>LR736857.1:3753271-4230594 GCA_902654985.2 Oryctes borbonicus
TGTAATGTATGGTATTTTTGGTCATTATTCATTTAAATTGGAGTTTTATAAGTGCGATTGTACGGTGTGTGATTTTATTTAATAACACCCTAGGTTTTAATTCGGCCTAATAAATGCTAATAATAAACCCGAGCGTTGAAAATAAAATACCGAAAATTATCGACAGATCTAAGATCTCTTTGCACACCAGCGACTGGCGAGGAAACTTTTACATGAGTTTTCTAGTATGGGGTGCCGGGGATAATTATGCAAATGGTATGTAAATGTAACTTCAAGTGTTATTACCCGCACATACATAATTTAGGACCAAGTAAGGAACCTACGTGTGTATGTGTTCGGGAGATATGTATATAAAATTATTACAACGTACCACGGCGAGCACTATCTGCATTGTGATTTTCATTATTTGTAGTGCGTGTTTATTGTCGGCGCAATTTCATTTTTCTCCGTGCGTCTTACGTTAGGAAATAAAGCGCCCGACAATTAGCGTAATTACGTCGGGAAAAATCGCTGATTATTACCACGGCTTCTTTGAATTCTTAGTCATTACTTGGATTATTAACGCTGTCCACCTAATCTGAGTCAGTGTTTTTAGTTGCTGTACGTGTGGGTGGTAATGGACCTTAATCGTACGTTATAATTGGTTTACTGCGCATAAATTATATAGTGGTGCGGTTATTATTAGGAATTTCGCAATATACGATTATTTTAGTACCCTGCACTTCAGTAGTAGTTGTATAATTTCGCTTTTTTTGCAACTTTCGTGACTAAGATGATAAAAAAAGTACACCGTCATACAAAGATTAAGTTCTAGACAATATAATAATAACCCGATGAAAATTTAGATTTCCGTGGAACGGATATAATTTTTTAGAACATAATTTGAAGTATATTGCATAGTCACAAGAGTGATACAGATTATCTCGGGGGAAAAATATAAATAAAAGGGGACCCCATTTTTATTATATATATTTTTTTATTTACCAAAAATAAAGTTTCCTTTACGTATAAAACGGTGCAGTATAACAAATTTAGATAGTTAATAATGATAGAAGTAATAATAATCGTAGTTCATAAGAATCAATGTATCAAAAAACGTTCTAATAAAATGTGGCTCTTTTGGGTTCACACAGTTAAATACTTGGGTACTGATTTTCAGCGTTTGGCAACACAATACCCATCCCCAAAATCAACCAAGAAGGATATGTTAGACAAGATTTGAAATGATTTGCAGTGAGCTTTCCAGGCGTCGAAGAAGAAAATATACATTTAGGGGTGTAAACAGTAATTGCGTTGCTCGAAGTCCAAACATATTCGTCGATTCCTTTAATGCCAAAAGTAGAGGGGGAAGTTTGCAGAAATAGGTGGCAATAACTACTAAGTTGTAGAAAATATATCTAGTGCAACAACTTCAGCAGTTTTCTGACTCTTTACTACTAAAGATATTTCTATTGTAAATTCACTCTCATCGGCGCTGTATACGTTGCTTCTGCCGATACTAGTGATATGAGCTTTCACTTCCTTAATAAAACTGCTTAATAAGCTGTCTATAGCAATGCATGTAGTAAAACATTTTGTTATTTTGCGTCACATTATTTTTCTTTCCTTCTTCAAATGCCATACTTGCCACTAGCCTGCTTTAAACCTTTCGCGTTTAATTTCTTATTTGGCTGCTAAAGCTTCCCTAGTAGCACAGACGGTTGCGGCGTTGGCTTCACGGATTGCTTGACTCGACATTGACAGCGATGTTGGTATTACGTGAAACTGTGAACATTTTACACCTTTAGCCGAGCATTGGCTCGTAATGCTCTCGCATACTTACATAATCTTTGGGCGAACTATATACCGCCTATATGCACGGACCTCTAACAAACATTCCCTGAAAACTGACTCACTGTTGTCTGCCAACCGTGACGTCACATATTTTCAACGCTTGGCAAATGATCTTCAACCGATGCTGCGCCGACTGAATTGGTTCAACATCGACTTGCTAATGTCTCAACTCAATTGTAGCAAGCGTAGTTTGATTATCGTTTCCCGATTGTCGACCAAGGCTTTACTGGTTTTAGTTGAGTGTAGGCTTTCACGATCGTAATCCATTGTAGAAATGTCTTTCGGGTGATGTCGTGTAGTTGATATTTAACTTGACGTTTCGCTGACCAAGCTGTCAGCTTTTTCAGAAGATTTCTAAAGACTGGTGTTGTTGTCTCTCGCTCCTCGTTATATATCCTATTTCTGTTCCGCTTTACTGGTTTTGCTTGTCTCACCATTACCACTTTTGCTTTTGTATCTTCTAGTGTCATTTGGATTAGTTTAGTTTTTACTTTGAGCACGTCTTTCAAAAATATATTTCTATCTATAATGTCGAAGGCTTGTTGGAAGTTTATAAGTAATATATAAAGTTGGTTGTTGTATTTGTGGCATTTCACGAGTACTTAACTGTCGATCTACTCTGACGAAAACCAGCTTTCAGCTGCTCATGAATTAGGGATGTTGAATAACGTTATGCCACGTTGCCTTTTTTGACTATCGTTGTCATAAATACCAATTTAGCAGTCATTCAGTATTTTTTCTTCAGTTCTTCCTTATTAAAAAGTACAATCTGCTTTTAAGTTCTTGTAGGCCAGCTTCGATAAATTCATTGAATACTTCATCCAATCCGGTTGCTTTGTTTTCCTTCAGTCTGTCTAATATTCCACAGAATTCGAGATACGTGGATAACTGTGGTTATTACTGGGTGATATATAAATCAAAATATATAAAAAAGTCATCCATACCCAATGCATTTCTTTCCTGTGGCTGTTCATTATAGATCGAAATCCATAGACAGAAGGTAAAATAAAATGTATTTGTACCAATCTTGACTCTGTTTCCGAGTTATAACGACATTGGATTTGAAGAGAAAATCAATGGAATGAACGAAATGGAGTTGAACGTTATGAAAAGAGAAAAAGAGGAGGGGATCAATTCAAGGGAACTGCATCCTTTACAGAAGCTAAAATCAACAGGAGCGTGCTTCAATTCTCCTGTTTTTTAAAAAGAGCTGTCTGAGAAACTGTGCAAGAATCCTTTCTCCCATGTCTCATATTCATACAACTGCTCGAGCAAATTTCGAAACCTGAAGAAATCATATCATGCGCTTTACCAAATAGATACAGAAATATATTGAGGATGCGTTAAATCATTTTCTATTAATTTCTATAATATACCTGACTTGTTGTTCACTTTCATCTTCAAAAGCGCACCATCTGGAACTCGATGGACTCTACTTACAGAAAACACCTAAAGTACTATTCTTGGTGTTGATTTCAGGACAGCAGGATTATTGATGTTTCCTTTGAAAATGCACGAATATGCACAATCGTGATAATTTTTTTTTGTTGGATATGTTTTCTTCAACTGATTTTTAAATAATTTAACAAAGGCTTGTTTTCGCATGTTAGCGTGTCTTAATATGTTATGTAATCAAACAATAAAATAAAATATCTGAAAAACCTTGGTTATAATCTATTACATAAGCCATGTTCGAATTCTCCTTCATCATAAAATATTTCAAATATGACCCTGTGTATATTTTTCCGCAAATTACGCAACTTTTCACTGTATCCTCTTCTGAATTGGACATTAACACAAATACTTAATTTATAAAAATAAACATTATCCATTATATATTCGACATGTGTAGAGGAAAAAATATATTCATCGGTATCATGTGATAAATATTTGCGCTACTTATTAAAAATATTAAATATTGTTCCTATTGTGCTAAGTATACTTTGGCCCCGCTAAACCACTAAGAATAAACTTGTACTAATTAAAATTTTGCGAACTCTATTCATACGCTCGTTTGCAAGTTGTAAAATCATCGCTAACGTCACCGCACTTGTTTAATTTAGGAATTATGATACTGATTACATTAATTATTTACAGATGTTATAATTATATTAACTTTGCTATTGCTGATTTGACGTATGTGACGATTTAATTACTGACAATAATAAGATTATAACTGGTTCGGTAAAGAATCAAGCTAACTAGTTAACGATGAATAATACCAATCTTAAAGAAACAAAAGCTTAGTCACGAATAACAATTATTTCATAAGACGTTGACAGTATTCTTCATGGTTTTGCAAAACGAACACTATGAATTAAACAAAGATATTTAATTACAAACGCAGGCGGCGAACTGTGTGGGTACATTTATTAATTTCACACGTGACCCTGGCGGAGGGTGACAGTTTCCGGGATAGTTCTTTGTTTCTGTTGTGTGTGTGTGTGTATATGCGATCGATGTCCGGAGCCAGGTACGGGTATTGTCTCAGACGTGGCTGTGAACAAGTGGCAACAGATTGTCTACGGTCGCAGATAAGCTCGAACAAATTGTGTCTAACTTTACTCACAGTTTATTCCGCTTCTAGGCCCCTTACATCGATTGTTTATGATGAATCAATGATAATTCGACGACGTACAAGAATTTTTCGGCATATATTTTACAGATACCGTTCGAATTTTTATGTTTATTAGGAAAAAAACAAATATGTGACTTCAATACTGCCCGCCTAATGTAGAACTGAGGAAACGATAAGGTTGGTACGAATTATTCGAGAAAGTACTTGCATTCTGGGATTAAGGGGTTTTATCGAAACTGCCTAAACGCCCTTCGCAATCAGTCCGGGGTTCCCGGGTTCGAATCTCGAAGTTGTGAACTGAGAGTGAAGTTTTTCCCGGCTTTCCTTATTCCGCTACGAATATTGAGGCTGGATATCTTAACACGTTCCACGAGCGAAGGCATTGTAATAGCTCATTCACTACATATCTGAGCTAATTTATGGGAAAGAATCTTCAAAATCGTGTAAATAGAATATGGTGTGGAGAGGTTGGAAAGACAATGTTCATTGCTATATATTGCAACAATTTCGTTGTCTTCGACTTCTCTAGACACTTGTTATAAAATATATCAAGTAGTTAAACAGTTTTTGCAAGAATTTACTGATAAAGCATAACAATTATATAGGCACAAAATACTCCAAATGCTTGTATCCATTTAGAAAAAATTAGTCATAGGGCCTATTATTTTTTAGTAATACGTCTCTAGAGTAATTATAACTAATAATAATTTTGTATTACATTTATGCATACGTTACGAAAAGGGAAGTTTAACTCCAAGTAAAGTTGTTCTTACTGTTGAATTATTCATTGAATAGGTAATTTCATATATTTGAATTACGTTGAAGGTTGCGAGCCAATATTCGGCCAAAATGTAAAATGTTAACACTTTCACTTAATGCCAACATCGCCGCAAACATCGGGCCATGCGATCCGTGATCGGGAGCCAATGTTAGGCCAACCGTCTGTGCTACTAGCGTCAAACGTTAATCTGCTCACGTTGGGCTGCTCAGTTAGCCATAAATAGATACAAGACTACTGGATCATAGAAATAAGCCAGGAAGCGGACGTCGCAAAGTAATAGCAGTCAGAGGGAACCTTCTCTTCGGGATAGGGAGAAAAGTTGCCTACGGAAATTAGTGCAGAAAGTGGTTTAAAAATTTCGATTAAAGTGGTTACAAGGCGCTTGTAAGACAAGAAAAAAACCGTTATTTTCCGAGAAAATGGGCAAAAAGACACCGTCATTGGATATGGACGTTTTGGTCCGACGAATTAGAGCTAATTGTGAAAAAGATATTGCTTTGCAGTAGTATCATCACCATAACGGTATTTTTATAAGGAAAATTACTCTTGGTAAATCGAGTACCTCCATAGTTCGTTTGGGGGTGTTTGGTACATCTACAAAAATCTTTGTGCGTTCTTACTTAAAGCACAGAAGTGGTAGCATCATGATAGGGTGCTGGATATTATCTCCAGGCTTTGGAAAAATGTTCACATGTCAGGGGCGCGTGAATAGTCAAACGTACATACATGGAAGTTCTAAAGGCGACATTAAAGCCAACTAAACTTGTTTCAGGGGAGCTTTTAGAAAACATCCTTTCCAGCAAGTCGAAAAATTGAGAAATGAATACAAGAAAATAAATTCCATCATCTGGATTGACCTGCTCCGAAGACCTGTGACACTTAGCGAAAAATCTACCAAAAGGCTACAAATACAGTTCAAAAACACTATTTTAAGGCGAAATGAAAGTATGTTAACATATTCCAATATTAGTTTACATTTGGGATTTTATAATTTATTCACCATTTATAAATATGCATATTGCGATGAAATGTTAACTTTTGCAAAATGTTAAGTGCTCGGTTTTATTGGTACGAACGCAGTCGCCCTAAAATGAACAATAAATACTATATTTGCTAGCTTGAAGCTTTATTCCTTGAAAACATTCCGTTAATCAATTATTACACTCAAGTATTAGTTAGAAGGCTCTGATGGATATAATTAACTAAACACGTTATCTAATTGATACCAACGTTTATTTAACAATCAGAGAAAATATTTCTTCCTTCACTTATTAGAGATAATACGATATTTACCCAATGATTGAGTGTACACCGCTTATCAATGAATTGTGTTGTTTCCTTGAACGGAAAGCTGAAACGACACGCACTAATCAAAGAAACAAAACCGTTGAGGTTCTGTTTTTTATCTTTTCCTTCTCTCTTTGCTTTGTGCGTATAAAAGATGACTAATTACTATGAAAGCCAGCTCACGACGTTCCTTTTCTATAGATATATACATGTGCATGTATATGGTACGTGTATCTACCGAAAGTAGTTAAACAAAAAGAACCCAGCAGAATAAAGGCTAACTGCCCACGTCTGTGTAATTAGCGTTGCGTGACCGTCAAGTGATTAAAACATAAATTACATCTGCTGCGCGGGGCGAAATTATACTTGACGTGTTCACTTTTAAGGCTTTCCACAACTAACCCCGACAATATCTACTTCCCCTCTATAGTCTGGTCTTGTTTTAGTTTCATTCGACCGCTACGCTTCATCTACGACTATTTTGAACCTGAGCGAATATAATCGAAGTCGAGTAATTTTTCTTAAATATCATCATAGAATAATTTTATATTTTTCGATTGTGATGCACGCCAATTGTCGGCTAGCCAAACGAAATGAATTTAATTTTTTCAACATATAATAAATAAATCAAGGATTATTTTTAATGCAAGCCTTTCGAACAAACACGCTGGCTTATAAATAGAGCTTGCGCTAATTGCAGCATTTTTCACGCAGCTCTTCTAGAAGCCACATATTTTTTGTTCACTTAGAAAAAAACAAAGTGTTTTACGAATTAATTGCTTGACACTTTGATAAATGATTCGTTCTTTCAGTTCGAGGAGCGGTCAGAATGCCTCTTTAAACAAGATATTCTCATAGAAAACAAAAAAAGTATGTAAGATACAGTCGCAATCATTTTTATCTTTACACACAACACCGCGAGATACCTCCAAGTAGAGAGAGAGCGAGTAGTTTGAGCCTACCTATTACACAATGCGTCCGTAAAGTATACACTAAAGTCATTATTTCTCGTACCAAATGTAGGTACTTTGGAAGAATGATCAAACAAGTAAATCTTTAACTTTATTTACGATTTATGTACTTAAGTTACGATGTACATAACATACACAGTATTTCAAAAAATCTAGAATTGGTTACTTGCAAGTATTTGAAAATAAAAGCAGACAAATTTTCTATGGAAGCCTTCGAACTAATGCTATTTTACTCGTAAAGTAGCTTAAATGCTTTTGAGAAACTTCCTTTTACGAGAAGAGCGGCGTCAAGGAATACTTTAGGAGATACCAAGAACTACTTAAAAGTACTTTTTTCTTTTACACGGAACAAAATGTTAAGGACAGAAGAATTGCTCTACAATTGTAGCAACTACCACTACAAATAATTATAGAATCCATGAAAGTTTTGGAGCAGGTATAGGCATTAGTGGGCCTAACCACCACCTAAAAATGTTCCCAGACCAACATATTTCAAGCAGAAATTTCTGTGCGTTATCTCGAGATAGGAGATAGAACAATTCTAAGACCTACACATACGAATCTGGTCTGATACAAAAGTTTACGGACAAATTAAGGCAATTGGGACACATTAACCAGGTTACCTTGCAATGGGACCAACCCGTCAAGAGATCGAAGAAAATAAAGTAGATAAGTTGACCAAAGAAGCAGGGCATGCTTGTCATTGATCCTAACCTCTGTTATGGTATCTTAACGAGCCACATAAAACAGGCAATAAAGACATGTGAGGACAATCAAAGGGCTTAGGACTGGGAAATTGTTCCAGGACTAACACAGGCAAAAGCAAATGCTCGCCAAACACAGGAAAAATAGCGCCATCGTTCAGCATAAAGACTTTAGGTTACTGCCAAGATTTCTTACATCCCTAAAATGCCACTTATTTGAACTAGGAAAAGTTGAAGATCAAATCTGTCTGAAGAAAGAAAATCTGGAGACAACAGAACACATTCTATGCAAATGTGTTGCCATACATCTATTAAGATCGTGGTGACCAAAGGCATCTGCGCTATGGTTCGACTACAATAATAATAACATAGGATCCATGAGACGGACAATTTATAGCAGCCAACGAGACAATATTGTAAGAAACAAGACTGGTGCAAAATTTGTAACATTTGCTATAACAAACTTGCATATCCTTTGACAATTGGGTGGTAGTGTATGTAGTGTATTCATTGAAATGCTAAAGGAACGAACTTTAGCAGTTACTACTTTAGATTGAACAAATTGCAACAATTATCTGAATAACTGAAACAATTTGTATTAACAACTATCATAAATTATGTATTGTTCTTATGGTATAGGCGTTCAAAGAAGGAGTAAGCGAAATGACAATAATTAATTCATGTTTCCGCTTCTCCAACAGCTTTCGTCAATTACGGGAAAGCATTGGCTGACCATCAGATTATTGCGCAAATTTGGAGGTACATATACGACTTTTCTACGATCGACTACCAGCGCTCGCAAAGCTGTGCCGATGAGCCGTAAAGGCGAAACGCGTCCAGAAATCGTCCTACCGTTCCCAAAACCATAGAGAAGGGAATCAAATAATAGCAGGCAAGTAAAGTCTACAATATTGATCAACACACCCACGAAGAACCAAATTGAAACATAGGAGCGTCAAAAGAAAAAGGATACCAGAAAATTCTTTGGATATCAAATCAAAAGAGATAAATAGGTAATAATAGCAGTGAATATGAGCGGATATTGGATAATGAGATATATGAAAATGAGTATGAATGACAGGACAATCAGCAAATAGACGATTCCGGAAGAGAAATGGAAAAAATTTAAAGGACGCAAAATACTTAAATAAAATCTGATGAGGCTTTAGAATTACCAAAACCAAATGTTACGAGGACTAAAAAAATAAATTTCTTTTACAGTTTTTCTGTTGGTCTCCCTAAGCATTGTATTGAACAATGGAGTATCTACTTAGCGCGCACTTTTTTTTCCAAAAAACGACTCATTCAATTGGAATCGTAAAACTGCATTTCTTATCCAATTTAATCATCTTCTTATCTCTGCTATTGCCCGAAATCCACATAAAAACTCACTTGTGAAAATAGCTCGCCGATGGGGTACTTGGCTACATTTGCAGCATGTAACATTATATAACTTTGTATTGCTTGTTCTATAAGAAAATGAACAAAATTATAAGCAGGAAGACCATTTTTATATTACAAACTATAAAAACGGTATCAATTTGTCCTACCTCCCTCTATTATTTAACTGCAAAAATGAAAGGCGTAGAGAATCATAGTTATCCGATAGTAAAAAGTGAAACACAATTCTACCAACTCTAGCAATAAAATCTACCTTCCGGATATTTAGCAAATATTGAATAAACTATCGATACACATTACAAGGAAAAACATTTACTCTACCTTCAATTATAGAAAATAATTGCCAATAAAATCGGACAGAATGGATGTGTTCCGCGTAAAATTATACATATAGCTACATCTACATACATAGGGCAAAAAACTGTCAGGTCAATTTATCGTCGTAACATCGTCTAAATCGACAACCGTTTAAAATTGCCTCCCACGCACACCAACAACAGTAAAATACCACTACTGCTACATATTGTAACATTAATTATCGATGCATTCAACTAATGAACAATCTAACTAATTACAGGATGTGACGTCACTCGTGTGTGTTAGCGTTCGTGTGAATAGCGGAATGGTGCGGTTTGTCTGTTTCGACCATTTATTTATTTAGGTAGTCGTTGATTATTAAAAGAGAATAGCATTGTCGTTCAGGTTTTCTGTTTGACGTGCCTTTTATGTATAAATGTACAGTTATACCGTACATACGTGTAAGAACTTTTTTAACGACATCTGCACATGGTTATTGTAAAAGTAAAATAATTTTCAAATTACCACTGTGCTATATGTACACATACTTTGTTCATGGCTAATTGAAGGTAGTATCGATGATGAGCGGTTACAGCAGGAACAAATAGAACTATTCTGAATCCAACCATCTAACCAACAGTACCTTGTAAACAATGTAATGTAAGTTGCTTTCTACAGAAGCTAATAAGAAAAACAAATGTTACTAAATGTTGCTAAAGATTACACTAGATTACAGTGAAACAATTCATTTTTATTATTGGGATATAAAAAAGGTTGTAAATGTAATAAGTTCTTCACAGATCGACAATACTAATTTTATATTCGTTGCTCCTTTCTAATTACAAATGGCAGCTTATACGTATAGCTCCTTCCAACGCTTACTAACATTGGAAAAGTGGTAAAGTTTCATGTTCCGTAGCTACTTATTCGTATAAATGATTTTAACGTAAACCTGTCTGTTTCTATATTTTATATGCAGGGTGTGTAATTGAAAAGTAGAACTTGAAAAGGTAACGCCTTGCTGATACCATTAACAGAGTTCTAGCTCTTCAGTATCACTCCTTCGTGTGTCATCGTTACCGTCAAAGACACCCTCTTCTCTCAGGACTTCGGTCCTATCAGTATTCTCTCAGACATTTGCAAGGTGGTAGAATCTGGGCGAGAAACGAGACCACAATCCTGAATTCGCTGTCCTGCTTCGGCTTACCGAAGTAATTATTGCAGATGCCTTGCAGCGGGGGAAGACCGTTGGGCCGCGTTTTTTTATAAATGGGAGGACGTGACCGTGTCAAAATTGGAGAATCGTTGACGAGTGTTATCTCGTTCGGCATTCCTCAGGGCTCGCTTCTCGTTCCGAAGTTGTTTCTCATTTACACTTTATGTCCAGAAGCACCCTCAGGTCCAGCTTTCTATCTACCCGAACGTTACTGCCATCTACTGTACGAGCAGGGTTGAAAATTTTGTGGTTTCGAATTTGGAGACTACTAATGATAGTATAAACACTATTCGCTTTAGCAAGTGAATGAGACTTCCGGAAGAGGAATTTGAGATCAATGGCCGCCCATTACAGTGGTGTTCCTTTGCTAAATGTTTGGAAATTACGTTGGACAAGGAGGCTCCTTTAAAATGTGCCAAAGTAAAAAACGTGATATTGCGCTGATTGGTAATAGAAGTGCCGAAATTAAGTTGCTGCTAGATTTTGCGTATCCTCGGCCGATAATTTCTTATGGAGCGTTGACTTAGTTCACTGTGGTTCAACCACCTTAAAAGACTGGGAGCTGATAGTAAATATGACAATGGGTGCTCTGTAATTCCACTCTGAAGGAACACCTAAGAGAGGTCGCCAAGCAAACGTATAGAAGGGCAAGCACCTTCGATAACCCCCAGCTTGATAAAGTGGTGAAGAAGCCGAAAGATCAACCACCACCTCGTCCTCGAGTCGTACGAATTTCCAATTCATTAATCATTATAGGATGCAAATTAGCAGAGGACACACGGAGATACCAACTTGGTAGCCCTGAGCGAAAAAAACCTATGAATTATCTTGACCAAAGGCTAGAAGTGGCCGCCACTCAGTGACGGAAAAGTGTACTGGTCGGTGACCTGGCTCAAGTAAACCATAGGAAAGGTAATAGATGTTCAAATCCGAAAATGTAATAATTTACTAAAGGCAGTCGAGTTTGTCCAGCAAAAGTCTTTTGAAATTTTAGCTTTAGTGTCAAATGTTTTCTGTTATCTGATTTTTTTTCTTTCATCAAGTGTACACAAAAGTCGTTACAACAAAAAATATATGCATGTATATTGTACACTGTTCTCATTCAGGAGCTACAGATCATCAGTCGTGGTAAAGTAAGCCTGAAGAGTGCTTATAGGGACCGGGAGCCCAGACAAAGCAGAGGAAGTAGCGCTGCGAGACAGATCTTTGGCTAAGTTCATCTAAAATAAATCAAGGTAACTCTGGGGGTGCTGTAGGTGTTAGTTTCAACACATTTCTTCAAGAAATGTTCGCAGATGATGATCATGATCCACTTACAGCGCAAGCACACGGGTCGTGAACCTGATTCGTTCGTTTCTTCTTTATTATCGGAATTACCACTGCGAGCTTTGGACTCTGTTATACTGATGCTCTTTGTTTCAAAAATTAAAGATTGCGATTATCTACTAAATAATACGACATCATGGGCCGATTCGATATTGTTACAACTTCCATGTTCTCAGTAAACAGGTTGACGTTTACGCCTGCAGTTTGGACGTGCGTCAAGACTAAAGCCTTATTGTTTGTAACACATTTGGTTTTTAACGAATTTATACGATAGTCTACAATTTCAATTCTACGTTTCATATCATTAAGCATACAGGAATTTGGTCCTCAAATATTTCGAAAAAAATGAATGGAATTACTGTTTTCTATGGTAAAGTTTCTTTTGTATGGTTAATCGTGTAATGGTTTCCTATACCTAGGAAATAAATTCCGCGACCCAAATTTTAAACCACGCAAAAATTTTGTTCTATTTAAACAGCCTCAAAATCAGATTGTACAAGGATCTAGTCGCCCTTGTGGTGTTATATAGGAGGATTGCTTGAACGTTATTTATTTCGAATATGTGTATATCTCAGGCCATCAAAATCATAACATTGTACGATTAATACATTCCTTTTGACGTTTCTAGGTTAAATGTTTGACTTAATTCGACGGACGTAACTCAAATCGGTTGACAAATTCCGTAACATTTTACGAAATCGGAAATTTATTGGGAGAAGCAACGCTCAAAACAGCCACTTGTCTTTTATTTTTACACAGTTTCTGTGCGTCTCGTTGCCTTTTTTTTATGTACCTATTTCAAAGGAACATTCTGTGTCGCTTCTTTTTTCAGATACCCACGCCGAATTTCAGCTTAATTACAAGTGTGTTCCGTTCAAGGTCACGTGGCCTGTACATAATTCTTTGTTTTTAACGATTTTGTTTACTTTATATATTTAAAACTTAACATAAATGTATCTCATTATACCAGTTGTAACGTTGCCAAATTATTTATTTAAAGCGTAAAAGACCTCTCGTAAATCATTAAAAAGGTTTTTATTTTTAAATTCAAGAACCTGCAAATCACTTTAATGTTTAGGCTATGCGCGTTGGTACTAATGAAATCCGTTTTATTTTTATTGACAGATTAAGTTCTTTTTTATTATTGATCGTGGTCTACTTGAAGCGCAGCAATAAGCTCTGTATGATTTATTAGTTCATTATGCAGAATCTGGAATCTAGTATCCTTCAATTAGCGTTATCAATTCTTAAATGCTTCCTTAACTTATTTACAGGTCTTGTTTCATTTCAACGGAGGTACTAGTGGACGCTTTTGCATTTTCAAATCGAATATACAGGGTGTGGAATACCTTCTGTCACCATGTATATTTTCGAAAAGATCAATAAATCGGTGAATTACGCAAAGGTCTCCAGAAAGTTACCTGGATAGTGAATTATTTACATAGATCATGCTTATATTTTATTTGAGAATGTTTTGTTTTTGTATACGCCACTATTTAATAATACGTAATGCTGTTGCTATGCTTACCTGAATTATTTGATAGCTATCTGCGTAATTTCCTCTGTGATAACTAAATTTTTTAATAATATTGTCCTTGCGTAAAATCAATATAATGTATTTTTACGACGGTGTTACTATACAGCGAATGTATGTCTGCAATTATTTGCTACTTTAAGCGGAATATAATAAATTCAGAGGTTTCCTACTGTTTCGAAATTTAGAATCCAAGTAAATGTTTTTAATTCGGTGGACGTTTTAAGTTGGTAATACCGGGAATAAAGCACCAATCTACAAACGGGTAAATGCAGTAGATGCAGAATAAAATCTGTATTCCTAGAGTTTCTATTTTTCTTCGCGAAATTTAAAGTTTTCTTCCGGGGAAAGTGGTATAAAGAAAAACTAACTGACAAATATGACGGAAAAACCTTCAGCTTTTAATATAA
Source organism: Oryctes borbonicus (assembly GCA_902654985.2). Lineage (NCBI taxonomy): Eukaryota > Metazoa > Arthropoda > Insecta > Coleoptera > Scarabaeidae > Oryctes > Oryctes borbonicus. The sequence continues at coordinate 3,767,610 of LR736857.1, forward strand.
TGCGATGTCCTTTGGAAATATGAACAACAAGTATTGATAATAATACTTTTTCCAACCGCTTTAATTCACCTTCACAATTCTTCAACCGCAGGGGGTACTTTATTCAATACAACTTAGCAATTTGTCCACGTTTATCTATACTGAGTTGAGTTGGTAACCAGATAAATTCTTCCAGTTGTTCACTCCATAATGCACCATTTGCGCTTCAGATTATCATGATCTGCAAAATTAAGCATTTTCTGTACACATGTTGCATTGTTTACTAGGTTACTTGCTTACACGAGGTACGTGAAATTAATGTAATCAAGTGGCCAGGAAGAAGAAAGTTTAAGGAGGCCAACATGGAAACTTAGCGATCAACAGTTAGCACACAATCATCGAATAAGCCGACTTGAATCTCTTCGAATTCGTCGAAACTGATCTTTACGACAATGGAATCACGTTTTATTTATAGAAAAGTCAAGAATTTGTTTATTTGGTGTGAATAGATTGGATCGAGTATGGAGGAGGACGGTCTGCCCTATGTAACTTTTCCCATCGTGTAAGTTTTCAAGGAGCTGGAGTAATTCGAGCATAAAATCCCTCTTCATCCGAAGTCTAAGAGCTTCAAATTACACATTAACAAGAGTGCGTGAAGCTATGCTTCAAGAATCTATTCAAAATGTTATAAGGGGCATGGTTTTAATTTGTTAATATTCAATTGCCTTGCTGTTTATTTTTAGTCGCTGTAATTTGACTTTGTTTCGGTTGTTAATACATCTTACATTTTTATATATTTTTACCAGCGGTAATTGTATGAGCTTTCCAATGGTTCGAATTAATTACATAGTGGTTTTATTGATTTTTAAACAGTTAAAGTGTTCAATATTAAATAAAATTAAATTATTAAGCGGGTATCTTGAATTCAAACCTTGGATTTGCAACTGTGAGAGTAAAATTTTACCGCTTATTCCTGCTCCAAAATTAAACAACTAAGTTTCAAGCAAAGTTTATTAGTAGAATGGACGTAGTTAATAAAAATCGAACTAATACTAGAAATAAAATAAGATGTGTTAATTTGGTTTTCATGTGCACGGAGAAAAAAGTTGCGTTAGATGGACGCAAAAGGCGTTGGCTCAACACATTTTGAGTGGTGTATATAAACAACGCAACCAGCATGTTGATTTAATACATAAAATTATGTTCGCGTTTAGTGTTGCGTCAACATTGTTTGATGCTGAAGTAACACTATATTTAGAGCCGCTCTAATGTTCAAATACTCGTGTTTTGTCGACTCTCGGGGAAACCAGTAGCCAACACGATTCTCATGAGACAAAAAGCTAATGTGTAATATGTATACATTAAATTTTGAAGCTAACCGGCCCGATGTGCATGCAAAAGATTGCTTTCCACTTACGTCTGTAGACACAAACTATAACATATTTAGTGTTATGTAGCCACGGATAGTCAAACTGCTGCACTGCATTATATTTGGTGGAAATAATATAATATTAACGATAAATTAGTGTTGGATCAAAACAAAATAGTGTTGCTTCAATACAAAACGCGAATACATGCATTGAATCAAATACAATTGAGAATTAATTTAAACGAATTTTGAGGTAAGTCAACGCAAAAACGGTAACACAATTTTTTGTGTTGAATTAATGCAATCATTTTTCCCAGCGTGGTTACTACTATACGTGGCCGCAACGCATATTGAGTAGAACAGTAGAATGCTCCACTGGCATTTTTGTGGAGCAGATTTGAAATGTTCTTACTAGCCATTTTAGTCAACTACTCAAAAGTTTGATAAAAAGTACGCTTCCAAATTCTAAGTTACAGAGAAAACCGGTCAATGAGCGATCTCCTGGAAAGTGTTGACATACGTATACTGAAGAAAAATCCTTGATTTTGTACTGGAAATTCACATAACTGCAAAAAGCTTTGGGGTGATTTTCACAATTCTCTTAAAGTAAAGGCTTCAGTAGTTTACTTTACTCCTCCAAATTTGCTGAATGTTTGGAAGAGATACCTATGAACGGCCAATACTTCTCTCCAAATGGCGAAAGCTCTTAGAGGTGAAAACGAGGAATGATTACTTTTAATTTCATTTGCTTATTATTATTGCAATTGTGAGACCACTACATAATTCGTGGCAATTTAATATTAATTATTCAAATAATTATTGCAATTTTAATTTTGTTATGTTTTTATGAACTAAGGGTAAAAGGAAGGTTACGTACGTTGTAATGTGAACGAAGCTTTATTCCCCACATTTTTTTATATGGTTTCTTTATTTTTAGGAACCAATTTATTTAAATCCTGATTAGGGATACTTTTCCGATTGAATATCGAATAAAAAATTTTAAAAGCAATATAGCAGAGCTATGCAATATACATATCAGGTGATCCACTTTTATTGTATTTTGTATTAGTATTGACAATAACGAATTTCTTCAAGTCTTCTACGACCTTCTCGCATTCTCAAAAATTTTCGACTGAGAACTAAAAAACAGACGCCCGGGTAATATTGTAATGCAGCTTTTTTCTGTTGCTGGTAATTTTCCAAGTGAATAATAACTTCATTGATGTGTGCTGATTTTATTCTAATATCTCCTTGTGCATCCATAAAATTTTACGTGAACTTAAGAGCGAATTAATTCATTTGAACTGAGATGAATAAGAAGTGGCAAACGTAGATTTGTAGCTTTGACATATTGAAAACTAGTTTCACTATTGTTATAAAAAAAAATGTACTGTTGAAACTTTCCGTTACAAGCTTAAACGTGTCATTTCGCATTTATCAAGTAAAAATGTCATTTGCTATTTTTTTTCTTCTATTACTTATAGACCTATGAATGAAAAAAAAAATAAAATATGTGAGAAAAGGAGTGCTCCAAATAGGAACACTCCGACATTGTCATGCGATTCTCACAAAATTCTAATTTCTGCACATTAATTCAAGGGGGCATTCTGCATTTTCCCACCTGAAATTCGCCAGATTATCGTTAACATGTGCACGCAATCTCCATTCCTTATTCGTCCCTCAGCTTTTGTTCGGACCCCGCGATGATGCGGTCGGTCGCAGAATATTTAGCGAAACGCATTCTTGCATAATACGATGCAAATCGAAGTACGTCCGTTCATCTCTTACCTATCACTCTCTTTCACGTATACATCTAGCAGCACTGTGAACTATATAACGCAGCAGAAACGGCAAACGAGGGCAAATATCTGCGAGAGACGAAGTCGTTAATGCTTCTTACCCTTAGAGAATAGTTGTCCATTCCCGGACAACACCTGGTTTAGCAGTGGTTACTCTGATTCATTTGCATCATAATAGAGTATTCTCGAAGCATCCGGCCAGCGCGTTAATGCCTCCGGACAGAAAAGATTGTTGTCACGGTTCAGCTCGGGACAATTCCTGTAGGGTCAGTGGGTTAGTTTGCGACATTAATGTAATTACAAAGGGGAATAATTATAACGACGTTATGAATAGACCATGGGAATGCTTTTTCCTAACGTGGCTCTTCTCATTCTCTCGATCTCAATACATTTGCAAAATTCATGTGGTCCAGTTATTAAATAAGGTATATGTGCACTTCGAAGAAATACACAAAATATATGTATCGTAATTAGATACTAGTTTTCTGACTTACAATACTTAAATTGTCACCTAATTCACCAATCACAAATATTCAAATGAACTAAACTCTTCATTTATTATTCTATATTAAATACAATTGTTCCACGGTGGACTATCCCACTCTTGTAACTTCCATATTTTTGATTCTTTTTTTATCATTCTTGATCAATTTGGTTATTCTGAGAAATTCAATACAAAGCTCAAACTTACTCAAACCATACAGCCCGTTATGCATATTATTTATCAAATTTTATCAAATCAATTTTATCAAAAATTTTTCAAAAATTTATCGAATTCATAATTTCCTTTGTATTTCCGACGTAATTAAATATCTGAAAAAAATTCATCCCGGTAAGGAATGGATTTATGATATATTTCCAGATAAATAGCAACTAGATGAACGGTCCTGGCACAAGATGCTCGTGGGGTAATAATTAGCACTCCCATCCTGCAAGCGGGAAGTGTTAGGTTATATTCATTACGAGATTTTTCTTCAGAAATTTAATTACGTCGGAGATGCTGAGTTTTCATAATTTACCGACGAAAGCCAGAACATATTACTGTTATTTGTAATGTAACTATTGAGTTCAATGACAAATTATTGAAAATAATTCTTCGATGGAAATGAATTAAAAGGCGTAACTGAGCTTGGCTAGTTGTTTGAGCAAGGGTAGGCAATGTCTTGATCTATTAAGAGTCGAAGTAAATACAGTTTCTCATTTCAGTGGGAAAGTGACACAACGCTGGCAATGTAGAACGGAATTTTTATTGCGGTTTTTCTGGAAATTCAACCACTGGATTCAAGACCCCAAATAATAAACAAAGCAATTGCTCAATACTTCTCTTGTTGTCTTTTTTCAGAAAATTGGATATGAGATCATTTATAAGGATAGGGTATCACATCCGGGGACACATTCTACAGCAACATATATATTGTTTAAAACCGACTATGTTCTACCGGAGTTGTCATCACCATTGCTCCTATGGTATGCATTCCTTAGGATGTCATTATTTGTTATAACTATTATAAACAGTTCCATCAGATTGTTTGCTTAAATTATTTGTTAATTTTACCGTATGCTTAAAAATTATCTTCTTTGGAATCTCCCTTTTCAGTTGTTGGAATACCTTCAAAATGGCATGTACTATAGAATATTGTCTAATTGAATATTTTTCAGGTAAAAGGGTTCAATTTTTTTTTCAAAAAATTTGGAATTCTAAAAAAAAAAAGATTTATTATGTTTCTTGCGGGACCAAGGTAAAATTAACTGTCATTTGAAGAAAACTCCATTTGTAGAAATTTGCTCTTACATCAAAACTTAAAAAAAATCGCTATTCTGTAAATAATGGGATCTAGTAAGTAATTAACAATACTTGTATATCTGCAGTATTCATAAATATTGATAGACGTTACTCAAAAAAAGATGAAATTTCAAATTAAGTCTCGGCATGCAAAATTTTAAGAAATTGGGAATTTTTTGCAAAAACCTTGTCCAATAATAGCCTTCTGAACCTCAAATTGCAGTAGAACAAAAACAAAACTAGCACAAATAAATTACTGCTAAAATCCTTTAATATATCTGATGAAAAAGCTACGCAGTCTGTCTCGAAAATAAGCAAGTTAATTTATTGTTGGTGTACGTGATAGTTTCAAAATTAATATAAAACGAAACAACTGTAAAATAAAATACAAGGAACATGACTCGACATAAGTAACTACAAGAAGAATTGGTCAAGCAATTTTTATTAGCTAGAAATTCAGGCTTTAGTAGCTTTTACGGGCTTCCTAATTAATAATATAAAAATATATCATATGAAATATATTTTAGAATATTTAAAATTGATACTACTTATAATTGCGATGAACATTAAAATTATTCAAGCATTCCTCCTACCCCAAACTGTAAAGTATTGAGAGCCAGTCTGCATTACGTTCGTGCCGAAGTAAACAATATGAAAACTCGCTCTAATCCTCTTTCGTTTCCTGAGGCGAGGCTTACGCCCTTCGACCCGTTATTCCTCAATGCATCGACACCTTCTAGGTCGCTTTAATTGTTGCTCGCTGGTACGGTTCCTTTCTACGAAGCTTTCCTAATCGTTCTGCTATTCTCCGTAGGTGGAAGGCAATCTTGCGGTTTCATCGTCTTCCGGACCAGCGACGCCGCTACGTGGCCCGGTTTTCAAGCTCCATTCCAGAGTTTCCCCAGATGTTCTCTCAATGTGAAAATCTGTAGGTTAGTCTTGATCCTATCATCGTTGACATATCACGACCCGTATTGTTGATTTTAATATCTTGATAATGATAATTAAAGTTCGCCACTTTCCGTGCGCTTCACGAAATTAGCAGAGACTAAACAGACTCGTGTTTTATCGACTCTCGGAGAAAGCAGTCGGCAACGCGAATCCATTCTCATGAGACGAATAAACACGAGCCTGTCTAGTTTCTACTAATTTCGTGAAGCGCACGGAAAGTGGCGAATAATTTTTTGCCTAACAGTTATAACATCCAGTTACAGGACAATACAAACTAAATTTACATGACAAAAGTAACTATTACAGAACAAAACTAAATAATTCTAATTGAAACAATTCAAAAATAAAACACACCTAAATCTAGTACAAAATGTAACATAGAATGATAGGAAGTGCATTATGGATGAGCATTTGTTCAATGGGGAGAAATGAAGTCATCGGAGGAGAAGTGGAGTGAATATTAAATTACAAGAGTTGCATAACCTTCTTAGAGGAGATTTTAGTATTATGTTAGTTCTAGATTGGTGATAGTAAGATGTATGGCGGTAGGTGCCAGAGAATCGACGGACATCTTACTCTGTAAGGTTTCCAACATCTTCAGTTAACTGTGTTTCCAAGACAGAAGCTGTATCAAGGATAGGATGGATTTTATTTCTTCATAATTCATAAAGAAATTGAGCAAACCAGTAATACATAGAGATACTAATTAAATACTCCATAATAAATTATTATTAATCAACCAGAAGGAATTCCTGAAATTAGATACGCTATCAAAAATATCGAAGAATTAAGCTATACATCCTGAGGATTTCTTTTCTTTAAGACCAAAGTCTCATCGTAAGTATAAATTCACGATAAATTTAAAAAACAGCAAGATGATCGAAAAATATCAATGATTTATCACCGAAAGAACCGGTTCGAATGCGCTATAAAACAATACCGAATAAATTTCGAAAAAGCGCTTTTTCTATAAGAAAATTTGTCACGTAGAGATCAATTATTTATAAAAAGAACGGGTGAGACGCGGTGAAACGTTACGACATTAATCTCGAAATTCCTACATGGAAATTAAAACATTTATTTACTGTCACAGTGCGTTTTTGGTTATGGACTGCCTCTATATTAACGCATCGATATTAAAGCGTTAAAAGAACCTGCTGCGGTATTTGTGGAATTTTTGTACACCAAAACAATGTCGTTGAAATTTATCGTTCGCGTTTTATGTAATATGTTTCGAGGATCCGAACGTTTGCAGTTCCTCTGCTTTATTTTCGATACGATGGCCGTAGCCGATGATACGGGTCTTAATAAGATCGGCGGGTTTAGATTTTACGCTTTACCTTATGAAGGCTTTGTTTCAATGATTAGTATTAATTCTTATTTTTTTAGTGGACATACAGGGAGAATACGAATATTTAAATACAAATTCTGAAGGAAATCGTACGGTCTAGAGATTAGGGGTAAAAATTCATTACAGTGGAAGATGTTTTCTTAATTGTAGATTGTGGCTTTTTATATAAAAAAAAAATCAAAACCAACCTGCGATTATAGATATAGGCATTCATTATTTCCAAATGGGGAGTTAACATAAAAAACGAAATAAAGAATTTTAAGCAAACTGAAGAACTGGGAGAATTATTTTTAACCATTTGGCATAATTTAAATGCTTACTTCTGCTTTATCTTCGTTTCATATAATATGTTCTTTCAATACAGTAGTTGAATTTGTTACGGGTTTATTGTTTATTTCCGGGATTATTAAAATTTACGTGGAGTTTTCTTGGTAGTAGTGGTAGGATTAATTTTAATTTATAAACAAAATATGAAAGATGTTACAGAAAGATACACAAGGAGCTCTCAAAAATAAGTAGGGCAGAACGTATCTAATCCAAATCTCTACATTAAATAGCGTTACCTGTCAACAAATCGTGCGTCAACAGATCGCTTAGTGGTTACCCAAAATTACTACTTTTTTAAAGTTTTCAATAGTTATGGTAAACATGAAACTTGCCTGCATTTTACGAGTTTGTACTTCAGAATTAACCAAATTATTGCATTACTTAAAGACACGGAATTAGATGACTGGTTTTATATCAATAAGTTAAGACTTAACGAGAAGAAGAAGAAGAAAACTCTTTACTTTTTCACGCCAGAGCACACAAGATCTACATATCTCTATAAGTATCTCCGGTAAATCTATCTTTCAAGCAGAGATGGCAAAATTTCTCGGCATGTATGTTCAGAATAATTCACTCTGGATATTAAAAATGTTAAATACTGATACGCTTTTGTTTCACAGATTGAAGGATCAGCCATCACTGCGTACCTTGTTATTTACATAATATAATGAAGGACTCGAATTCTGTGGCACTGGAACACCAAAATACTTCACTAAATCCCTTGTTACAAAACTTCGCTCGGTTTTACTGCTGGTAATGATAGCTTGACTGTTTTGTGATTGTGATAAGGGTTTTAGTGAAATGCTTCAATCTATACACTTTACTGAAATGCAGTGAGATACGGGACTATTCCTTGGGGATCCTCATATTCTGTTGCTAAAGCCTTTGTAGCACAGAAGCATTCGTTAGAATATTAGGCGGGTTAAAACCCACAGAGACATACAAATCTCTTTCTCAAATGCTGCGTATCTTAACTCTGTGTTAGGTTGTTACCCTAATCACAAAGATCATAAAAAATACACAGTCCTATGAAACTCCACGTAGAAATGAACTGCACATTTGTAGGTGTGCAGTAGAAAGCTGTATGCAATAAACGGCTTCATGAAATAGGAGTTAATACCACATTTAAACAATCGAATAGAGCAGAGCCACTACAGTATATTGTGTACTGAGTCCTTCCGGTTTTATCTTTGTACTTTTTTGTTTAATTGATTAACCTTTTCTTCATTTCTATCTGTATTTCTTTTACTCTAAGTATTTATACAATAGTCTAGGTGTGAACTTTGAAGATAAACTCCAAAGACAGGTAAAAACAAGAGAAAATAGTACTAAGAACAAAGAACGAAATATGGAAAATGCAGGATAAGAACAATAAGGAATAGTAATAATTTTCGCTTTTAGAATTGGGATTTTACAGTTTGGCAATTGTGGCAATGATTACGTTGCAACAAGCTTCTTGGATCAACCTGGTGACACAGAAAACAATTTGGGGCCCTTCCGGGTCAATTTTGCCAAACAACAAAAACAGATTACCAAAACATTTATTGTGGCATATCTATTTTGTTTAAAACGCTAGTTTCGCTCCCTCAAAAGTTGTCATGGCAGAGGGGGAGGGAGGGGGACGGGAGGGCGCTTTAGTAGCCGACTGTATATTTTGCGTGTATAGGTATGAACTTCCGACATACGCACGTATTACAATATTAATTGCAACGTCCTCTTGGCGAAAATTTTCGATTTTTATTTTCATTTTATATTCACAAGATTTATCACTGAAAAATGTCAAGCTGTTCCGAATTAATTAATTAACTTGTATGATGCGGAGTGTGCCGATATGGAATCCTTCCTTTTATTCAAATGTTGTTTTTTTTTTTGTATTTATTTGTATTTAGCAAGGAATCGAATTCTCTGAATTATATTACATCTCCTTTATATTTGAATGAGTTTTTGGGTCTTTGGACAGATAACTTTTCTAATATTAGAATCAGAAAAATGTTAAATGCATTGCAAAAAAAAAACTCATTATCGTATCCTGTGTGAAGGAATTTGTGATACACGTGTACTATAATGCATATGATAAACAGTTTCCAGGTTTATGAAAATTGACAGACCTCTAATCCTCTTTCCATCTGCAACAGAACAGATCATTTTATTGGCTACCTGTAATTGCTAATTTTCTATAGATACATTGCTTCATTAATTTGTATACATGTTACCATCAAAGCAGCAACTCACACTCGATTTACTGATTTCATAATGTTTACTCCTGCAGAATGTTCTCCTGTTATTTTTAGTTAGTAATAATACAAATACTTTGAAAATATTTATGGTTCGCTCCGTGCTAGACAATCTTTCCCTTTGTAAACTACTTAACCACATTAATTATTCAAAACACGTAAATATTCAAAAAAACGGCAATAAATGTAACAAATTTTCCCACACTGAAATCCACAAATCTACCTGAAGATCAGTGAATGAACCTACCATACAAGGCATTAGTTACATTTGGACAGTTGGTAGCCAGAATATTCATCATTTGACCAAAACAACAGTAGGCCACGACGTCGACCTGCCACCACTTTGTTCGATCGGCTCGACTGTTCTCCTGGCCGACTGTGACCTACCCCAACTGTGTCATCGGCGAACAATGAAGGACAGTCATATGATTTTTACCTGTGTAGATTTTATTCTATGTGCCCTACCTTCTATGCATGCATGAAGCCTTTGTATGTATATGTATGCGTGTAGAAATGCATTATTTGTAACAAAAATGGATTAGTCTTAAACATAATTTGTGATTTCCTTCGTTTTCAGTGATTATTTGTGCTAAGCACCCGACCGGTTTACACATGACAGCTTTAAAGTGATTGATTTTCTCTTTCTCTTAGGGGGCCGTTATTTGCTGTTTTAGGAAATATTATGCGCAGTTATGGGGTTGCAATAAACAAGGTGCCTGTCGTTGTATTCCATTCTAAAAAATATTTTTGTGTAGAGCTACAAAATGGGATTTACAAGACCTAAAATGTTATGTTTGTAAGAACACTGCGTTAATTTTGTTTGAGTTTTATAAGAAAGTACAGATAAGAAGTAGTTAAAAAGTACTTTTTGTAACGAATTAACTAAATTTTGTATTTTTTAGGTTTAGGAAGAATAATTTCAGATTTCAGACGAATTCTATTATGCCTGCTCGTACATATAAGCTGACTACCACGTTATGGCTAACCTATTCTGCTTTGTATCGGTTATTAATCTGGGTAAAGTTTTACTCAACAAAATATAATTCACTGCAACAAAAGTGCTATTCCCTTTTAAACACTATGTAGAAGAAATTATCCAAGTTTAATTAAATTTAGAAACCAGATAATAAGCTACGCAATGTGGTAAATGTATTTTCTCTACTTCAAAGAACTTGTCACTAAATTTTGCTTTAAAAAATCCTATTTACATATCAATTTATTATCAATTTTATTGAGAAGAGTTACTCATTGCAAAAGGTTCCGCTTTCCCAAGATATACGATTAAATCACATAAACTTCATTTACAACGTATAGGGTGATCGAAAACTAAAAAAAAAACATAATTCACCTCAGGGAGATGTGCTATTAATTTTGATTTCATAACAAAATGTAGAAACAAAAAGGTATATGTATGTTTAAGTCTAAATTCATTGCTTCTTACTCCCTAATAGCACAGACTGTTGGTTCCCGATCATGGATAGCTTGCCCCGACGTGATAGCGATGTCGGCACTACGAAAGCGTGTACATTTTACGCATTTGGCCGAACTTGGCTCGCAACGTTCTCGAATACTTACCTGAGCTTTAAGCGAACTATCTATCTACTTTGGCGTGCATCGACATTCCCCTGAAAATTGGCACATTGTTGTCCGCTGAACGTGACGTCGCACGTTTACAACATTTGGCAACTGATCTTCAATCGACACTGCATCGACTGAATTGGTTCACCAACGATTTGCTTCTGCTATTCAAGTGTTTACTGCCAAGCGTAGTTTGATTATCATTCTCCAATTTTGATGACCTAAAACCAGTCTTAGAAGAGTACCATTTATTTTGTATATTTCGCTGACACTCTACCGACCGTTAGAGATATTGCGCCAAATACGACGTTGTTCCAGTTAAAGGCCAACCATCAGCCAACCAATTGTGCTACTAAGGCTGTTAAAATTAATATTTAAATGTTCAATAAATCAATTTTTGGGATGAATATTAAAGGTTAAATTATCTTTAAAGAAAATTTAAACACAAATGGATTTTTAGTTTACTTTCGCTCCACATATTTACCTTCCCTCTCCACACACACATAGCTGCTCTCGCAGAAAATTCCTTTAATACATTATCCGTGACAGGAATTATTCCTTGTATTGTTTCCCTAATTATTCTCCACTTTTTACCTCAAGCAGCTAAAACCAATCTAGCGAACTAAGGTCAGGAGACACTACCAAAAAATACTAAAAAGGATGACGTTATTATAAACAGTTATCCTCTGTTGCATCAACTGATTTTTATTAATTTTATTTTTGATAAATTATGATCACTCAGTACGTTGCAAATGAAATTTGAGTAGCTTAATTTTGGGGAAGCACAATTTTTGCAAAGTGTAATTTTTGTCAATAAAATTTATAATAAAAAAAAAATTCCCAAACGTAGAGAACTTAAGCGGTCGCACTGCATAATTAGCGACAATATATGTTGCTTGTACTGAGAGCGATGGAATTAAGGAATAAGTATCTTAAATTTGAAGCAATTTATTTCTAGAAGTAATGCTCGCGGAGGTCAATTTTATTTTTCAAAAATAAACAATTTTCCATCAATTTCAAGTTTCTTTCAATTCCTTTTCAAGCATTGATATTTTCTTAAGTAGCAAATTCTGTTTTTTTTTTTTCTATTTTGGCAGATCATTTAATTGTGGCACCTCACAACAAAATTTTCGAGTAAATATAATTTAAGGAGTAAGTATGAATATTACTAAACAAAGAGCAAAAATAAATGTTATTCAAGGAATGAAATTAAATGATTTGATCTTCAGCTAAAGTAAGTATAAAAAACGTTGCTTATTATGTACCTGACGGGCTGCGAGAAATCAAGTACTTATATTCTTATCAAGTAAACTGACTGGGCTTCAAGTGCCTGCCGAAAAAACTTATTGTTTGTAAATAATTGTTCGGCCCTCGTTATTATGTATAAGATATGATAAACGAGAGATATCACAACTGCTTTATTAAATAGAGAAATCATAAAGTAAAATGCAGTATCTACATATCAGTAGTGGCCTGCCTCACATATACTTCGTAATATATCAATATTTAAATTGGTAATTTAAAGTTACAAGTAAATATTAAAAAAGAAATTTTATAGACTTTACTACCCATTATTATATGACAGCGCATTTACGACAGAACCAGGCTTCAATAAATACAAACAAATAAGTACGGTAAACAATTTTAAACGATCTCAAAAAAGTCAACGTACATATAATACCTATACGACATTGAAACCATAGAGATATGTACGTATATATCGCCTTCTCGCTCCTGCTATACGTTCCCATAAAACTGAAAGAATGTCAACCGTAGGAGCATTAACCCGGACCAAGTTGATATAGGGAATATACACACACGTACACGATAATAATCTAAGTTTATGGATGCATCAAAATCTTTTACTTGAATGCATTAGTACATGTGCAGGGGATAAATCAATATTTTAAAATGTTTGCTTAAGGAAATTGTTAGAATTTTGTATTTATCTTCGATTAACTTACGTATAATTATCTTTTTGAGAGGTATCAGTCGGCAAACAATACCTATTTCAGTTCCAGCAAATTGTCTTCGATGTGTAATTAAAGCAAGGGAAGGAATTGGACCCTATGTGAAAGATATAATGGCTAACTTAGATGAGAAATTAATGAAAATATACGGTTGTGATGCTATTTGTAAGCTATCCCTGAAAATGTTGAACGTGCAATTTATTTTGTTTCTGTCTTCATGTTCACCAAAGTAAAATTTTGATTTTGAAGAAAATTAAAGGTTTTACATGATGTACTTACTACATATAAATGAAAGGAATTTTATAAGCTACAAGGAGAAAAATTGGGAAAAATTTGGGACAGCAACCATTATATTTTTAAAATAAGAACAATTGATACTAGAGAATTACAATACGTTTATTTAATCCGATGAAATATGTCGTTGCTCTAACAAAAATTATACTTTGCTTTAAAATAAAGTATTGCTGTTGCATATTTTGCTATTAGGTTATTTTAAGTATACATATATTTTCAGATGCCGTTAAAATACAGTTCCGGTCAAATTACCTAAAATATTCAATAACTTCTCTTTACTTTGAACCAATAAAATCTTTGCTAATGGAATAATCCTTTGCAAGACGCAAAGAAAATAATTTAAGAATCTTTAATTGAAGTAGAATAGCATTTTATTCATTATTAACTGATTTATTTAAAAAATCCAGAAATATTTGGGAACAAGTGCAAAGCTCTTAGAAATATTTTTTGTTCTTACACAGTCATAAGAGAGGAATAGATTTTGTATTTTATTCCATTCTAAGCTATCTACAGGAGCAATAAACTAAATTTATAAATTCTAATGTGCCAAATGATTTCCATGAGGACCCTTAGGATTACTTCAACATAATAGTCGAGTAACAGCAATAATCTTTTGACTTCGTCTTGCTCAGGAAATGTAGGGAAATTTGCATGTTATTTTTCTAAATTGGAAATTTTCACTACTCTAAGGCGACTTTTGAGTTATTCTAATTCACTGATGCAAATCTGCATAAAATTATTCTTTTGTACAAAAAGTACGTTTTTATGTAGATCAAAAATACACTAATCCATTCACTACTGCATCGATTTCATTCAGTTACAATGGAAATCTAATAGGATCTTAATTTTTTTAACATTTATAAAACATTTGAAGCATAATGCTGTGTTTTGTAGTTTTCTGAAAAGAAATGGCAAATATGGCAGTTGCACTAGTTACTTGATTGTTCGGGCGTATCTCAATTGACATAAGCGAACATTAAGTTTATCTCTATTCGATTAATAAATAACACTTCCATGTATGGTGAGGGTTTTTTGAATGACAGTGTATAATCTGTAATGGTTTTCAGTGTATTTACTATTGTCGACGTGAAAATTACAGGAGCAACTCTGTAACTTCATCAGATGGATATTTAACAAAAACCAAAAACTATCCCTACAACAACTAACATTCATCGCACGTGGTTTTCTATTTGTTCTAGTTTTTGCAAATTTTGTTAATTTGTAAACTTAAATATACATGCCAGGCTTAAGAAGCAGTTGTTTGAGAAAGAAAATTTAACAAAAAAAATTATTTTACATTTTAAATTAAAATAAAATGCTTGTGTACGGATAATTATTTAGCTGAAATACTTGATGTGGGACACACAATCGCTATTAACTGATGGTGTTGTTTTGGCTGAGGATGTGGTAGCTACAGAATCGTATCGATTTTCCGTAATTAAATATTTCTTCTTTTCATTTGAGTTTTTATTCTGTCTTTTACATATGTATCTAAGGAATCATTTATATAAGCTAGAATGAGTAGTAATGATTATTTATATATTTCGCGGGTTTATTTTGTAAGGTTCTTCAATGGTTGATCCTCTCGAAAGAACTGTATTATTCATATTCAACTGATGAGGTATTAGAATATAGCATAGTTGACCTAACACGGTCTGCAAAGACCTTAAAATCTGGCGTAAAGAGATCTTTTATTTTATATTCTCAACATATAAGTAATTACGGAATCTTAGAAATTAGTAATTAGATAGGTAGATTAATTCATATCTTAATTTTGGAAGAATTTCTATTGTATATTGTAAATTTTCAGAGTTGCCAATACACCAATAAATTAAGAACAAAATTTTTCATGTCGATTTACTTTGCTGCGACCAGACTCATAGAGAAAGCTTGATATGTGTAAATTGTTTATTAATGAATCTGCTATATATTGCTTCTCGATAGCATGTTTAGAATGCCCCAGTTGCATCTAGTTGCCGATAATCTTTCAATAAATTATGAAAACCAATTATTTAAATTAAAGCATTTTATCGCTATTTTCCTCCCCTTTTTCAAGTATTTTAAGGACGTGTATACTCTTTACTAATCTAAAGTGTTTCTTAAAGATCTCCAGGGAAAGAGATAGCGAACGAAATGAAGAGAAGAAAAAACAGTGTATGGTATAGATGTGTGTATATGTGACTTGGATGTGTGGGTGGCAGCAAGACAGCCCAGCTCCGAAAGAACCCGCGGGTTCGGAACCATGCAGGTTCGGTCTCTTGCACCAACAATGCCAACGAGCGAGCAGCTACGATTGGTCGAATGGGCCACGCCTACCGCGACTTGTCACCTACCGGTATGCAAATGCTCCCCCACTTCGGGCCTGTACACTTTTGCCCGGCTCCGGTTATACCCTGCAACCCGCTCGGCACACGCTGCTCCACACGGGGAATATCCATCTGTTTCGTCGAGATGTTGGCTGCTTGCTGCTGCCTCTACTCTTTTAGCGAGCGGGCCACGGTATCTACTCTACATACTTCTCTCATACGCTTACTCTTTTACACACGAATACAACCTGGACAAGGATGAGGCATAGTCTCTGCCTTGATGCTGCTTAGACACTTCGAACAGTGAATATGTCCGCTCAAATTTCTATACTTATACATACATCTATACGCATCAGCCGGACGAGGTATTGGAAGGACGTACTTGGACATAAACCATGCCGTAATGTACTTAGACCGCCGCTATATTCGCGTCTGACACAACATCGTCTCGTTGTCTATAACGATGTTGTATGAACGTATATATAAATACGGTATTCTCACGGAAATAAATTTAATTTCTGTACGTCATCGATTCACTCGCAAAGTGGAACTATTCGGGAAACGGTAGGTAAATGATGTATTCGTAGTAAGGGGCACGTCTCATATTTCTTCTCTGGGACTACCTACTAAAAATAATATTCCTCTACAGACAGACACATACTATAACGTAAATATTCGTATTTCCCCGTTTTACAGTCTGTCACAATTTTACAATATACATTTTTTTCCGGCTGTTTAAATTCAAGAAAGCGTTTATAGAAGTCCCACTCGCATAAAAAAAATATTGAAAAATTTAAACACGTAACTTTTTCGAGAATTTTCCTTGTCATTTTAAAATATATTATTTCAAACATGGGAACTGAAGATTGCACAGGTAATAATGCGCAGAGTCATTTGTCAGAGTCGAAAAATCAATAATTTAACAAACATTGATTTTAGCGGTGATTAAAGTCATTATTGTGTTAATTGAAATTGTTTTTGTAATTGCAGCTTTTCCTGGAAGATGAGTTTGCGTTGTTGTTCGCAGTTGCAACACAAACTCTTCTTTTTGGGAAAGCTTTAATTGTTCCTTATTGCCAAGTATGTGAATAAATAAAAGCTAAAACATCCATCGTATGCTAACCATGTACACTTGCCTCCATAACAAGCACTAATTTAATCACTGAATTTAAACTTCATAAAGCATAAAGTGCAACATAATTTATGATTTATGACCAATCACCTGACCACTTTCTAGTAACTAGTAATACTTTGCCACCCCTGTTAAAACGTCCTCTTAGAAAAGGGTTGTCACGTTATTCCAGTTAGTTTGCATATTTTGTAATCTAGTCTTTCTATTCACTGGTAGTCACAAAAAAACGTTAAATTAAAATGAAAAATCAAGTCAGTATGAGAAGATATTTATTTAATTGTGCTATATATGTTTCATTTACCTGCATTGAGTACAAATGGAACAGTATTTTGTGCCAGGGATGGCTTTAAATAAATATTCATTGTATACTTCACATTAATATGTATAGTAGTTTCTAATCAGCATCCCTTAAGCTACGTTCACATAAGATAATCAGAAATCAGTGTAAGAATTAAGGCGTAGTGCCAAAGCTTTTGCACAATGTACGAAGAATTTAAGAGCCAAATTTTTACACTATTACGGTGCTGGATCAATTCAATCAACCAATCGGAGTGGAGATAATGGTAAAGCTGTATCGTCTACCTAAATCCACACTTTTGGGGTTACGATAAAACGGGATACTCCACAGTGGAATACTATTAAATTTAGGTTATGTTATGCTGTCAGTTGTCAATATATCGACATAATTAGTGCAAAATTTCGAATTAATTCTTACGCTAATTTCGCATTACCTTATTTTAACGCCAGTTAAGCGTATATTGAATTTTTTAATTTTTAGAAAATCTATTACAGAAGATCCAAACAGATAAATAAATATTCGATTAGTTGTGCATAAGAAGAAAAAAAATTGATTTTTTCCGATCACATCTATGCTCCATACTTAATATTTGTGCACCTTAAATCCAAAATTGCGAGCATATTGTCAAACGCTATGTCTTTTTAAGATGCTTTCCCGTCAAGATTTAATATTATATGAGAATATCATGTAATACTAGACAACTACATCAACTTATAACAATTTACAGCCTAATTAGGCTGAACTATTATGACAATCACTTCACCTACCTGCCTCGCGCAACTGATTATTCATATAACTACTTTCAAAGTGAGTCCAAACGAGATGGTTTTATATGCGGGAGAGCTACCATAATGAACACGATTTATACGAAATAACCTAACTGTTGTAGCTCGTAATTGGAAATAAAACACGAAGTCGTGTGGCAAAATACCTTTTTACGGTGTTAGATAGTGACGTAATATCGTCAACGTTTAAGGTTTAAGTTTCTAAAAGGTTAGTGATATAAGATGTAGCGGGCGTTGGCGTAGAGATCGTAGAAATCGGAGGGGTTTTATGGTTTGTATTTTGGCGAATGTTTGATTTTATGGGAATATTTTCCCTTCATTTATAGAATGATTTATTTTAATTAAATTGGAGAAGTTTTATTTTGGATATGGGTTTAAATACAAACATCAAGAAATACACTAAACTCAAGCTTCCAGAATTAATTCTGAATTAAGCTAATCTCCAAATAAAATTTAATCGAAGATTAAATTAATTACTATTTATATTTGTACTTCATATGCGATTAAATAAAATTAAAATGACACCGGACCGAACAAGAATATGTTAAGGTGTGTCAACGACTATTATTTGTTCTATTTTAAGGAATTTTTATTACATTTACGTAAATAGCATTTTACTTTTTCTTTGCGTCAATATTAGCAGATATCAAACTGATATTTAGCTTTAATCATGAATTAATTTAGTCATAATTGGTGACGTCACAAAAATAAGTTAATTAGAGATTAACTTGCCAATTCACCATTTAAATATTTAATTCATAATTACACATATAACGATCAGGCAAGCATCTTATAGTGCTAGTAACTGAAGTAACTTCATGAATCACTATTAGCCATATTTATTCGCATAAATTTAAATAAAAATGCTGGTTACCTTTGAAAGTGTTAACAATAGTGCTAAACAATAATTGTAGTTTAGCCAGTGTGAAATCTATTCTATGTTTGAGTTAAATACAGTCACCAAATCAAACAAAGTAATTAATTCCATGGTCACGCATTCTAACGAACAGGATTTATGCCAAATGAAATGCAAATTCTTATATAATGTCGCAAATTGATATCTATGCAAACAGAATCATGGATAAATTGTATTCATAATCCGTTTTAATAGAAACGAATGTATTCTGGAATGGAGAAGAATTATTAGAAAAATTTACGTAATTAAATGGAGTGATAGAAATGGTTGGCTAAGCAATTTGCTGTTTGAACTACGCTCGATGATTTTTGATAACTTTTGACCTTTACTCGTGAATTGTGCTAGGTCGGAAATCGAAAAATTTCTTGCATTATAGTCGAACAGGTTATTCCTCGAACAATTTATTTCACGTATTTTTCCACACCTTCAACATTAAAATCTAGCATTCTGAAATAACTGCCTCGTTTCCTATCAATCCTACTCTTCGATAGAAATTATTTCCTAACTTGTGCGTACACAGATTTTTATTTGTACAAGTGTACATTAAATATTATTTATCTAACAATTCTAAGATAGTTGAAATTTTTCCATAATTTAAGGAATATTATCGACTCAAATCTAACCACCCCATACCTAACGAAAACTCAAATCCGTATGCCATATGCGTGCCACTTATAATAATAAATCCCGTTTTACATAACAATTCGTCCATAAAATTTACATTTAACAAATACACGTATCTATGCATTATGCATATGATCAGAACGAGTAGCACACGACATGCTTGAAGTGAAAAGCCCATAATCATTTTTTGGTGCCTCTCTTCTTGTCTGGTAATAGATATGGATTCCAGTAGTGGTGGCTTGTAGCGTTTATTGTGATGGATGCATCTCCCCATAGCTGATAGAGCAGGAGCATCAGCCGGTGCCAGCAAACAGGCGCTAACTTGCTAGGGTGACAACCTGCCCACAACAAACATGCTTATATAAATATTATATTTTCGTATTTAAGTAACAACGCCACGTTAAACGTTTAAGCATATAGTGGCGTTAGCTACTTAGTTTCCATTTCAAATAGGATAGCGTGTTCTGGCCCCGTCTAGAAGATGTTATACATACTTGCCTAGTTAGTATAGCTAATGTATATGTAGGTAAATTAAATTTGGGATGTTTTGTCATTATTTAGAAGTATCTGCTTAGGATGATGTATATCAATTTCTTTTGTAAACTGAAACGAGGACTTTAGTAAACTGTATCTTTTTCCAGAAAAGACATATTATTCAAGTTCAAGTAATAGCAGTAATTGGAAATCTTCACAAAATAATTATTGACCATAAATCCAATTGTCAAAAATATTTACTTACATTGTTATCGAAAACTTGCAGTTGCCTTTCATATGAAACCAAAATTTGGGTGCAGCACGTTCTATTTTATTTTTCTTGTATACAACATTTATTTTTAAAGCAGGTTATGTAAAACTACATCATTCCGTGAAATCTTTATCTTAGGAAGAAGGTTGATAAAACTATAAAGATTAGAGCAGTCGCAGACAACATTTTTTCGTTACATTTTCTTACAAATGATGCACTTTCTAAGGTCAAGACATTGAAACCCACAGCCGATGTATCATTAAATCTTATTTACTCTCTTTTGGTTATAAAATTTGATCAATTAATGGATTTTGGATTTTGTAATTGCTACCCATGAAGCAGAAATAGTTTAAATCAACGGAAAAGAAGAAGCTCACAAGTAAAAATGATAAAGCTTCTTTAAATATCTTCATGCAGCTATTAATTTAAAAACTATTTTTTTTTAATGTCTCTGGCAAGTATTTAAAACAGCGACAAAATTTTTACACAATTTCATCTGTGCGATTAGAAAAGCTTTCAGCCAACCGTTTTCTAATTGTTCTAATTCTTCTAATAAGAAGAGAATAGTTATATTAGCCAAGTTCAGGATGTAGAGTGATGTGGAAGAAGTTAAAAGAATAGTGTTAATAAAGAAATGATTACCTTTTTTTTTATCGTAGCAGACTTGTAGGACCAACTCTACACGAGGAAGGATTTCCTAATAATTTTTAAGAGTTGCCACAAGAATTGAGTTTGCAATGTTTTAAGAAGTGGGTTGAGAGGATAAACTTTTGAAAGGGACTATTTAAAAAAAATACAAAATTTTTAGAATAGCCTTTATAACTCTCAGTAGGTTGTTTTGATGGTGGAAACCTTTTCATAGTTGTACGTGTCATACGTGTACGTACACTATAACTATTCAATAATAACCGGTTAAAACAGTTTCGGTGCTCATTGTTGCTCACTAGCTATTAAAAACCTTCATGATTTTCCGGAAAAAAATCTAATTTCGCAACACGCGTTCTTTGCGAGGAAATAAAAATTAATAATAAACGAAAAATCACCTGACTCATTTTATAGAGCTATTTCCAACTCGTTACTGAATAGGTTTATTTACATACTCCCGCGATACGTGTCAACAATTTGTTCTTACATAATAAAAATTGCGGTTTATTACCTATGGCGGCAACACGTGCGTATTTGTTAATGGCAATATTTTGTGTATTTTGCCGTTGCCGAAGCATTACTTTTATAATACGAACGGAAATCGTGAATGAAAATAGTTTAGATTATATTGATACGTATGTATATACTCATAATTCTTTGAAAGACTTCGAAGCTGTATTTCTCAACTGAAAAGTTTTTTTCCGGCGACTAACTGTTAAAATCTTTATTTAAAATCGGTAGTAATTTAATCAGGTTTATTTATAGTGCGAAACGTATATGACGGACCCTTGGGGCACTCCGCATCACACCGAACAATTGACAATCCTGACGTAACATCACTCAATTATACCTATTTACGGCGCGAAAAATGAATAAAAGCCGGACTATCATATTTTCCTCGCTCTAGAATAAATAAACAAACGCGATCACGTGTTTGGTATCGATGCCTACTAGATATCTTCTAGATTATTTCCGTCATTCATATCCAATACGTAATGTGTGCGTGTACGTCTATGTGAATGTGTGTATACAAATGTCCTCATCCTTCTATCGAGCCTATATCGTTCATTTTACATTTGATAATCGAAGAGGTGGTCATTAGGCGATATGCTAAGTATGCTGTTAGCGCACATGGAACCCCCCCTCCGTGTGTAATTACGCCCCCTCTCTTGGTCAGCGTTGCACTGATGGTCAGAACATCTCGACTGGTCATGGATAGCGGACGGGTGAGAACACGCGGACGTTTGAGTTTCACATTCATAGCGTGTCAAGCATAAATATTGTGTTTTTTTATACTGTTTACACTGTGTCGCATCTATCTGATGTATATATTCTTATTCATCGCATCCTACAGACCCCTAAATATATAAACAATGACAGCAAAATAGATGATTATTAAATTTATTAGTGCATAATAAACTAAATCCTAACGTTCTAGCAATAACTAAATAATACGTAAAATCCCTTTACATAGTGTTGTAAATAAAGCTGTAATCCTACGAGATAATCCCTATATCAGAGTTAATACAGAGAATTCTTATAAGATTCTTGTGCGAATGAAATTTTAAATTTTGTGTGTAAGTGCATCGCATCCAGAGAAAATAGCAGAACGATATGTGCGAACCTTAAAAAGTTCTACTTTAGTGGAAGAAGGATAATCACAGAATAGTTTTTCATTTGTTTAGTGTTCAAATTATTATTTAAGGTTTAGTTTAGTTCCAGAAGAAGAAAGTTTTTGAGTTCTCGCTCAGAGCTGACAGCCACGGGAGAATGAAAAGAATCCCAGTGAATTATCGTAACAAATACCTTGTAAGTTTTCTAATAGATTATTTAGATCTTGATGCTATTAAATAGATTTTTGCTTTTCAGAAAAATTATCTGTAAGCTTGAAGTCTTTTTTGAAACCTAGGTTTTGCGCGGTATACTGATAATATTCACATTAGTTTTAGCGCTTTTGCTGGCTTTAAATGTTTGCGATCATTTTACATACAATAAGGGTGGATTCCTTACATTTTAATTAATTTGGTTTCATTTTGGTTGCTCACAATCAACTAAGTTTTATTCACGATACATCCTAGTGCCGTCCTCCAGAATACATTTGTTGAGGTAGGGCGGCAAAATTGTGAAGATGCGCCTACGGCAAATTATTTGAATCAAATAAGAAACTGATTATTAATATAAATTTGCCACTACAGTTACGCAAACCATTATTTATTTTATTTATTTTAATGTTTTATCACGTTTTGTAAATAAATAGTTTAAAATGTCGCTTTCAATAACTGTTTGTAACTAATAGTTCTGGTTACAATTTTTCTTTAGAAGATTTAATGATATATTTGTGATATATCTGTGGACATTATAAAGCTTTATAATATATTAAGCTTTAAGAATTTGCGATTTGAAATCATTTAGTATCCTTATAAGCAAAAGCAAATTCATTTGTTTTCACTTATTTTACTTATTTTCAGCTTCACTTATTTTAACTCTAAAAACAGTAATTAAACAAAAAAGTGTCTGAAGCATGAGTGCACGCACTTATTGCCATTTCTTGATTAAATATGGGTGTTTATTTTTGTCCTTTATTGGATCCTGCAAATAGTTTAGATTTTGTATTTGCGCCACGAAAATTTGATGAAGAAAGGTTATGGCGATAGTATAACAACAACTGGACATCGTTTAATATTTTAAGTCTAAGTTTAAATAATCGAGAGCTCATCAATAAATATACTAAATAACTTTTTTTTAAGGAAAAATACAGTTACAATCATGACGGAACATCGCATATGTGCATGTTGTATTAGGTTTATATGCTCGGACGAACTAGGAAAAAATATACAGTAGTCGATAGTGAGCAAGAGGAAACAGGTGTTAGCCGCTTGAATGGCGTCAATCATTCATAGCCGCACAGGGTCGAAAATTCTCTCGTGTTTTGCCACCCTGTAGCCGATATACCACCACACATGGAAGTTTCTTTTTTCTTCGTCTTCCATCGCTTTTCACGATGCAATATGTTACATAACTTTACATCGTTCGTATACAGGGTACATAGCGAGTGGTGGGTTATTAAAAGTACGAGGCTATCCCCCGTCTCTCCTTCGCTACCCTCTCCGCTCCCCTTCCTTTGGATCGTCAGACTTTTCGCCGCTTTTTTTGCATAGACTGTACTTCTAATCTGCGCTGGCGTTGATGACTGCTACTACCCCTCCGCGTATACGCTCTCTCACCCTCTCTCTATCAAGCGAGCGAAACGTCGTCTCGTCGGGCGCATGCGCCCTATTCTCATTACTTTACCGATTAATTAACTTGCATATTGCGCGCTCCTTCTAGCGCTAGCAAATTACCGCTGGCCGCCGTCTCCGTTCCGCTTCCTCGAAGCTCGATACATCGCTCCTTATCAACGCGAAGTACTTCGTCTTAGTTTCTCTTATACGAGGCATGTAATTTCATTCCTCCTTCGTCCTTAATGAAATGTACGTCTTTCCTTTTATCTCTCTCTTTCGCTCTTGCACGGCGCTTCTCGAACGTCGCGTTAAAAAAACACTAAAACTAATTCTTTCTCTTGGGTAGGTGAGGATTAAAAATTTCAAAATTAAAACCTTATTCAGGGAGAGAATATCTTTCGGGATGTTTCCTTTTTTCAAGTTGTATGTAGTAGTACTCGTATATGCGATTCTGTTGCCATATACCGCGTTTTTCCTTTAAAAATCTACCACCCCCACCCTCGCGAGCGCTGCGAGAGCGACTTGGAAATTCTAAAAAGTAAAATGCGGGGTCGACCGTCGCTTCGTCCTTGTCCGACGCGTGGGCGTCGCGTATCTTCTATCACTGTCAGCAAGGTAGGGGTGTGCAGTAGCGCCATGCAAATCCGGCAGGCGTGCTAACTACTCGTACGGCGCTATGCTCGGCGCCAGAAGAGCGTCGGCGTCTCAATACGACGCTTAGCAATCAGTTTTTCAGTAATTACCGTTTGTTTCGGGTCAGTCTGTCGTCGTTCATTAGTTTTCCGTTTTTGTCATATAGCTATATAAGATATTTAATACTCATGTGTTGTTTGTTTTCCCTTTTTATTTCTTTTTTATTTATATTTTCCTTTTAATTGTTTTTCCTCTTGGCCGCGTTTATTCTCTGGTTACAGCTACGTCTTCAAAGATACCATGTGTTATACCGTTTCGTAGACTTAATCACGTGAAAAGTTGCTAAGCGCATCCAAACATCAAGTGCCAATTCTGTGTGCTCATGTCCGAATATAAAGTGCAGTTTGTTCGGCTTTTTTGACGAACGAAATCGCTATTCTAAATCGCATTTCTAAAACTAAAATTAGAAAAATCGAAAAAGAAACGTGGGTGTATTACGAAATCAACTCCAGAAATATACGAATAACCCCGTGACGTTGATTTTAACACATAACTCGCATGCATTCAAACGCGAGATCACGCAGTGTTTAGCCGTTTTGCTGGACCTGATAAATTCTGCTCGAAAGTTGTGTGCTTGGCTAGACCGTTTGGCGCGCTTCAACCTCTATCAAACTTGGCTGTACGATAACTTCGACACCTACCGCGAAAGCCTGTAGTGACACGCAGTGAAATAGGTTTTAGGAATCTAATAGCTCGTGTGCGAGTACACTATAGCATGTGTATAAAGTACATAAAAGTGTTGGAAGCGTATAAAAGTTGTAAATATGCTTGCTGTAAAACTTTAATCGACATTTGTTTCTATCTATTTTGTACCAGTTTAGGAATGAGATAGCGGTCATGTATAATATATCCGTTGCAGAAATAATTTCTTACAATGTATTTCGTATTAAAATGATGGAAAATCTTAATTGCTGTAACCAGAAAATAATTCAAGCTTCTTTTTAATCGGTTCGCGTATGGTGTGTAAACTTATTTTTTTATTTTTCCCTTTTACCTTTAGGTTCCTTTAAATTCTCAGTGATAAAAAATAAAAGCTTATGCAAATTAACACGTAATAAAAAACACATCAATTCATACGATTAAAAACGATAAATGAATCTGTTCAAAACATACAACGACTGCAACAACAACAATTGATGGAAACTAAGGAATGTTACACTGGCAAAGAATTAAAGGTAATCTTCCTTTATTACTTGCATCACTTAGTTAATAATTTAAAATTTAATTTTGCTGTTTTAAGTCTTCCACAGAATTATTTCTTTTATTTATTTAGGTGTCTATACCGAAACTTATGATGGCAGGTAGTTCTCTTAGCAGTTGCACTGTGAAAGCGATCTTTTCTCTTGATGTGACCTTTGAAATAAACATCTATTCTCTTACACATCAACCTTTATCGTTTTTCTTTTACTTGTCTAAAGAAGAACAAAAATAACGATACATGTAATTTTTATGTGTTTCTATGTGTTGTAGCAGGTTCTTTTTTAAATCTAATTACCTTAAATTATGAAAAGTTACTCACGGCCAAGCTTTCTAACGGCAAATTACCTTTGAAAATGTTCAATTTAACAGTTGTTCCTTGTGTTTGCTTTGCGTGATGTTTATAGAAATAATATAGGCGATATTGAAATAATTATTGTCTTCTCAATTCTTATCCTGCATGTTCACTTAAAATTTCTTAACCAGTTTAGAAACGCTATAGGTTCATGTGTAGTTAGTCCGTGGCCACTTACTTGATTGTCCTGATTTTTAATATTGTTCCCAACACATTGGGGTGTTATTAGAACTCTTGCAGAAGTACACATGGAAGATGTTTCAACGCTGCAAACACAGAATTACGCGTGTATTGTTTTTACTGATCTTAAAGCTGTATGTTACAAGCTGTTGAATACAGGAATATGCAATCATATAAAGTACACAAAAAGGTTGTGTTCATTCGGAAAATGTCGTGCAACGTTTAAGAACATCGTATCTAGGTTTTGGGAAAATTTTGGGCCCTAGGAAGCCGATTCAGTTTCACCTTAATGCTTTATTGCAGTGAGTGTGTATTTAATATATTTGATATCAAATTTCTACTAATTAACCACTCTTAGATTTTGGAGGAGAGCTTTACGTATGTAGCTAAACATATATCTACGACGATATCCGTTAGATCTGATAGATATTGGACAGGTGAATAGACAATAAATAATTGAAAATAAAAAACAAGCAATGAAACATAAAGAATAGATTTTTAAAGCATTTCAATAGAATCGTTGTAAGTGTAAAAACGATAGTTAATTAAAAAGTTATCGTTGTAACGATAAGAACAGCTTACGTTGAGAATTACAACTCGTTTATTTAATCTAACAAAATGTGTAGTTGCTCTAACAAAATTTATTGTTGGGTTTCAGATATGTTAATATATAAATTATTAATTTATCCTAATTTAATATATGATTTATTTATTTCAAGTATAAATTTTTGTCTGTGTAGTATGATGGCCCAAGTCTCCTAATTTGTTACAATTGCATAACAGATTTAAAAACATATAAACGAACGAAAATAACTCAAAATATGAGACTATAAAGTAAAATTATTTTGATGCATTACCCAAGGTGAATTCGGCAAATAATTGGTGCATGCTAAGGTAATTAAGTAGAAATAATTAATTATATAGAGCAAAAATGCACAATTAAACGTAATAATAAACGATAAATTGACTTAAAATTGTTAAAAATAAGTGAGGGTTGTGAATATGACGTACACCTAAATAGTTTTCTAATAATGAAATAACTAACTGAACTTATGAGTGATAGTTTCAAGAAACGTTTATTTATTAAATTTATTTAAAATTATTATTACTAAATTATTATTATTATTATCACCCACAAGCATTGGCTTTTAGTAAGCATAATAATTGAATAATTGTAATATTTGCCAATAATGAACAAAACGCTTATATTGAATGTTAGTATCACTTAGGGCTGCAGAGATATCCTGTAGATTTTTTAAGAAAGCTACCTACATATGTATAACAGTCATCTTTGATCGCATGCATGGAAATTACCCTGAAATATTTATTAAATTATATTGCAACTAAGTTGATCAAGCTTTTGCAAATAAGAGAATGAGGTACATACAAGCTGAATAACATTTTTACATTTACCACTTACAATAACGAGGTTTCCGAGAAACATGTGACTTTTGTCTCTCCTTAACGAAATTTAACCAGCCCAAAAGGTTAAGAACAGTACGGGTATAACACTGCCAATACTTTAGGGATTTGTTTCTTCAACCATTAAAATTTTAAATGACATTTACTCCTACTCGCCTTACAGATAAAATTACTTGATCGTAATTACTGCATCCAGAGAAATAGGAAATTGTACGGAATAATGGAGAACTTATCGCGTGAAAGTTTACAATATCAAATCTGACGAAGTTAAACAAATGAGACGTAGGTTTTAAATTTGAAGTAACTTTGAAGTATGCAATAAAGTTTTATAATTATTTCGATTTAATTTTATTCCACGCCTTCGATATTTTGTATGCATTTATCGACCAATATATTGTGGCTTTTATAAACGCATAAGAAAATGTTTGGTTATTTGAGTCTACTACTGTACTTTTATTTTATTATGCTGTGGCAAGTTTGCGAGAGTGGCCCGTCCCTTGAAATTTCCCTAATTTATTTTTGTTTGTATTGGCTTAATCAAAATTTCGCATCATTTTACGTAATTACATTCCTTTCAATAAAATTTATTAAATGCATTTAGTGTTTGTGCAACTAATTCTACAGCATTCCAAACCATGGTGTTTTTATCGTGCTTGTGTGTCGATGTGGAAATCCAAGCATTTTTTATGCTCGTATCGGTAGCTACTGTATTTAATTGAATAGTGAACACTGGATTTGAAAAACAAGCAAAAATAATGAGGATTAGAAAAATCAAATTGTATAAAATGTGATTTAAGAAAATTTCATTCAAATAAGCTTGAAAATGTATTGAACAGTAAAGTACATAGGTGTTTTTGGATGTTTTAAGAAAGAAGTGAACTACGAAGAAATTTGAAGAGAAAAAGAAAAGTTTGGAGCAAATTTTACAATGTACCCAGGATTGAAGCTCGGAAGAGCTTTCTTTAGGCAAAG
Source organism: Oryctes borbonicus (assembly GCA_902654985.2). Classification (NCBI taxonomy): domain Eukaryota; kingdom Metazoa; phylum Arthropoda; class Insecta; order Coleoptera; family Scarabaeidae; genus Oryctes; species Oryctes borbonicus. Next base: position 3,796,736 of record LR736857.1, read on the forward strand.
TTATTTTGAAATTGGAGTTATGGCAGGTTTAGGTTTTAGAGACAAATGCAGAGTGGCATTCATTAAGTTAGTAATTATTACCTTTCTATTTTTACATATACTTCAATGCTTACTACCCGTCAAACGTAATATTAATTCCTATGAAACATCACAATTTATAACGCTCGCACATATGGTAATAATTGTATAACATTTGTATAACATTGTATAAAGATTGTCCAAAAAAGATTGTCCAAAACTCAAACCACTTTGCAATATCTTGCCCCAAAAACGTTTGATAAGCTCCCTGCAATCGCTAGAAATTATAAGTTTAAAATGGATATAAAGAAAATCTTACTAGAGAAGGCACAGTATTATAATCTAGATGAAAGTGTTTACCGTTATTCAATCTTACTTTGTTCTCTTATTGACTTGTGCAAATTGTTATTATTACTTAAACTTTGAAAAATATTTATCTATCGGTAGGACTTAAATTAAAATTAATTAAAAATTTGGGAACGCCATATTATTATTTCTTCGATGTAATTAATTTTTAATTTCTTTTTTAGCACCCAAATTTTGTTTAATTTGACTTTAATGTTAATAATAACTGCAAATTTTTAATAAGACCCTACTATTTAATTTAATATTGCAATATTCCCTGCAAAAGCGTCAAGATGTTTATTACACATTATTATTACTATTATTGTTTTGATTTCTCTATGTATTCAAACTATTTAAAGGATAGCACCAAACAGATGTAAATCGCTGGTTTAACCTTTAAAAAAATATATATGTACTAATAAATTTGTTCTGGGTCATTATCAAATTCTAACGCTATTATTACGGCAACATATTAAATAGTGTGTTACAGAGTTATACATTTTACAACGTGAAAGAATCAAACATAATTTAATAGAAGGCTCAACCAGGCGAGCCATGATACCAAAACACATTGAATACATCGACACTACACAGCAGAAAACATGTATTTACACACATAAACCGGAAACGAGTTATTATAACATCATATACAATTGCTCTAACCGTTGAACTGTGGGACTATAAAAATAACATTGTTAAAATTTTCTAATTGTAAGCTTGACATGCTTGCTTGCGCAGCTATTTAGTGCATAATTCGTTTGAGTATATATGCTGATGGACCATGCGTCGTCAGTTGAGTATATTAGTACTTAAAAGACGCATAAACCCTGGCTAATTTTTAGAGAATCCACTTGAGAAATTTGTATCCGTTGTACCTCAATATTTGGTTACAATGTTTTCAAATATTCCAAGTAACTTATATACAGAAAGAACTCGATCATCTGTCTCTTTCTAAACTTTTAACTGGTTCTCCTCGCGTTCCTTACAATGTTTTCACATAAGTATAACGATCATAACATCGAAGGTATATGAGCTATTTAGATTGTGGGGTGCGAAAGTATACCCCGTTCACCCTCTATACAATACCAGGCATTTAGATGGTTAAAATTTCCTAAGGGATCGTCTTTAGGGGTTTAAAAGGTAACAGCGCTCCTATTGTTGATCAGCCAAGTACTGCTCTCCTATTCGGAGCGCTGTACGAATAGAGTTGCGGCAATACTTGCTTGAGTTATAACCGTTTTGATAAGAAATTGTCCTTTTGCGGATGAATTTCGGATAGGCTTTGAACAATGCAGTTTCTAACGAACTGATTTAGAGTTCGGTTGTATATATTGTATATACCCTTTTCTCTTTGTCGTCGTAGAGCTACTTTCGAGGCAGGTATAATGAAATTTAATCGCTCATGTGAATTTTTGGGTTCTGCAGCGCGCGTTATGTGAGTACGGTTAATTATGAAGTGGAGAAAAAGCACGCCGATGTTTGTCACCGCCAAATTTTACAGTCTACTCACTTATTTTTCGTTTTACAACGTAACTGGAGCAGTACACTATTAATATAAACAAGGATTTTTTTAAAAAGGCAGGCAGCAAGTTACATATGAGCTTTTGGATAAAAATCATACGAATATCAACACTCAAGTTATAAACTAGGACTTGTCGTCTTAAATAATTAACTTTAGACTAACTTCATTGTGTTCTACATTTTACTGAAAATAAGTGCGTTTTATGCACAGTAAGCAGACGATCTTCCAGAGTATTTTGATAATTACAGGAAGAATATTTGGAAGGAAGCCATTATGGTCATACTATTACAAAAGAAATTGAATTTCACTATTACTTTGATAATTATTCATACAAAAGGCTAAATTATACCCTCTACCAAGATAATTTTGTATTTGCAGTTAATTCTCAAGTAACCAATTCTAAGGCTCGCTCTATTACAGATTGCCAACTGCTTAGTTAGATTCTTTTCATGTTTCAATGTCAACCGTTTTATAATTTCTTCGTCAAGTCAAAAATAATTCAAACGAAAATGTCTAAATTTGAAGAATCATGTTTTGAGGTTATAGCAAATGGTATAATTGAAGTGGTTTTGTCGTATTTCGCTGTTCAACTAAACGGCAAGTGCATGTATCCAACAAATGGAGCAACATTGCTTCAATAGAAAATAGCTGCGAAAGTCTATGCTGTAAATGATGTATCAATTCTTTTTTCCGTATTTTATTATTCACCGGGATAAAGCCACTGAATTTTATAATATAAATAAGGTTTGGCTTACATTTACTTAATATATTTGTTTTCGTTGGCGAGTGTTTTTCTCCGCTTTTTCAACGGTAGCGTTTCGAACCTATAACTCCCGTTTGCCGGGCAGGCGCACAACCATATGCGCTGGAGAACGCTGGTTCGTTGGTGCCTGCAGGTAGAATCGAAAGGAAATTTTCTTTCATTAGTTAAATTTAATTACGCCGGAAAAATTGAGAAAAATACCATTCTTCTAGTTTACATGATACCTATACGAAAAAGAGTATAAACTATTTAGAACGTCGACTAAAGTGAGAATATTGGTAACGGTCCAAGTGACCTTAAGTTTCGTTTCTTGAAGGAAATTTATGGCCACAATTTTTTTCTTTGAGTAGTTATATTTATTCACCTTGGAAATGTAGATTTAATGAATGATGTGCATGAATAATATAAAGTCCATACCTTTCACGTGATGTAAAATAATGTTTTTCTTATTAGCGGCTATTTTTTGAGCTCGAAATAATTTAGGATTAATGAAATAAGTTGCTTTCTAGTAGTTTTAATGAGACTAAATCATGTGGAACAGAGTATTTGGCTGGCTTTTATTTATTTACATTATTTTTAGAAAAAATTTGCACCAATAAATCTACTTTTAGCAAGGACTTCAATATACATGTTGCCAAGTATAATTTTCCATGAAATAAATAATTCTGTTTTTAGTTTTTTTTTTTACTTAGCTCGTTATTTAATGTTTTGTAACATTTCGCATAAGTACTGATTTGAAGATTTTTCTGAGGAATAAATTACCATAAGTACTGCAAGTAAAAAAGTCCATAGATTTTTTGGTTGTTCGTCACAGCCAATCTTGAATGTTTTTCTGATAGAGATTGCTGTCTATATGACTCATGTATCTGACTACTTCTTCACATCTTAATTTTTCATGATTTCCTTGTCTATTTCTTACTAGAAGGCTACTAAATTAGCCCTTAACTTTTATAAGGAAAAATTTGGTGCAGTGCTTGTACAAAATCCCAACATGCAAAATTAGTATCTAAGTATAATAGACTATTCAACCTGCATTTGGTTTATAATTTTTCACAAGTTTTGCAGTCTATACTTGCTTCTTCTGGTGAATTATTGACATACACATTGTTATGAACATATGTAAAATAATATAAATTACTGCGGTATCTTCTGATATTTCCTCAATTTCCTGAATTATCATAGTGCAAGCAAAGCGCATGCTTTCCAGGGCTAAATTTTGCAAGCGAAATCCTCTGCCTACCTGCTAGTGGCCAAGAAAGTTGCAACATCGTTTTGCCAATGTAATGTTGAATACTCGTCAGAATTTATGAAATTTATTCGTCACTATCAATTGTTAGGTGACCGAACTGCTTTAAACAAACAGTGTAGACGAGGCAAGAATTGGTACAAAATTGAAAAGCGAATGGAGATGTTGATTTGTAACTAGAGAATTTAGATTTGTTCCTGGCCCAGTTCTTAGAATAAAAAAAAAGGGAAATTGAAGGATCCGTTACAAGAACTCCTGATCCAGGTAGGAAAAGGAACTTAATAAATTATATAAATAAAAATCCGTTTGCCACTTGCAAAAGTAGTAACAGAATTCAATTTTCCTGATAGTGTTACAATTACAGGATTACGAGTAGAAGATCATGGACTCTTGAAAATTATATATTTTCAGGCTAGAAAATTTTTCAGCCTTCTAATGATGGTAGAATAAGGGTATATAGACCCCATTAGGATGCAGAACGATATGTTCAGCCCATTAAACAGAGCTTTTCAATTAGCAGTTGTAACTGAATTGGTTGGCACTAACGTGATCTTTGCCAAGGAACAGAAGGAAGACAACGGACCCAACTATACAAAATGTTATGTTGCCTTCTGTAACAGATACAGAAATAATGCTATATTTGAATGATGGTAGAGTTCACATGTACAAATTAGTAAGAGAATGGGTATGACAACAATAATATTGAGCTTTTGCTCTTTGTAAAATCCATTTGTAAAATAATGTTATAGCACAAAATGCAGAAGAATTATATTAAGTGGTAGGATGAGATGCAGTAATAACACGTCTTGCGTCAATAATTGTGGAATTATAAAATATTAAACTTGCTTGCTTGTTTTTTTTTGTGTGTTAATGTTATACTTGTCCGCTATTACTGTATAAAATTTTGTTTGCTTTGTAAAGCTTATCAAATAAATCGTTTAAAATAGCAAAGTGTACATATTATTTTGTTCGGCGATAAATTATTTACATGTAATAAAATTCTTTCAATTGAAGATTACCTTTAGCGCAAATTCTTTGCCCGCAAGCTTACATTGTATTTGAAAGTCTACAATTTTAAAAGGGCTCCTTAACCTCCTCCTCTAGAAGAACGAAACTCATTGAAGCAAATTGACCCATCTTTCGCCTTCGGTAGCCAATAATAGTAGTAATAATAACACTAACGTCCATAAGCGGTAAGTGCGGGGAAGTTCCGCCGAACATGACCGGAAAGAATGACGGACTTGCACAAGTTTCGAATTGTTCTTGAGACCGTGCGCTCTTACTCAAACCTTATAAGCAAAAATATTCTTTTCTGTGTAGTATTGATTTTTATCCCCAACCGTGTAGCGAGCCAGTTGGTGTTTCCATGAAATTAAGCATCTGCATTTACAATACATGGCAGGACCGCTGTTTTATATACTAGACACTGTATAATGAATTTGTGTTAGCGTCTGCCCTTATCGCAACGATTGCGCATTTTACGATACATATACACACACATACACACACGTATACACGGTTAGCTCGCGTATGTTCCGTCTGTGCCCTCATGGTATCGTTTTTCTTCATCTTATGCCGCAGAGGAGTATTAAAACTTATATACATACGTATGCATATACATACACAAGTAAATATGCCAACCCTAACATAGTAATGAACGCAGAAAAAATAAACATTCTGAATATTTCGTATCTTCATCAAATTACTAAGAGCGAAATGAGAATTTCCTAATTCTGGAAAAGTATTAGAGGAAATTGGTTTCTTATGAGGGCGGACGAATCGGATGGAAATGAAGGAACATTAAACATAAAACATAGAAATTAAAAGCCGTTTTCTTGTTTTGGTCAAGCTCACTTGTCGTCTTAACAATACCAAGATTTTTATAAGGGATTAAATTATATTTCACAAATTAGCAACGACTGTTATTGCCATCTATAGCATCTTAATCAGTACGTGGAAGACACTAGATATTCTTAGTGATAATTTTGGATAGCTCAAAGGATAGCAAATACACAATAGCCTAAAGGAATTGCACAATTACATGTGCTACGGATGAAGCAACAATGGAGCTGTAGTAGCATGGAGTAATAAACACGAACGGAAACTAGACATTTTCGGTGCTTAACGCAATGTATTATGCGTACACAGTTGTCGGATCGTAGCGTCCTTTCCGTCTCCATATTCGTCAGTTCACAAGTTAGAGATCCAAGAAAATATTTATTCATAATTCACAAAATAGCGAAAATGGGCTTAACTAATAAAGGAACTAATTCCAAAAGATCTACGATCTATGAACTGAAAGTGATGTACTGCAGAATCATAAAATAACTGTATTCTGAGGTAAAGAGGTAAAGACACATCGCGAGGAAGCAAGCAGCACCGTTTGTTATGACTTAAATCTTATCATCGAAAATGGGAAACCAAATATTTCAATTAAAAACTGCATTCCAAAAAATCCACTCTAAAAAAAATAAATTTAAATCGAGCTGTATCGTTCACCCAATAAAAGCGATAACTGGAATTGTTATTATAAACAACCAATAAATAAGAGCAAAAATTTCCTCCGTCCAGAAAATTAGAAATGGTTTACATCAATAAAGTCGAATAAGTCGAATGATCAAAAATTTCTTAATGAGCTATAGACTTTTTTACTTTTAAATTACTTGATATTTTGTTTTTATATTATTGTTTTAGTTTCTTAATTTACCTTTGTACTGTTCATGAATTGTTTTGAATATTGGAGATTATTCGCTATTATTTAGCTGCAATATCTTCAGATGCTTGGATGTTGGATATGGATATCTGTTCTTACTTGGACTTGTTGCCAAAGATTTGTCATTTCCTTAGCTATTAGTCTATTTTTCTACTTGTATCTGTTTCTTTGTGCCTGTTTTTTTGTGGCTTTAAGTTAGGTCTTCGATTCTTCGTTATTTCATCTTTAAGTGCTTCTGCTGTTGCCATTTATGGTGGTCTCCAGCGATTTCCTGCACAGCGGCCCTCCCACTATTGTAGTTTATTAAACATTAGGAGTTTCGTAGTCTTTAAATCTAGAATTTTCTTCGGCTCTATATTTAAAAGCTTTTCCGAGTATATCTTTCGTGCCCCTAAGCTGCTGTTGCGTGCTTTACAGTGGCTTATAAGGTGTAGAGGCGATTCCTCTCCCTCGCTGCATCTTCTACATACTGGTTTGGAGATTGATCCCATTTTGTATAGATGCTTCTTTAGCAATTAGGGTGTCCGTCCAATTTCTTCCGAAGTTCCCACCACGAAAACCTTCGAATTCACGTTTCTTTGGTTTTTTTCTCCAATGTTTACCATACTACTGATGTAATTGTGCTTCAATTTTCGCCTTCACCATCTCTAGAGGGATATCAGAGTTGATGTGCGAGCGCCCCTGCGTGTCTGAGCACATTCCTGTACCATTTCCAATGATGTTCTGGATGTTGGCTGTTTTTCCAGCAGTGTTATGTCTGTTGGTGTATCTGCCCCATATTTTCCTGCGGTTTATTTCCTAGTTTTTGGGAAATGATAAGTTGGAGTCAAAACTATGAATGTTAGAGGAAAAGTAATGGGAAATGGTGTGTTGTCGAAATAATTTTTCTTGCACTAAATAAACTTCAGGAACTAAAATCAGGTCGCGACTAATACACGAAGTGAATTTCCTCACAGTTAATAGTTTTACTTGAAAAATTATGTCATCAGATGACTCAACCTCCTTAAGTAAACGATTTGGTAATAATATAAAATAAAGCCATTCTCGAGTATTTATAATACGTATTTCCTTTAGCTTTCCTGAAACTTATACAATTGTTATTTTCGTATCTATCTCACAAACATACATTTTACCAATAATGATTTCCTATAGGTGACAATGTTTATCGTGGACTATTTTCCGTTTTAAATTCACTTGATATTACGATTATATAACGTAACACGTATAGTGTTTGCCATGAAAATGTCTAATGTTGCTTTACGTGTAGGTAAACGTATCTGCACTAATGTTATAAATTATAAAGCAATAAAATGCACTTCTCAACAAAGACAGAAGTACACGAGAATACATTACGTTCGTCCAATACACACGAAGACTCGCCTATACGGTGCTGGTATATATGTAATTTCATAAACCACTACCGCATGCATTATTTCTAACTAAATTATTGATTGTGTCCGATACATAATTATGTTGTGAGTGGGGTAGGGGTGATTAGCGCGGACTCCCCTGATTGGTTGCTTTAGGGTTGAAAAAAATGACTCACGCAGGGTGTAAAGTATTGACTAAACAATTAGTGTGTACCCTTAAGTGTATTTTTACATTGGTAACGGCTTGCCTTTGTGTTGTGCCGGCACGGCGCGGCGATTGGAAACGAGACACCTAAAAATCCCGAAATAATCACCGCATCGCTCCGATAGATCATCATTCATTTGTCACACTGTCGCGTAAAAAATATTTATTGTCTATTTTTTTTTAACGTTCCTCTATCACTAATGGCGTTGGATGTCGACGGATGATAACCGGCTGTAAAATTTTATACGCGTTATGCATAAGTTCCACAAATTTGTTTCTACTAAACGACGCGGAATGACATGGAAACGCCTCTATATTGTCGTAAAAATCCGGATTCTGATATTATTGACAACCATTAATTCAAATCCAAATTCCCTTTTACAACGAAATAAATAAGTCTAATCTTCGTGTTGCATTTTGTTGCGAAAGCATTATAATAACTTACCCACAGCGCGCACAATATGAATAAATTATACCAACTGTCATCATCGTTCAATAACTATTTGAACAAAATTAAACGAAATACTTACTACACTTTGAAAAAGCACCGCACAGAGTGCTATTCTTGGTTTATACAACTGAAGAATATCGATTAACCTTAATACGAAACATGCAATTCTTTTATAACTTCCGGATTTTATCGCATTTGAAGCTTATGAAATATGTGACCTTATAACGCTTAAAATACATTACCTAAAGCTCGGCGTTTAATACCGTCAAGGATTTAGATATAAAAGTCTACAATGCAATGTTTGGTATTCGAACGATATGAAGTAATATTCTAATATTGCGAAGAACTTTTTTTTCCTTTTCTTTAACTGGTGAAGTTTTCCGTTAATTTAACTTTCCTTTTAGGATTAAATAAGCTTGCTCCGTTACGTTTCGCAACATTTATTATAATTAGTTTTCTTCCTTTGGCTTTGCATTTTATTTTTTTCCCTCTTTTCTTCTCACAATTTATTTTTTTTTTCTCCAAATTGCTTCAACAAGAGTCTGAAACATTTTTCGAAATATTCAGAAAGAAAAAATGTTGCAATTTTTACAGGCTTTCAGAATTTTGATTTATAGCAAAATAGGTAGTTTCAAAGCTAAACGTCTTTAAGATTTGAAGTAATAGCAAATGTTCGTAATATTTTATGGTAATCGCTTATTAATGAAGCCAATAATAAGCCATCAGTAGCTGGAGTTGATATAAAATGTTGTTTTCAATTTTCAACTTAATGTTGCTATTGTAGAAAACAATAACATTACCTTACATTCTAATGCGCTCTTTCACTCATTATGAACATTATATTTTAACATAAATGTCCATGATAAGGTGCAGTAAGTCAAAAATAAAATAGTTTGGATCTTTAGAAAATATCTTATCTCGATATGCTATCTTGAATAAATATTTGTTTCTTTTTAGTGGTTGAATGTACCTTACTATTTTATTTAAAAGAGCGTACCGCATCGGTTGAGTACAATCTAGAATTCAATACATGCACCAATTTATTTGGGAGGAACTAGAGGAAATGTGAAATCGATTACTTTAATTTACAATTAGCCGATTCTGATAATATATCTAGGTTGCTTAGTTTTGTTGTAAATGAAAACTTAAAGTGGTTTATTCGTGTAGAGCAGTTATTTATTAAGCTACCTAGATTATGTTATGAGCTTTTCCAATTTGGAAAATCATGTAACGACCTCACTGATAATCCTTTTATTACTATCAATTTTATTGCAAGATACTCTTGGGACTCTTGTTCTGATGCAGATCATATCTTCATTCTAAAAAAGAAAGCTCTTACAACACTATTTAATTTAAGACAGAGATTCTTCTAAAGAACTTTTAAGATACAGTAATTTATCCTAACCTTTCATGATGTTGGAAACACTTTGTTGTATTGTTAAATTTCGCGACTCCCTCTACTTGAGCTTACCACACGCATACAGTATTAGAAATAGAAAGGGCTATATTATGCCACCTTCACACAAGACATTACCTCATCGTTTATGGAAACAAAATTGTTCAACACTTTGCCTAACGAACTCAAAAATCATTCCATTTTAAGTGTAAATTAAAGTCCTATCTTCTCTAAATTAGTATCTACTCAACTCTCTACTTAACAAGATTTGTTCTTGAGCAGTGACTAGACAATATATTCTTGTTTTTATATTGCTGACGCGTTTGCATCTGTTACTAGCTTGTGTTAGGAAACGAAAGCTACTACTACGTACGACTATTACACAGTAATTTACAAAATATGCTGGTTTAGACCAAAGCATTTTAGGTTGAGTCCCTGCTAAACGTTCCTTTTAAGGAAACAAGCGATGCAGTGATTTTTCAGTGTAACTAAATGTCTAAAAATGTTGCTGTGATTATTCAAGATTACAAACTTAATGGCATAATTAGTAATTTACTAAAGAACGTACAATATTGCGAACGTTGCCTACATCAAAATTGCTACTGTATTGTTTTTGGCTATGCATCTTCTATTACTTGTTTTTTTATTCTTTATGAAACTGGAATCCTTGTTTTGATGGATTAAAAAAAGCTTTACTTCAAGTACCAAAGTATCAAATGCGTCATTACAAAAATCAAAATAACAAAACATACAACAGAGAAATAACATTACATCGTATTGTAATTTCTAATATTATCATAATTAACATTAAAATATTCAGAGATTGAGCAAAACCACCTTGGTTACAACCATGATTTGATAGCCTTTTTAAAACTTTCTAATTTTTGGTTTGTGAATATGGCAGTAAGATACCAACACATACAATTCCGTTAGTGTTAACATTTTTAATGATAGAAGAAGAAATTTCTACATCCTACCTCCCCAAGACATGTATCTGACGGTTATTTTCCGTTTAATAAATACGTTATTCGTCGAGGAGTTTGATCCCCACAACATTATACCGCGAGTGAATAATTACGTCTTTCTAACGATCTAAGCTTAAAAATCGACTTTTTTAATTTGATTGCCAATGACCGACAGTGATATTCCCAGTTCAGACTGGCGACAAGGAGTAGGCCTAAGAATGTTGTCCATTCGGTTGAATTTCGCATTATTGTCAACTTTCAGGTTTATAAAGTCGTTAATCTTTTTTGCAAAATACAATACCATATTTACAACTGCTTTTTTATTGTTTTCATCCTCGAATACTGTCGCCGGCATAACATATAACCAAAAAAACAAAAAAAATTAACAAAGAAAATAACACAGGTCCCAGAACTGATCCCTGCGGAACTCCTATATTGGTGGGTGGCAGAGGCGATTTACTCTTATATTTTATTTTATCTTCAATTCTACAAATTGTATTCTGTCGGAGAGATAGAAAGTGATAAATTATAGCACTTTCCCTTGAAATCCCAAAATAAACACCTTATTTTCCTATAATTTGTTGTGAACAATACAATCAAAAGCTTTTTAGAGATCACATAAGCTCCCTATAGAACAGCATGTTCCTTCAATGGCATTTATTAAATTATTATGGATTTCTAATAAGGCCATAATGGTTGATTTGGCAGCTCTAAAACTATGTCGCGATGAAGACAATAAATTATATTTGTGATTGAAGTTCTCAATGCGATTCAGAATTACACGTTGAAAAAGTTTTAAAATATAAGAGGTTAAAGAAAGTAGCCTATAATTGGCTATATATATAATTTTGCATTTTTCCTGGTTTGTATATCCAGAAATTATTTATTTAACTTCAGTCAAATATCTTCTTGCGGTGAATTTCTTGAAAAGAATATACGTGTTGCAATTTTATTTAGAATGCCGCCTTCTTATTAAAAATTAGAGTGATTTCCTTAAAAGAGGCATTTAATTTTACATACCGCAGACATTTCGTTTATTTATATTTTGTTTTTTCTTATTCTTGGTTTAAGTACTTAAATGTTAATTGTCTTTTTTGCGGTTTTACGTCGTAACAGAAAAGAAAGAAATAATAAATTAATATTTATTTATTATTTATAGTATGCATTGCATTTAGAAAATAATTTGGAATGTTGAATTTGTGATACGTATTTAGCGGTAGGATTAAATACAGTATCATTATTCTTTAATCCAATTGATAGTAATTATAGTTACTAAGAACTAACATAAAGAATAATAAGTTACTGCATTGATCTGAGTTACTTTATTGATGCTTTGTCTGAGTCTAGCATCTGAAAATGCACTCTCAAGTTCAAAAAACTTCTATGGACATAGCTGATAAAAGGCTATTTCCATCCAACGGTTTATTAGCTATTACGTAACTCGATCTTTTTTAAATACGAACGTACCACTTTTCATCAATTTTTTGGTAGAATATAAAGCCCTCTGGTGGTTACATAATTGTTTCGAGAAAAAATCATTTTGTTACGGCAACTGCATATTTTGTTAGATTAAATAAACGTGTTGTAATTCGTAATGTAAATTTCTTTTTTTTGCAATTTCTTAATTTAAAAATACAAAGGTGCTATCTCAAAATTTGTCCCTGCGTACCTTTGTTAATCTGTTTATTCCTTAAACCAATTTTAAACAACAAACGCGAGATGCAACCGGTTAATACCTGTGATTGGATCAACACGAACCATTTTTCTCCCTCCCTTTCCATGAGTACATTTCTTTAATGCTTAATGAGGAATAAACAATTTTTTACTTAATTATAAGTACTTGAAACAAAAGAAGTATTTAAAGCATTATTTTATCTATCAATCTGAATTGTTCAAGCTTTTATGTCTACTGCATACCTATTCTGTCAAACGCTACTATCGCATGAATTTGATCTAAAACTAACAAAACAACGAAGCGACGAGGAACTCATAGGCCGTTAAATTACATGCTACTTACCTATGTACACAATTTTATCCAGTACGTATGGTGCTCGATAGTCTTCAAGTTGAAGTTGATAATAATGCGCGAGGAAACTCCGTTAATCGATATTTTCGACATTATATACACGAAAGCGCGCACGTGAACACATTCCTTTCTACTTTATGCGGAACTATATGTATATACGGTATCATTTAAATAAATTATCCTTCGTCCTAGGTATCATCTAACCTCACGATCTGAACGCGGGTTTCCTTCGAACAACAATAAGATCGCATAACAACCAAATTTTCAATTAGCATAAACGCATTTCGCAGCACATGCTTGGTGATTTAGGCATACCGGTGCCAGACCACGCCAGCTCGTTCGTTCGAAACGTGCCCAAGTATTGTACCCGAACTTGTGCTCTACAATTCGGCAAATCAAAGATAAATAGTATGCACGCATTATACGACAGGACTGACGCATTTGCATACCGTAGTGCCACACGAGTATAGACTGCAGGGTGGAATTAGCATATGGACCTCTTTTTTGCATAATGTAAATATCACCTATACGTAAAAAAGGGTGCATTTCGTTCGCGCGCGCCATATTACAATGTTGGTAATCGTAATAACATAGTAATATCGATGTTGGTGTTCATAGGACCACAATGCGAAGAGGAGAGGAGCTTGTGTGCATTGGAACGTGCTGGTCATTGATATTTTAAATAATCGAGTAGTTACTGCCCTCCTTTAGCGTAGAACTTTCATGGAAATTCCTGTACTCGTTATGTAAAATGGTGCGGAAAGGAAAGGATTAGGTTTCATTGTACTCGTTGCACTACGCCACTTATTTGGTTATGGACTTCTGTCTTCTGTATTGGTACAGGAACTCGTGTCTAGCACGTGACCAAATTTGAATATTTTTTAGAAGATCGGAGAAATGTTTGAATATATTTGTGGGATGCCATGGTATACTTTACCCTTTGCTGTATGAATAACGATGCACTCGTTGAAATTTGTTTTAGATCAATGAGGTTATAAATAATTGTGCTTTGAATTGAATTACTGCTCAGCAGGTTTATAATTTAATTTAATCAGCACACGTATTTTTGTGATATGTTGTTGGTGAAAAGCGCTACATCTGAGTTATAAGGTTGGTCACAATTCTATTTCTCAACTTGATATCCAGGTTTATTATTAATGCTAGTAAGACAGCTTTTGTTGACAATTTAATTTTTTTTCTAATTGTTTTTTTTTCTTTAGCTATACTAAAAAAATAACAACAACGACTATTGTACATCCATCCAACTATTTTTGTATTTTTATAGAAAAGCTAGCACTGCTGTTTTTAAAAGGTTTAGTCTTGATAGCACCCGTATCCTAGTCATCTAAGAAGACCCAGCACAGTGTTACTGTTCAATCTCCCCAAATCAAAAAACTTCCTGGCTGTTGCTGGAAAGAAAAATGTCTTATTGTGGTCCTCCTTCTTGAATGCGTTAGTCGCATTTTAAGTTTCTGGAAGCCTTGAAGAACTTCGACGGAGCACCAGAATTCCGCGGAACACGCTTTGAGAACCACTGATTTAATGGATCTTATCTTCTTGAAAGGGATTTTACTATTGCTGTTACTAAATTGATGTTTGTAGACCAAACGCAAAGCAAGATATTGTAACTTCACTAAAATTGCGAACAAAATATGTTACGTAGGCTTCTGCCGTGGTCAATAACAATTGCTTACCGGGTTGGAACCGCGTTGTTGTAGCTTCCGCTGTCGTTTCCTCCTCACCCTTAGGGGTTACCTTCAGAACTGTTACTGCATACAGCCTGTGGGGCGTCGCGATTTAAATTGATGGGATGCTTAAAGATTTCTTCAAAGAAGTCGCGACGACGGCTACCTCATACATTATACCTGGAAATTCCTACTGATTAGACCTCCAAGCAATCGGCACGGTTCATTGATATGTAACTTCTCCGCTTCATTGTCCCGTAACGAGCCCTGTATAAACTCCTCTGAACAATCCCCAGTCAGTGTCCAGACCTGAAGAAGTTTCATAAAAGTAAGGTCGAAACGTTGGCAGAAACCAAGAGCATAGTGTGAACAGAATAATAGTTAGAGTTTGTCTTTTTTCTTATGCTTTATATATTTACGGCATTGGCGTGCATTATTTTTAAACATCTGAATTTAAACTAGGGATTCATTTCCTGCTCTAGCACTTTTAAGCTTTTGTACATCGTCTGGGGTGTTTAGAAAGTTGGACTTGATACATATGTTTCACATCAATCATTTTCGATCATTTTTTTCAATGAACCGGTTACGGTCAATCAATAAACCGCCCTTTTTACTTTCAATAAATTTTGTATTCCTCCCGCCCTTAACATATTGTTTCCTTCTCTTTAGAATTTTCTGCAGAGTCACTAGCAGCGGTTCACTCGCGCGCTTACCGAAGAGCATTTGTTGATAGCAACTGTGGCAAACCGATAGAAGTCTGCGTCGTCGGTTTTCTTGCACACGAAACAGTCGACCACCACCACCGCCACCGAGTCCGCACGATGACGACCACGTGTGTGTGTGAATGAAATGCACCCCTGCATTGTCCAGCGGGCGGTCAACCGGGGGTCGCGTTCAACAAGTAGACCAACCGCTTTCGCTCCAGTCGATATATCGATTGCTTACTACACGAGTTGCGGTTGTACAAAAGTATACACTCGCACACACATTTGCTAACACACACACATACGACTACGTATACACGTACAGCCTTACTATACACATGTGTATAGTCCTTAACATCAGCCGGTGGCCACGTCTCAGACTATTTACCCTCCATACTACTAGAGATTTTAGCTCGGTTGCATTTTCCTTGTCGGTCAAGCGCTGATGGGGTCTACTGAAAATTTGCAAAACAAAAGATCGATTTGATCGTTACAACAATATACGTAATATAAGTAATATTGAATATTTTCCTGAAAATATAGTGCCAATGACCTTGATTATAATCAATAATCATAATTATCGATGTGAAAGTATTTCGCCATTATGCTGATTCTGTTTAATGATTATTCTTTAAGTAAGTATGAGTATCTTTTGGCATTCCCACTAAATTTTTTCTTGGAATAAAATAAAATTTTAAATCACGTACGAGCAAGTAACGAAAGAACCATGAAGCTGTTACAAAAAAAAATCATTAAGGTATAAGTAATGTGTACTTACTTATAACAGGTACCTACATTGCATTCATAATTGTATGCAGATTATATAGAAGTCAGCAAAAAATCTTTAAAAATTACTGCTTCTATAGCAAAGAAATATTCGCCCTAAAAAGAGATCTATTGAGAAAAACTAGTTTGCAGAGGCGGGTATGCCTGTACCATTGAAATATAGTTTTGTTGTTGTAGTGTTTCAGTCTTCGGTAGCGTTATTCCCAACACTGGTTTCAGGACTGAATTTGGCGAAATTTATGCCAAAATAATACATACTTGGATAATCCATACTTCAGAACAAAAATGCCGAAAATTAAATAATAATAGAAACTATTGGCTAGCAAAAGAGTGAATCAAAAATAATTAGCAATAGGATAAGCTAAAAGGACTTGGCATTCATCCTTTAGTATTTGCATTTCAAAAATTAAAAGATACAAATATACATGATAAAATATATAAACATAAAAGAAAAAAAGCATGTGGCATTAATAGACTCTACATTGAGGTAGCGAGATCCATATGCGATAACTCAAAGATATTGCAGACGTTGGTGATAAGCTACGTTCAACAAATAAATTGGAAATTTTCACCTAATAATCCTTCTGAAAAGAAATTACGAGTGTGGTGCCTATTCAACTAAGCTTTCAGTCGCGCCCAACTGTTCGCGCACACAGAAAATAAATTTCAAGTAACTGTTTTGGAGACGCTGGATTCTTTAAACATGCTGCTTAATAATGCAGTGGAAACAGACCCCATCCGCGTAGTTTTGTTAGCTCTAGAAAGTGTTACAACTGCCAACGCGGCAATATTAATTGTTGGTAAAGATCATGAAGAAGCAAGAAATAAATTGCAAAATTCGGTTGACAATATCAAGGACTGGACTAAAAAAAAGAGAATTAGTTTGAATGAAGCTAGTTGTAAGTCCATTCACGTAAACTTCAAGAACAAAACCTTTATTCTAATTCTGCAAAAAAAAAGAAGAAGAGAGATGATTTGAGGATTAGATTCAAAAGATGTATTAGCTGCTAGGATGACATTCAACCCTGCAAAATACTTTTCTATAATCAGATCTTAAAACCAATGTGGAAATATGACATTCGACTATAGCGGTGTCTAGTAAGAGGAACATAGAGATTACTCAACGATTTCAGAGTGTGCTAAAGTTTTATTAACGCCCTCAATAATGCAGAACCGAGAAGAAGACGTAGAAGGATGAAGCCTTTTGAGTTAGTTTAGTCTATTGCTGTAAAAAGAAGAGCATGGTGCGGCTCATTGTCTTTAGGTATTAGTTCACAAGAACCTAAGGATTATTGGTGGATAAGACCCTAGTTTTAAATAATTTAAGTTAAAACTAAACTACTCACTCATCTAACTTGTCACGTGTAGATCAATCACATCTTAAAACTTGAAGCAATAGTGAATGGTGATATTTCGTGACTTGATAAATTTATGAAAACATAAATCCAATTAAACTATTTATCTAACCGGAAGAAAAATTGCATTTATTCTCCTCTTATTACATTTTCCGTGTTTCTTTTGTGGGGGAAATAACAAAGATTTTAACCCAAAAAAAAATTCTATTGTTTCACCCCATGGCGGTTGCTATTCGAGGAAGAACAGAGCCGCCGAACTTATACTCTATATATTTGATCGGAGACAAAGGACTTTACGGCTACAGCAACTGTTACACTTCGTTATAAAGATACCTCAATTTTTGATTTTTTCTCCGTCATTATTATGTCTCGCTAGGATGAGTTTCAATATGCCTCGACTTTGGCCGTCGCGCCGCTCCGATCCCTTCTCGTTTTTACTGCACTTAAAACAAGCCGTCGAAAAAAATATCTACTTAAAGAAAAGAAATCACCCCTGTGAGTTACAATTTCTTACGATTACTGAGGTGAAAACCGTTATTATTTTGAGAATTTTTGTTGTAAAATACTGCTGCTTGCATTTAGCAAGAAAAAGAAAATTGTCATGTTTCTATTGGTTCCATCTTTACTAAATTATAACTTATTTGGAAGTTCATCTGAGACTATTGGCATCTTCATAAATTCTATGATCTTTAATAATATAAAAGAGCCGAATGGAGGTTAACTATCAAAATTCCGGTATCTCATGGTTAATTATTCGTCAGGTGTAATGTGGAGAACTATTTAAAAATGTTAGATATCTTCTTTGGTAGATTATATTATGTAAGAAATAGTAAAGCAAATGCGGTAGTGAAGTCAGTGCCACCCTGTTCAAATAATAAAGATCTGTACCATGGCCTGCACAGTATCCTCAATGAAGTTGACACGATGAAAAAACTACTATTGATTTTTAGGATACAAATAAACTCTCTATAACAACATCGACTTGTCGAATGAATGAGTCCATCATAAAAAAAAAAACAGATTAAATCTGCAAAGTGTTAGTAATTTAAGCGAAACGTGAAGATATTTAATAATGATAGCAAGGACTGTGGCGTAGACATGGTAAACAACACAAAAGTGTCGGTGACCGGATCATTCGTATCCTCGAAACGGCCGTCCCGGATTGATTAATTAAGCTTGTGTGATGCGGAGGTTACCGATGCTTTTGTATTGTGAAGATATTTAATTTGAAAGAATATTCCAATAGAAAATCATAGGAACAAGGGCATTAAATTTACCGATCAATTTAGGATCTTTCTATCGCTTTACATACAAATATGCTCTGAGGTGTCCGTAATATTCAGCTAAAAAAAAAATTTCGTAAATTTTCATCGAGAAGTTTGAAAGAAATAGATATGCTCTAAATAAATTAAAAATCTGTCAATAATTCGATATAAAATTAAAATCTGAAATTAAAAATGTATTTGCTAATTGTTTCAATATTTTACTAAATTCTTTATGCCACCAGTTTCAGGTAGAAACCTTCTTCGGGCATTAAAAATTTAATAGCCCCTGAAACTCGCAGAATTATCTTCGACAAGCACAATTTTTTATGACACTTGAGAAGTTATTAATAAATATTATACGCAATTTTAAGATTTACATTTTAAAATTAATTAGAAATATACAGGGTGTTAACGTCCTGCCAACTTAAAATGATGTTCTTTTTTTATAATGGAGCGGCCTCTGTTTTATTTTTAAACAGGAATCTTCACAAATACAAACTCAAATATAACCCTAAAAAATATTCTAGTTGTCGTCAAAGTTAATCACTCTATAGATTTAACATTTTACAAAGGGCACAAAAGTTAAAATTCTCACAATATCGATTTAACGAAGTCGTTCATTACAAAGTACAAATAAGTAGAAATATTCGTGATTTAAACGATGCATACACTGCATATTGATTATTTTAATTGCACTTCCCGTAGCTAACTTTATTTCCTGTCAGTGTACGAAGGCATTTTTCTTGTACTCTTTATTGAACCGACTGTCGCCGGTAATAATACAGTTTTGTGAGAAAATTAGCCAAATTATTCCTAAATGCATAGCGCATGCAAGGTACAAAAAGTTCGTTAACGATTCGAGTTTCTTAAAAAATAATTATATATACGAACGCGTTCGGGAAAACAGGTCGAAATGGGTCACACAACGGGGCGACCTACCCCGTTATAGGTAGAGTTTATTTAGTTCACAATGACACAACCCTTAATTTAAAACTTATTTCATTGATATTTTCTCATGCGGTATCTCCAGGCGTACCAGCTACCGATGACGGAGTGTCTTATATCTAAAAATTAATTTAACTCCCTTGCTGACGTACTGCATTCGTATATTGGTAGCTACTGCTCCGGAGATTTAGTTATGAGATTTTATTTCTGTTCTTTCTGTCACTCTGGATGGTGGCGGAGAAAAAAACTGGGGACGCGTAATTTAATACCCTTTTCTATGGTTGTAACTGTCTAGAAGGGCTAAAATAAGGTCACTTTTATTATGTGTAAACCGTGCGTTTCGTATAGTTTGCATCCTACGGCTAGGTTTTAATTTCACGATGTCATTGATTGGAAGGAATATGCTTGAATTTATGTTCGAGCTTTTAAACTGCATACAATGGATTTGCTCGTACTCATACGTATGAATTTAGATCACTAATGCGCAATTTATGACCTTACTGGAATATGTTTTTATTGAAGTGAAAATTATTTTGAATTTATGAGTTTGGTAGATATGACTCCAGCATCTTTACAATATAGAAGATATTGATCTAGCTTGTTTCTGATATAAAGCTAAGAATCTCGTAAAAGAAAATCTGCAAAACAATTGATTTTCGCGAAGGTATCAGACAATATAAATGAATACATACTATAATGAGCTAAATTGTAATGGTTTTAACGTTCTTATTTAAATCTTGTAAGTAGAAACTGGAATCTGCTGCTTTTACATCGAAAATTTCCATAAACGTTTTATAAAGAATCTTCCAAAATGTGGAGCGTAACGCAAGACCTGTCCAAAAATTGTGGTTTGAAGATGCTTGAACGCCCTTCTCACTGTAATGATTAATTTTCAGTAGTTTCTCATTTATAACCTAACCAAGAAAGTAACACATTTACGTATTTCCAAAGAACTAGATTCCAACGAAGATTATAATAGGGGCAAGTAATTAAGTAAGAGTTATGTTAAAGCTATCTTATTGGTGTTTTCGTAGTGTTAGCTAATAATTTGCCTCGATTTGCTTTTGTTATAAGTAGACCTCGTTCATCAGCTTAGCTGAATGCATTAACGCGTTATTATGCTGAAAATTATGGTATTTGTTCTTCAAATTCGAAATCATCCAAGAGCTGAAAATAACGCCTTGTGATGCCACACGTGTAGCACCTAGCATATGGGAATATTTCCATAAGAGACAGTTTCGCTACTCTAATTATAATTTATGGTGGGTAATCTGCTCCCCCTTCGGATCCTGGATGATTAAATTAAAAATTAAATTAACAGCAATAAGCAAAGATTATTAAAAGATAGTACAATATCTTACCGCTTCAGCTATCTTTTGAAGTGGCTTGAATTCATACAACTAACAAACCTCACATGCAGATAATTAATAATTTCTATGCAATCTGGTGACAAAACGTGATAAACCGTGACTAATTGTTCCACTGTTAAAATGCACTTTAAATCTCTGGATAGAAATGATAAACCGCTTCATTTTGAAATAACTTCTAACATCGTTTTGTCAATTTGTATTAATTAATTGCTGTCAAAATCTGTTGAATACATGTCGTCGTTGTTGGAAGATTAGATTCATCTCTAATTTGTCCAAAAATTTTGCAGAACGTGAAAGTCTAGAAATTTTTGGATTTCCTTCCTTATGCTTCTTCTTCAGTTAATATCCAACTTTAGGAAATACCCCACCACTTTACGGCTTAGGCTTTACGGTTCTGAAGAAAGTATTGCTGACATTTCTGTATTATACAGTTTCATCTACGCGCCTGCGCAAATGTCGTTACAAATCGTTTTTGTGTGTGATCCTTTGTCAAATAAAAAAAGTCCACGACATCAATGAGAACTATTATCTTTCTGTTATTTGGAAATATTCTTTCGCCATATTGACAATAATATAAATCATAACAACAGTCATAAACAACTACAAGAAGGCGTAACAGTTTCGCCATCGTAGTTCTTTCAACTGGTGCATTTTGAGTCGATTTGGAGCAGAAAACATAGTGAAAGCTGTTGACATTACAACAAATTTTGACTTTTTTTTATATAGCAATATCAATTATTTACCAAAGCAACAGATCTTTACATGCCCTTACAGTCTACCACCTAGTTCAAATAAATAAAAAGTAAATATCCATAGTGAGGAATCTGAAGACGTTTCCTGGAAATTCAATATTAACGACACCTTAATCCTCTACTTTATGTTTATTTATAAGCGTTCGGTTAAATATTCGTCGTCTCTCGTTCGAGCCCACCAATCTTATTCCCGTATATTGTTGTATCGATAGCATTTTATGGTTTATCCCGAGACAGGCCGACATGGTTACAGCGGATTTAATAAAACCCATTTATAGAACCGGTATGTTAAGAAATCTAGAATATAATGGTGAACTGTATTCTCATTGGGGACTATGTTTTACTCCCACTGAATTCACCTTGGCGAGAGCAGCTGGCTAATTTGAACCATTAAATACAGTAGGGTTCGGTGGCGAGCGGAGGTTTATATTTCAAAATTTTAAACGCCTTTGTAGAATGGGAAGAAAGTACATATATAGGGCTGCGTCTAAGTTCCACTAAACAGATTTAGGTTCCCCATTGTTGCGTGGTATGGTAATTTTTTAAAAACGGATATTTTCATCTTGTACCTATGAAATGTATAATCTGTATAACTTTCTGCTGTTGAAGAAATTCCATGTTTCAATTAACATTTAAGTCGGAGTAAAATTAGATGCAAGTATATTACAAATATATGATGCCTTATTGCGAGATAGACAGATCTCTGTTGCTCCAACAGCTTCAAACTGATTACAGGATTTACAATGCCAAAAATATTCCCCGTATGATATTCCTGCTTATTAATGCTCCGGCTTGTATGTTTCATATATGAATCAAAGTGTCCTACCTAACATTGCAATATTAAAGTGCTTAATCAATGGGGATTTACCGTTAAATTTAACAGAATCACAGCCTATTCTGGTTCACGACTAGCGTAATTTCTAGCAGATTTTTAACGGTGAGAATTGAACGGAACTTAAGCCCTCCCTGCTATGGTTACAACCTTGTTACTAGCTGATAAAAATGTCAATAAAAATACGGGAATAGAATCACAGTATTCCGATATTGTGATAGAAGTATACATACATAGGGATGATAAAGGCATGAAAGTCACCTTAAAATAAACAAATTTTCAATCCCTCAAATTCGAAAGTAAATATTATACTTAGGTGCAATTAACATCTGAAAATATCTATGTTACCATAACACCTTGGTCATCCCCATGTTCAGTCGAAAGGGAGACAATCAAAACTATGTTTAGGGAGGAAAAAAAGCAGCTTTTTTAAATTTTTCAGAAAAGTTATGAAAAAATAATTATTTTTGTCATGTACAAAAATTTATAATTTTGAAGCCGTTTTCTTTCTAGTAGCGGCTTCCTTTATCAAATAATTAAATTGAAACTTTATCTTTCAACACCAAATTTATTGTCTTCTTCAACAATTAAAATATACTTTAAAAATAAAAATAGAAAATGTAAAATGTCTTCATTTTCTTTTTGTAGGTTTATTTGTTTATTTGTTTTGTTATGATTTCAAACACAAAAGCATCGACACACTCGTCACCACACAAATTTAATCCGGGGCAGTTGTTTCGAGGATGCGTCGATTTCCTCTTTAACCGAAAACCGAATGCTCGTGATTTCTACAAAATGGTATCATCCAACATATAAATCGCTTACTCTAATCATAGTGATGTAATTAGTATGGTTCGAAGTACACTTCTATTAAAAGATCTGTCAGAGTAATATTTTAATCTCTAAGTCAGATAAGTTATAGAGACTATAGAGCAACAGCTACCTTTTTAACTAGCAACTAGCATTAACAACTTTTACAATTACTAGCATTAACAACAATTAACAACTAGCTTTTATTTTTTGTTTACAATTGAATATTAAAATTTTTAATTTACAACTACCGATATGGTGGATCTATCGTTGTTTCCTGCTTCAGTTCATCATAAATCAAATTTTAATTTTGACAAAATTCTATCATTTCTGGGCGATACTAAACAGGGTGAGTCGAGAGGAAGAAACTAAACTACAGAAGGATATTGTATTCATTTGTTTTCAAGCGAACACAAAACAAAAAACAAAAAAGTTAACCTTTTTGTAATTGGACCAAATTTTCGCTTGTTTTCAAAAGCAAGCAAAGCAAACACGAAAAGTCAGGTACGTTCTACATTAGAAGTTTTTTTCACAGTAATCCTACTTGTTGAGCCTCAAGATCACCAGATCTTACATCACTAGACCATTCTTTATGGGGCTGGTTCCAAAATAAAGTTTAAGGTAGAAGTCGTCACTCGAGATGCACTAATTCGACGTATTAGTAATACTGCACCCAATATTAAAGGAAGACATGGAGCAGGGAAGCAACGTGTCCCCTTCGTAGACGCAGTATAAATTGTTTAGATTAACAACGGCATTAATTTTTATTAAAAGAAGTGTATTAACGCATGAAATTTTGTTTATTTGTAATTACACTATGACCTGCAAATAAATGAAGATCGGACAAGAACATATGAGTTTTTTTATATTATTTTTACGCGTTCCGTTCTTTCCGATTCGCCTTGTGTAATACACCGCCATGATTGTAGTGAATAATTAGGCACGAAACAAGAATATCATGTATTTGCTGAGTCTACAAACCTGTAGTTTACAATAATTGTAGACAACAGATGCTCTTAATTGGAAACAAAAAGCATATAATAGGGAGACATTTACTTCTACATATAGACGGCTGTTAAAGTAGTTGGAAGCTTAATATGGCTAATGTAGATTTCAGTTTTCCGCTTCTTTAATACATCTTTTCAAGTAAGCATTGATGAATGTGATATTATTTAAGCTATCTTTCCTTGAAGAGATTACAATACCGAGCGAACTACAATATAGGAAATTCAAGGTGTAATATCTCAATGATAACGGGGACAACCGTGATATTGTCACTAACTCTAGCGCGCTAGATGCAAACATGACATTAGTTTAATCCTACGCAGATAACAGACAACATAGAGAAACGTACATGTATTTAAAACACATTCTTAAAAAAATACTGTTACTAAGTTAATATTGATTATATGAATTAAGATTATGGAATCTTAGAAAGAAATATTGTCCTTTCACTATCGCTGATAACATAACTACATGATAATAAAACCTTCTGCTTCCATATTACCTTTCATCCAAAGCACAATCGGATAATAAGCTGTGTGTATATCGTGCGCTAATAAGGTGTAGGAAAAATAATCGTTATCGTTAATTTCTGTTTGTTCAAAATAATCATAAATAAAATGCAGCTGTTGAAGTCCCACGTTGTCGTCTACATTTACGACAAGGGCACGTACACGCACGCATCTACACGCGCATGTATGTGTCGATATTTATATGAAATGTCTCTCTTATACATATTAACTTTAAATATTTACTTAGGACAGATGACTTCAAATTGGAACGTTGTACATTTAGACGCATTTACGTATCGTCGACTCTGCATGTATGCGAGTTTTGGAATTGTTTGTTCAAGGATAATTTCCGATAATGATAATTTTCATCGTCGTAATTTTGATAATGTGCTTTTATTTTTGTCGGATTCGTCGAATTCACTTCCAGGTACAGGTTCGGGTTTCTATACGCGACAATACGGTGTCTTCAATTTCATTTATAGTGCTTGCTTTAATTCTTTTCATAAATGTTTAAAACGTAGTAGAAATTAGAAAAACATTGTCAGTGAAAGCTCTTCCATGCGCTTATGATCAATTCGACGTTGAACGTGATGTCGTAAAATTTACCTACCTTTTCGGACTACAAATTTGAAGAATTTGTAATACGCCAAATGTAGAAACATTAATTAGTAGTTGCGGCTACTGTTAATGCTGACATAGAACAATTAATGAAGAGATACGGATAAATTATCACATATACAAGTAACCAACGTTATTAGAGGTCACAAATCCTGTAGATAAAGAATGACTGTGAAAGCTGTACTGGTTATTTTTTTTTTAATTTCCCATTGCTTGATCTTGTTGTTTCTCCCTTTATTTGAAAACTTGTTCTATGCTTCATGATAGACTACACAACGCTGAAAGACACTTCTAGAAAAACTAATGTAACCGAGGTTTTATCTTGTTGGAAGGATTCGCCCATGTTATGGCCGGATACTTCTAGCAGGGCTATGCCTGCGGAGTAACGTCCCTTATCTGTTTTGGTGATTTTGTTGTTTACTCCAAAGCATGTTAACAAAATTTCTTTTATTGTACTTTTCATCACAGACCCCCAATACTTAGCAGATTTTCTCTTTTCGGTAAGATCCTATACAATGTTTCATTAAGGTAGAACCTTTGAAATTTCAAAATATTTGGTGTCGATTTATTTAATTTCTGTAAGGCTCACCTTGGTAACGTTTCTTCCTTTTTGTTAATGCCAAAATCGTTTATTCGAATCGCTAAAGAGAGGACTGCATACGCTGCTTACAACATTCAGTTAATTCAGGGTTTTGATCAAAACACCTTGAAATATTAGGAACAATGCTAACCAAATTTACAGACATTATTCAATTTTAATTTGATACCATATCAATTTTTTAATTCTCTCTTACTTTGGTAACATTTGTTAGCTCAGTACGTGCTATGTCTATTAAGTCACCTAAAAGGAAGAAGCCCGTCGTTGTAATAAATAAACAGCTTTGGACTGTTTGGACAAACTAATCTTTCGAGTAGAGAATAGGAAGTAGGTCATAACTTTTGGCCAGTGCAAACCGTACATAACGTATCATAAGCATTGGCGTGCTTTAAAGATAATATATGTGACAACTGATAGACGCAAATGTTTATTAATATGTTTGCAATTACTATTTTCCTCAAAGAATATTTTTAATAAGGAATATATTAATTGTTTTAAAATTTTTGTATGCTACTACTCAAAAAAGTATCTCAAGAATGCCAAAATTACTTCACAAACAAATGTGATACCGACATGGATCGAAAATGTACAAAGTTTTGTTTATAACTCAAAAACAAAAGACGATACCTATATTTTCCCCAAAAAAAGACATCGCTAACGTACTATCCATCTTTTTCTGTAACTAACAGTACCAAGTTCAGTATAGTTATCACATTCCAAAATGCTTGAAGTTAAGCTAGCTTATATGTCGTCATCTCGAGTACAAGGCTGTCATGTTCTATAAAACTACATTTTGTATCTTCGATAACTCTTGCTTTGCTCTAAGCAATACATTTTCTGGTTGCTTAGTCGGAATAATACCAGCAGATGTTTTTTTCTTCTGTTGTTCTAGCAAAAATTACCAGTTCTCGATTGGTAATTCGCTACAAATAAGATAATCATCGCTAGATTCTAATAGGCCCCGCATCTATAATTACATAATAAACTATGTTATAGTGGTTTACCTATAGACGGCCAGCGCATCAGCGAGAGAATGCAATTTGTCTAAGAGATCATTCGGAAAATGAACGAAATTAACATCGGAATTAATAACAGCTCGTTTCTCGCCATTGCGCCGGCTAATCGAAGCATAACAATATGAAGCTACGAACGGAGCTGAGCGTGTGTGCGCCTCACATTAAAACACAATTCCAATATTGTTATTAAAGCCTCGGAGGCAGCGAACGTGGCGAGGGGTGGTGCGGGGCGTACGAAGTGGAAATTAGGATTAGTGACCGCAGACCATTCTGAAGAGGTCCGACGCGCAATCTACCTCCGTTAATGACGACCAATCGCCGGAAATCATCTGCCCTCTCATGAAATTATCTCTGCCCGGTCGCATCAGAGGAGGAATCGCCAAGAAAGCCCGACCGAGCCGGCCAAACCCAAATTAAAATAAAATAAGTACTTTTCTCACCTAGTGCGGCTATTGCGGCTAGTTAAAGTATACACCACTGCTCGTAAGTTTGATCGTGCGGGTTCAAAAATTCCATGAAGTAAGGAAAAGAAGAGTTGAACACATACAGTCTATTAGATTATAAATGGAAGAGTATTCCTATAACCTATTCCTTTTTTTCGAAATGTTCCTTGATGTGTGTGCTATTGAAGAACTTACTGTTAAATGTACAGGAACTTCCATTGTGGTGATGTAACGCTAAAATTACACCATCTTCAAGCTAAGCAGAAGTAATAGGGTACAAGGCAGTTATCAAATTTCAACGAACTCCACCAATTAGGAAAGCAAAAGGTTGGGAAAGCGTCGATTGTAATTGCAATCTACATCAGAGCAAAAAATGTTCATTATATTGAAAATGAAACTAAATAGTGGAAACATCTCACAATTCAAGACAACACACACATGTATACGAAAATCTTTTCCAAAAGTCCCAAAACAATTTGAACTCTCAACACACTTCCCATCGTACTAAGCACTACATTAAACCCGGTTTCCGGTTTTGATTTCCAAAATTTGCTGAAATGATGAGCACAAATGAAATCATCTTCAGTAAATGAGTTTATGCTTGAAGTCGGTCGCAATTTTGTATTCATGGAATGCACAAAATTCCATTATTTAGACCATTATTTTCCTTAATCAGAAGAAGCTTGATGATGGCCAGAAAGAGCTGTCACGACATAGAAAAATTTCGAGAACGCCATTGGATAGATGATCTAAAGTCGCCTTGAGATGTCTATTTACTATTTTTCTGAAAAACAAAATATGCACGATAGAGGTAAAAGAAGAATATGAGCATTCTTCGTTTTTTTTTTAAGTATCAATTTGTCGTCATTTGCATAGGTCATCTCTATATTTAGTTTTATAATCGTGTCTTTTTTCCTAGGATTCAAATAGCTGCTTATTCCTGAATACAAGAAGCAAGGCACTCTTGTATGTAAATCACGTATACATGTAAGAGACCATTATTTTTAAAGTGAAAACGCAAAGACGAGTTGAATTTCAGAAGTGCACGCAACGCTCTCTTTTGGAGTACAAATACCTCCTCGATCTCAGGCAAAGAGCCCCAAATAGCAATTCCATATCTAATAGTTGAAGGAATATAAGCGTGATATGCGGCATTTACAGCAAAAAAGTCAGTGACAGACAATATTCTCAGAGTATAGCGTGAACTGCTAGGCCTGGCGCATGCATAAGTTATGTGGTTGTTCTACCTTAATCTATCATCTACAATGATGCTTAAAACTTTAGAACTGTTTTTAAGGTCAAAAGTATTAGAATTTAGGATTATTTCTGCGGGAGTTTCAATGCTAAAGTTAATTTTGAAAAGGACGCATTTAGTTTTTTGTATTAATGAACCAATATACCACCAGAACTGCAAAAAGGTTTAAAATTATGAAGATTCGTATCATCAGCCAAGTTAACTATGATCAACAGCTACCATTGAAAATAAATAGTTCTCGCATATTAAGAATAAAAGCGGTCCAAGGATACTTCCCTGAGAAACCTCGATGGAAGTGACGATGGGATCTGAGAAAAAATCACCCTGACATGAGTCCACTTTTACAGCCTGTTGCCGTTTGCGCAAATATAATGCAAACCAGTCCTGGGCAACACAGTAGTTGTAGAGCTTGCATTTAGTGAAATGTGCTTATTAAACCCATAAGAAGTGAATCGCTTAGTGCCAAATTGAGAAGAAGAAGTCACAGAAAATTCTAAATGAACTCATGGAAATTGAACATAGGGTATATCTAAGTTATTTTTTGAAATTTGAGGTTTAAGGGTATTTATGAGGATTAAGTACAACGATCAATAATATGTGTGTTTCAATATGAAGACGATTATTAGGATCGTGGTAGCAGCATGGAGTAATTTGTATCAATTACAAACTTCTTTTCTGCTTCTACTGTACACTATGTTCTGCTAATCAGGACAAGAAAGACAATGTAATATAGACAGCGTGCGTTAATATTGATCTCAATAGGTTAATCATGTTTGTTCATGTTGAAATTATGAATAATGATCTAGTAACGGTAAATTCATCTTGATGTGTTATTATTAAAGATTAGCTTGTGTAATATACAAATAGAATCCGATGCTGAAAACTGTAGGGGACGTACGGATAGATTAAAATAATTCAAATACATATAACACCTTTCCCAGAAAGTTCATATTCATCTATCTTGAGTAATAATAACAATAACCTTTGTTATCCAATAAATCGCGTATCTAATAACATGATAACGCAAGAAAAACAAAAAGTTCCAAGGCGCTGCTTAATTTGCATTATTTTACGTATAAATGATTTCATAATTCTTAATTAATTTAAGGTTTCGTTTATGTGCTGTGCTACACTTGACGATTCGATCGCTCTATAGCGGTAATCAATTAAATGTTCTTTGAATCTGCTGCCTAGATGAGAGTGATAGGGAGTATTTCCAAATTTTCTGTATATGCGTTGCAGTCAAGCCATGAAAGAAGATCGTTAATTAAATAGAATCGCGCCTGGATTGGAAACTTGCGAAATTTCCTAACATCAGTCTTGGTGATTGTCGAGCGTTTTTATATGTTAACATTATCGCTAAATGTATTTGTTTAGTTAAAATTCTTACTATTTATCAGAGCGATCCTTATGAGCCTTTCGATAAAAAAAAAATGTTTATTCTTTACCGGTATCCAGTGAAGTAAACTTGCTTTATATTGCACTCACCAATATGTACTTGATGTCTCTTCACGGTGTTAATAAAAAACCTTCAATTTTATTTAAGTAACTCGACAAATATTTGCCTTCCTAGCTTGGAAGGAAGCTTATTGAACCAGAAAAAAAAACATATACGCATGCATTGCATGTGTGTACACAAAACGTTTCTTACTAACGTCGCAAAAGGGGGTGTCTTCAAGGGAGTTTGACTGCGGACTTTATACGTATTATTTGAGGGTAACCCTATGATTTTGTCATTAGAAAAAGGGACAGTATTGAACACGTAGCGGCCCAAATTGATTCGGAAACGTGTTATCCCTTGCGTTAGTACAGCGAACGGGTCGTTAATCTTCTTGTACGATTGTAATAAATACATTTTGCAAATCGAAGTGACAACGTATCGAATTTTCGTTCTCTCAATATCGAGTTCGGTCGATGGGGTTGTTTTTAATCGGTTTTCATTTAGCGAAAGGGGGCAAGTTGATGGTAGTCGTTCTCGCATAGCAATAGCAGTCGTAGACCCTCGGATTCCCTTCGCTCCTTTCTCTTTTTGCGTCCAACTAATGTCGTTAAGGGGTTGTTACACGGACGCCCACTGCCACTATGCAATAATGCCGAATCGTCCGTGGTGGATAACACGGTTACGTTTGGCAAAGGAGAAACGGATTTACATTTTTAGTCAGCTAGGAATGGCCATTGTTTGACTAAAATTGCCTTCACATATGTGAATGCATTTATATTTGAATTGTTGGAGTTT
The DNA here is from genome assembly GCA_902654985.2 of Oryctes borbonicus. Taxonomy (NCBI): domain Eukaryota; kingdom Metazoa; phylum Arthropoda; class Insecta; order Coleoptera; family Scarabaeidae; genus Oryctes; species Oryctes borbonicus. The sequence goes on from LR736857.1 coordinate 3,827,940, forward strand.
TTTTCTGTGGAAGAGGATTGGTTTAAATATACCTTCTACGGCATCTCTATTTGAAATCATTATATTATTAGGACCACAATGAATCTTACATGTAACTGTCATGGTGCGAAAATTTACATTCAAATTCCGAGTGTATCCATCCAGTTTTATAAAAGAAATTATTTTTTCTCAAATTTAATAAGTTAAAAAAAGGATCTTTTGCAAATGAACACTGAACATAAAAATACGCTGAAGTATTTTGTGTTATCGTTTCGATCCTTCTCCAGGTGATTCTTATTGCCCTCAACAACTTTTCAATTTCACTATTTCACGTACATCTCACACTCCTGTGTTTTTCTCTTATCTTTTTCACTCATTGTCCACGTTTTACGCCCATAAGTTAATATTATGTATGTACATAGCTTTTGGGCACTCGCAGTTTTGATGCCTTGCAGACTTCTTTTTTCTTGATGAAAGCTTTGTTCAAAGAATGGTGCACTTGTTACTCTGTGATTTATTTCGTTTTCCTGCTATTCATGTGCGTTCAGAAAACATCCTAAATACTTGAAGTTTTCAACTTTCGTATTATATCTGTATATTATGCTGCAGTGTTCTTTAGTTGTTACCGTTGTTAGCGCAAGTGGTAATTTTCTTACACTTACTCTTACTTTTTTGCATTTTGGTCATCATTTTTGAGCTATCTTAGCCCTCAGCGTAATAAACATGAGGAGGCTCAATACTCCTTACCTCGCAATACCTTGTTTGACTTCTTCTTTAGATAGGTGGTTGTTGGTTCTAACTGCATTCTTAGTGTACCTTCTATTCAATATACGTCAGATCTTCTCACATGGAGCCGAATCAAAGGCTTTTTCTAAATGAATGAATCCCAGGACCATTTTGTCGCTATATTATAATGTTTGCTCATTTAATTGGCTGACCGTAAATATCAAAACCGTAATACCAATACCTGATCGAAGTTCCTCTTGGTGCAAAAAAAATAGAGCTTCCCTTGAGCGAACCTTTATTGTATGTTCCGCTGCATAGTTCCAAATTGTTGGTGCTCTTGTGCAAGAAATATAAATTCATTTAAAATATTTGTTACTTGTGTAAACGTAGCTTGTTCTTAGTAATTGGATGGAGTCTATTTCTCATAAGCTACCGCTTCCAAAAAATTAATGCAAATGAAAGAATTGGAGAAAGATGAATAAGAACAGAAGCAACTACAGGGAACCAAATCGAAGCAAATTATCAAATTTAAAAGAATCAAGTGTATCATCCATTTCAGTAGTAATGGTAAACAGTTCTGTATCACTGTGGAAGGTGACCTGGCGACTGTCGAAATTCGCTAACTTTTGCATGGAAATGGTGAGGTGTTTTAGGTATAAAAGTGTTCAAAAATTAAAAACAAAATTGTTCTTCATAGAAACAATAATAATGAATATGTTAATATTACGTAATGACAATAAGTAGAATTTACTTTTGGAAATGACCTTCAATTGTGTAATTCTGTAATGAATTGGTTGTTCTTTTATTCTAACCTGTGTGGCCAGAAATTCCTAAAGTGGGGCGTTTCTTTGTAAATTTATATTTCGTATTTTGCCTTTTCGTGGAATGTTTTCGGTGAATGTTATGCAGTGCTTGGCACAACCTGTGTCATAGTGACGTGAATGCAACAACTGTTTTGTTTCTTTTTGTGATTGCTTCAAACTTATTCTTTTAAAGTAGTAACACTACCGTATATTTCCTTGTTTGATAATTTTTATGCAACAAAAGAAAATCATCCCCAGCTTACACTAAAAGGCTTCCCTTTTGATTTTCTGCATAATTCTCAAACACCAAAGGAAATAGCAGACGCTTTCATAAACTAGTCGTTTGAGGTGGTCCTCTTACTTTTAGATATCGAAGTGTGGAAGTGTGAATTTCGTAAGGAACCGCATTTTTTTCGAAATGATAAGAATCATCCTATGTAGAACGTAAAAACCGAATAAACTATTTCGATATTTCCTCAATAAAAATTTAAACCAGCTCATAGTATCGCCGCATACCTCCTGGCATTGCATGTGCTTCCGCGTCCCCTCATATTAACACACACGCACACGTATATTTTGACATGCATTTATGTGAAAAACCGATGGGACTGTTAACATTTCAACGATGAAAATCTTCGTGTTTACTACCATCACCCGCTAACTGGTAATAGAATTGTTTCTCCGGGATTATATTTTAATCAAAATCAATGGGAACGAATTGAATAAGGTTGCGTGCCGTCGACGCACCATTCAGTTTTGTCAATAAAACCACACACTCCGAACTGTTCATTTATGTTTAAGATCGATCCGAGTCGCAAATGTCCGAATAAAACGTTTCTCCCTTTTGTTCTTTTGGCGTGTCCTCCTTATTCGGTCGACGATATTGAATTTTACAAAAATACGAACCAAAATCGAAACGATGCCGGGCGTCCGGGACATCGTGCGTGGTGTGGAGTGGTAGCGGCGAACGTGGTGGTGCCCGTAGATTCGAGTTTTTCGAACGACATGAAATTTAGTGCACCCTAAGCGGTGGTAGAGATAATCCATCAATAAAACGGGCGATCTATGGATAACATCCTAGAATGGAAAGGTTCATTACTCCTGATTACAAAATCGCTTAATTGCGAGCGAGAGAGTTCGAGAGCGTAGTAGTCTTCTCATTTGAAATTTGGCAGAAGCGTTTTTGCTTGCTTATACATTTGTACTTAGATATGACGATGAAGAATTTTATTGGAAGGAGTTCAAAGAGGAAATAGAATAGCTTGATTCTGATCAATTCCGCAAAGCAATTAATATTTTTGTGAATTACATGCTTCTGAAGGCTTTCTAGAGTTGTCTCCGTATAATAATAGTTGGCATTACTAATAGTACCAATTTAAACATTATCGCTAAAGTAGAACAGTTGGAGGTCCTCCTGGATTATGCGATGAAAATAATCACGGGCGTTTCACCTCACATGTGGTACTTAACGGTTAGGAATTACTTGGGGCTACCAGGGGTGTTGGAACACATTCTTTCGATTGTCTAATCCGCCTCCAACGGGGTCTTGCGAAGCGATGAGTTGTGGCAGTTTGTCTGTGTTTATAAGCAAAGTGCTGTCAAAGTCTACCTAGAAACTAACCGTTTATGTACCTCCACATAGAAGAACAATATTTGAATGAAGCTTGGCTATATTATCAACTATACATCCCAGGTCTGGAATCCGCAGTAGTGCCTACATTAATAGTTTAGAAAAATTACAGCGTAAGCTCATGGTAAAGACTGGCGCAAAACTCAATCCCGCTTCGTATACCACTATTTGCTCGCCTTCTAATATGCATCCAACGAAGAAACGACTACTCAATGACGTGTATATTGGCGTTCGCATTCTGAGCGGATTCCTTGATAGCTCTCGATTACTAGATCTGTTTACCTCAACGCATTGCACACCTAACTGAGAATTATTACATGTTTCATTCCTCTACACTAATACAACAACAAATTCCCTCCTTACGCGTATTAGCAGCGCTATCAGTAACTCGAATATAGATTGTTAGGTCCGTACGTGTAGTTGGTACTCTTGCAATAAAAAGTACTCGGACACACAAGAAAGAGGAAACAACACGGCGCGCTCTTCCCACACACAAAACGGCCGAGGGCGTCATTTTCTCTCTTTCTTGGGTGTCCAGATACATTTTATTCCAAGTGTACAAGCGATGAAGAGAAAATTACAAGCTTCGTCCTAATTTGTTTTGAGATTGTTTCTTCTGCTGCAGGATTAACCTTCAATATCTTGGTGGAATTAAAGGTTATTAATTCTTATGTGATACAGATGATAGAAAGAAATTGTCTTTATTCCGCAATTCCATGTCAATATTACACAGAACTGTCATTTTTTAGAATTATCGGAATCAAAGATTTTTAATGTCGGTAAGTATCAAATGAGCAGAAAGCATGCTTTGATGTAGCAAAAAGCATTAATTGTAACCGCACTGTTCTTATTATACAAGTTCCCAGATTAAAGGTCTCTAAAAGGAACCTCTTTAGAAAGCCCAGAAGCGCGATTCATCACTGAAGAGGTTTTTCCTTGTTTCCCACTCCCCTTTTGCATGTATTTATTCTGAAAACTTATATTACTTAACTACTGATTCATCCTCTTCACAATTTTGACCACATGTACTATCTGCACACGTTCACTTTCATTGCGCTAACACGTTCCAATAATTTTAATTCGTCTTTTGCATATATATTACTGCATTTGTTTTATTATATTATTCGCTACTGACACATACAGATGCAATTTAAATTACCTACTAAAAGGGTTGTTTCTTTAGTTTTACACATAGCCACGTAAAGGGGACCGTCCCTTGTTCATTGAATTTAAATCCTACGTAAGTAGGACAATTAATATAACAAAAAAAAAAATTTTAGAACTGACGAATCACTCGATGGAAAATAGAATTCAACCAAGAAAATTGGTAACGAAACATCACATCGGTTGACAATTTCCCACTGGTACTGACAATTCCAACATGAATGTATCAGTATCAACAAGGATCCTTGGACTTAATTGATGCCGAAAAACTTTGAGCCGGTTCAATTACGAAAGCTCTAAAGAATTTTGTAGTATCACGATGATGACGTATCATGAATTTATTCCTATAAACCCGAAACGAAATGTCAATCCAGTGCACGGGTGTTTAAGGATGAGGAGAAGCTAACAAAGGTTATTTGATCCAGAAGTGTATCGAAGAAAATGGTCGCAACTTTTGTCTAAGTTTTGGGTCATGTTGCCATAATTTCTTTTAGTTTATCAAAGACGATTGTTGATCTCCGAAAAACCAATCCGCAATGACGAATCGTCCTTCATCACGATAACAATATCGTGGTGCAGTTCACATACAGCTCAGAAAACGATTGAGCTTTTAGAGCAACAAAGTATCGTGTTATTAGGACAGTCCTGAAACAGGTTCCAACGATTTGTTTATATTCCCTAAAATCGAGAATGGATGGACTACCTGATCAACGTTTCCGATCACCAGAAAAAGCAATCAATGCATTAAATGATAATTTTGACTGCTTTAGATGATGATCTGCTTTTAATAATTGGTTTCAAAAGTTAAGAGGCGTACCAATCTTTCAAAAATACAACCCTCGTATAAACAACATCTACTTAGCCACATTGTATCGCAATCACTACGCAATCGTTACAATCAATATTTAATATAAAATAATCAGCAAACTTCGTTTTCTACTAAATACGTTTGTAAAACGAGTACCAGAGACCATAACATCAAAATTGCATTGCAAACTATATTTTTATTTAGTATTGAATCTACTTTATTAATTGAATTATAATAAATTAATACACCTGTTCTAAAAAAAATAATGCTATTCCAATTAAATAAGTAAATTATTTAATTATAAGGAGCCTTGCAAAAACTATTAATGATATACTGTCGTATCATCGCTTGTGGGGACAAGAGACATATCCAAATCCGTTTTTACAGAGCGCGACCATCAGTTAATTAAATACCTTTCCATGTAATGCTTGTTACAAGTTCTTACTTCCTTTTATGTTTCAGGAGGTGAGTGGAACAAATATTCGCATAGCAACCATCCCAGCGAACGACCATTGTATACGGAATACCGAAAGGTAACAGTGGTGAGCAAATAGCTTTATAATTATAACTCGCTATTAAATGCAACGCACGATTATGAAAAAAGGGGGTATATAATTGTCGCAACACCGGATAAACATTTATAATAAAACTTCATCAATACGAACATCCAAAACATGATATAAAATATAATGCGGACTCATAGGTACGAATGTTATAATCATATCCGCTACATACAGAGGTTTAATTATTGGTATGATTGCGGTTTCGATCAAAAACCAGTTTATAGGCATATAGATATAAAATATAAATAATGATTTAAACGAAACGCAGCAGCATCGACGGCAATTAAATACCCATTTGTGATTCTTCTTCTGATTTGAACCGACCTCGAAAATTTCGCGCGCTAAATTAAATGTGCCTAAGTGGTATCGCAAATGAATTGCGTTTAATACTGGAATATGTACCTGATACTGCTTAAAAGGCGCTGCGCCATGCTCATTTGCAATACAAACATATTACGAGGTTTTGTTTTGTAATTACGTCCTGTTAGAGGACGAAATTACACGTCTTGGCCTTTAATCGGCTGATTTGATGTATGCAAAAAGAAAATGACTACAACACAACCAGATAGGCGTACGTACCTTAACTATAGTCGTTGACTGAAAGAACTATCGTAAAAAGAAGTTTAGTGGTTTAGAATGTCAAGCTCGTTCTGTGTCTAGATGGTGGCTAGATGAAAACGCGTTAGTTGTTAGCAAAAAGACTTCATAATTTATAGTTTTGAATTGAATAAATGTAATTCGCAAATTAATATGCAAGATTCTACAGGTACAACGGTTTTAGATTATATTCCGCGTCGCTTCTTATTGTAGCCAATTACTTTTACTGTGTAACGATGCAACTAAAAACTTATGTTTATGTATGCTCGAATGATTGCTGCAGAATTATTGAAAAAACTATTCACATGGAATAATTGATTAACACTGTAGTATAACTTGCATTGTTCAATAAGCAACCTTTTGAATGCCTTTTGGAAGCTTGCATAAGCTCAATTTCGAGAGATATTCTAAACAATGTAAGACATAGCTTTTACAGCATAGAAACGTAATATGTAATATGTTAGCTTTTGAAAAATGAGGTGGGGATCCAAATATTTTGCAAAACCTTTTTTAGCTCTAGAAACCACATTAGTGGCAACAGATTAATTCCATAATAACGCAATATTTTGCAAATGTGAATGAACCTTCATGATATGTACTAGCAGTATTCATGATCTGGATGAAAGCTCTACAATTTTTGTTGTCTTTATAGAGGGCGGGAGTACAAAGGAAAAAACATGCATAAATTTGCATATACAGGGTTAATTCCAGGTCCGTGAGGAAAAGCTAACTACATTTTTGTAGTTTTCTTTGCATAGAGCTTTTTTGCGAGACGAAGCAGTGTTGATCTCGTAGTCTATTTTTGTTTCTCTGTCTTACACACTGTAGTAAGACTAGTTTCGCCCCCTAAAGAGAAAGATTCCACACAACAATTTTAATGTGTAATTGAAACAATAAACCTTAAAATTCGAAGAACACTTAATAAAGTGTTTATTAAACACATTTTAAATTAGTAGGTTTTGCCTTAGACAATCAAAATCTAAATTTGTAAAAGTAATATAAAGAGAAAGAAGTAATATATATACAAATTTGTATACTTATCAAAGCGGATCCAGCTTTTGAGAACTGCTGGCCGTAAGAGTAATCAAGTAACATTATGTGTTCGAAGTTTCCACCTCCTGCACCTCTATCCTCTGCCAATAATTCGAAATAATAACCGCTCAAGTATTAAATAAAATTATTGCAATCCTAGAAATGTAAATGTCCAAAGTTGGTGTTGTTAAACACACAACAAAGGAATATTCATTGTTCGATAACCGGGAATGAATCTCCTTGTAAGAGCAAGGGTTACATTTATTGCCAAAGGCTTCTTGCAACAAGTTGTTCTGAGTTATTCTAATTTTTCGGAGTGGTCTAATTAACGATAACGTATAAAAAAATGTTAGAAAATGCCTATTAACATATTTGATTAATATTTAAAATTCTTTTTTTGTTAGGTTGTGGGGGTGGTATTGCTTAAATAAGAATCGTTTTAGGTTTCAGAATTTGTTTATTCCTTTTTCAAAGATTATTTCTCTTCTCTTAATTACTCTTAAAAAAGAAAACAAAATGAAAAAGGAATAAACAAGTTCCGAAATATAAAGGGATCCTTCACATCAATCAGCACAATCCAACAAACAGTAAAAATGTTAAATATGTGAAAAAAAACCGATTAAGAAGGAAAAAGAGAAGATAATATTTGGTTAAGTATACTTAAAAATCCATCTTCAGCAACAGAATAGACGACGGTAATAGCTTTGTTCGCAGCTTGAAACTAGTCAGAAGCTCTCTGCTCTACGAACAATCTTAATCAGCAACAAATTCGCGGATTTTTATACATATGCGATGTTTTAACTGCCTATCTGCTGACCAGTTGTCAGATGTAAACTTTTTGTTTCAAGGGAGCCCAAAAAACGCCCTATAAGGCGTAACTGCGGTACATTGGGTGGATTTATATCCTTCAAGAGTTGAACATGTCTTGTGTTCAACTCTTAAGTTTATCCACTGTTAACTTAGTATAATGGCAGCTTGCTCCTTCAGGCCAGAAGATATATTGCCCAGAAGCATAATTCTCATCAATAAATGGTTTTAGTCGATGTTTCTATGCATTGATAGTCGTGTACTTTTGAATTTAATGCACTACTAGCTTCAACAAAATAGGGTTCCATTGAATGGAAATCTAAACACACAACTTTTTTCAAATTTTTTCGTTATTTAAACTTAATGTCGGATGATGCGTTCTCTCTATTTACAGCAAAATAGTATTTCCTGGACGTCAGCATATTGTTTTCAAAACAGAAATAAGGTTCATCATTTAATATAATGTATTTCTTCCTGCCAAGTTTGAATTGACTTGAAATCAACAATTTAAAGTCTCAAAGGGTAAATTCGCCGCTCTTGATGTTTCGGGGTGAATTATGAAGCATCCGTTACGTTTTATTTCGATACTTTGGATATTGTTTTGGCTGATCCATTAAACTTCCTTCTAATTGTTACCATCACAGGATATTTCTTGTTGGCTATTTTTATAATTTAGTTTATTTTTCGATCATCTTGTGCTTCCAGTACCTTTCTTTCAATACTAAGGTTCCCTACTTTATAATTTTCCATAACCTATACATTATCCGTTTACTGATTCCATAACATTTCGCATGATTCACGTATTTATATCGCTTGATATCAGTTTTGGCTTTCCCTCTGTCATTTGATAAAGTTTCTATTCCAGCACGCAAATCACCAAATCTCGAAACTTAATTCTTGAGGCTTGACATATCAATTTGACAATTATGACCTGGCGCATTGGGTGCCAATTTTTCTGAGTCAATTGTATACGAAAGACCCGTTGATTTTTTGTAAGCAATTTACCCTTTTAGGAGCTGTTCTAATGCAAAAGACTCCATAAGAGGCGGCGACCCCGTATAATGGAAGGAAATAAACTTCCGATTTCCAGTGTGGAAATACATTTATTAATTGGAAACAACACCTCACTGTTACATCAATGTCAAAAATTTATCCAGCAAATCCGAAAGATACAAGTTAAAAATGTTAGTAGTGCGTGCTCCATTCCACACATGTTTATTGCAGTGACATAAACACAGTTGATCAGCTTTCTAGCGTTAACAGAGCCATTTATTGATGTTGTTACCATTATGTTTGGTTAATTGGCGTTAGAAAATAATCAATTTCCACTATTTTCCATGCATCCGTAATGAGTTAATAGTCCCAAAACTCGTCTGATCCTCCTTACAAACGTTTCTAAATACTAACCGTTTACATGAAGGAAGAATAATTCAATGCAAAGGTAAATGAACCGGAAAATATTCCGCTGACATTTCGTTGGTAATAAAGATATTAATCTTTTCTTTTTAAAAAAAAAATCCTCGGAAAGGTGCAAATTTCGTTGTAATTCAATTCACGCTCTATTATTACAAAATTGTAATACTTAGGTTGTAACGCTATGCACTCTATTACTTGAATATATATCTCCGTTATGCGAAATAAATAACTCAAGCACTTATTACGGCATCTTATTAGCTTGCATGTTAGTCAAGTCTACTCTTAAGCGTTGTCGCCGCAAATAGTCTGAGGAATTGAAAGTAACAGCGAATGTGGAAGACATATACACCGATTTCAGAAAGTTTTCACACAGCAAAGAGTCTATTTTTGGACAATGCTTGTCGTTCATAGGAAGTTTCGGAAGGTAGTCAAAATTGCTGATTGCTTGATATCAAGATATTTGCAAGAGCGTCGTCAAAGTCCTTTACCAGAATATAGTCAAATAATAAAATTGATTAACAAAGAAAGATAATATAAAGAAAAAGATAAGTGAATGTACACAATGATAATTTTTAGTGGACAGTCAAATAAAGGAATGGTTAAATATGCGAATCCCTAATTTGTCAGCAACATTGCTAATTATAAACATCGCAGAAGAAGGTACTTGTAAATTGTCTTTAATTTTAGTGCTATAACTCTGTATTTATGCGTTTGTGAAAATATTGGCTTTGTTTTGAGAAGTATATGATGCTACTTCTAATACGTATATTCAGGGTAATGGTAATAGCTGAAGTCGCTTAAACGGAGGTCGATAGGATTCTATGAAATGCAGTGCACAAATGCTCCAAATAATAGCCTTCTGCGCTACGTTTCTGCATAGTAAACCGAGTTCTGAACCCCGGGAAACCCCATTTTCTATGAGTAACCAGTAGGATTGTGTTAACTGTGATTTAGCATTTGTATCAAGCACTCTTAAATTTACTAACTGCACCCGATTCTTTAAGCAAGACTCATAGAGTTTTAGCTTGATCAATAATTTTCTATATTACACGCAGTCAAAGGCTTTTGATAAGTCACAAAATATTCCCACTACAGTCCTATGCTTATCTATATTCCTCAAGAAAGTGTTATGAAATACACCTACAGGCCGATAGTTATTCAACTCTGCTGTGGTAGTGGAACAATCTCTGATCTCTTGAAAACATCAGGAAAAAACTCCAAAAGAACTCCAATAAAATTCCCGCAAAATTCTTTGACGATTGTGGTAGTGACCATACCTATAGCAACGCTAGCAGTGGACAATATTCAAAGATCCACTCACGTATCCCGCAGCTTCTCCACCCTATTTATAAAGAGCGCATACCTACAACATATTGGAGCGTACCCGGATGGACTTCAACAACACTTACATTGGATTGCTTACCAATAACGCGCACTACCTTCAAAATTGTCGGATCGGATACGCTAGTTTTGCTTTGTTTGCACAGATTATCACAAAAAACTGCCCTATCTGACATCCTCCGTATTATCATTGTTAACACTAAGTTTAGGATTAAATTTCTGTCTCTCCTCTGCTTTGTAATTATCCGCGATCACTTTAGTAACATTTGTTTTCGAAAGCTCCAAATTAACATGTCACTGCCGTCTTTGCTCGAGTTTATTTTATTAATTTCCACAGATATTCGGATCTGGGGGATCGATACCGTCTTTTATTTGCTTACATGTATCACCTGATGTCTGTTTCTTATTTACTGGCTTTATTATTAAGATACTTTTTGACGCAGTTGATTCTAAGAGATCTGTGTAGGAGCGTGCCCCACTAGAAGAAGAATCAATTTTTCGCTTTTGTGTTCTCGAGCTCGTTTATAATTTTATTTAACTAATTCTTTTCACTTCCGCCGCAACTGGAGTTTAACATTAATGCAGAATTACAAGCACTACACAACCAATCATTCCTATCCACATCTTTTCCAGCTTTTACAGTGCTGTGTAAGCATTTCTGAGTTTTTCGAAAAATAGTTCCGCAAAAGTCAGAGTTTTTCTTTTCCTTTCGGAGCACTTACACAGTCATTCGAGTCATCCGCCACTACTAATCCGCAACCTACAGCTATAGCTTATAACCTATGATTTAAACCTTTTTCTATCTACACGGAGATAATTATTAATTTAAGTATTAAATAAAAGACACAAAAAAAGTACAATGCAAACGGAAAAGCCAATGAATAAGTACTAAAATAGTAAGAAAAGAAGAAGAAATGTGTTAACATCTTATAAGCTCTGTCATTATATCATAAATTGCTATGTAAATCCGCCAGGAATATTAAAATAGTAAATAAGAAAAGAACTTTTCGCACACTATAATGTACCAACATTAAGTACTCAGGCAAGCCTGCTGTTACCTTTCGCTTATATGACTTTCATTTTCTACATCTTCATTTCGATTACAAATTAGTTACTTTTTGTTTTAATTTCTTGTTTCTGTTTATTACTACATACAGGCTGCCCCAATGTATTACTTGTTCATAAGTGTTGGAAATGATTATTAGCGTCAGGTACGTTTAGTAAGGGCCGATGAATGTTTTAGCAATAACCATAGTTCATCCGAAGACAGCCAAGATGTGTGCGTCACGTCTGATGACGGATCTTTGCATGTTGGGAATTTTATGGAGAATCATGCTTACCAACGAAAGTGAACCCTTGAGAACAGCTCATTGAATAAATTTGTGAAGTTGTGGAAGAATATTGATAATTAATTTATGGCAATTCAATATGTCTTCAATTTTCCCGACACATTGTTGTCCAATTTAGTTATAAGAAATGCTGCTCGTTGGCTCCTGATCACGGCTCGCTTGGCTGGATGTTGGCAGCAATGTAGGCATTACGTGAAACTTTTGATTTTCGACCACCGCTTAATTGATTTTGCTGTGGCTACCGTGGCTAACCGGCCCGTTTAGTTCTAGCTGACTCTGGTCGTGGAAGCCTACGTTATTATGACTTTACAATGGATGCCAGCGGGACGCTTGTGGAGGAATTGCTCCATTGCCCAACTTCAAATTGGTAGTTCACGTATCGCAGGTCTTTGGTTAATCCCATCCTGAGAAGGTAGTTCTCTAGCCGGTGATATCGGAATCTCAAAACTCCCTTCCGAGTTTCAGGTTTCTTAACGTTAAATTTCAATATTATGAGTCATGCACAATCATGACGGAAACCCTCCTAGCCAATCTATCAGCTTCTTCATTACTAAGATTTCAGACAGATTGAAGATAAAGCTTCAGAATTACACAATTTTGAAGATTTAACTTTTGAATTGATCAAAATACTCTCCTGCCTACCATTTGGCAAGGTTAACTATGTAGTTTTTATGGATATGTTCCAGATGATACAAATGATGTAAGTTGGTCTTCCGAATCTCACTCCGTTCCATTAGCTTTTGCTAGTAATTTACTAGTTATTGTGAAACACTGTTTTTTGCAGCTTTTTGAAAATAATAAGCCCTACTTATAAGTAAATTTCTGTGTTGAATGAATGCACTGATGTATTATATTAAAAAGTTATGTATTGAGCGCATAATTTCGTAACAGTTTAACTCATCAAATGCATTAAGACTATAGCACACAATAAACCAATATTTTACGAACTCCCTTGCTATAAACGATAGTCCATAATGTAACCATTAAGAAATATAATCCTACGCTACGTTGAAGCGGACGACTATTTCGATTTGACGGAGCCAACGGAACTAATATAACACGTCATCGTAAATGTCGAGGGTTGTACAACCACTGTCTTCCTATGTTCATTCTTGCTATTGCTTATATTCATTCTTCCGGGAAAACAGTTGCATATTCTATTCATACCTATGCTAATTTTATCCTTTTTTCTTATCTTTGCAAATTTTCATACCATGATATATGCAGCGTGTCCACTTAGTGCATAATTGAGTAATTTGAGGAAAAAGCTTCCAAATAGCAAATATTACGTATATGCTTACTACGATCCCGAGACGCTGCGCGAACCCAGTTATCAATATTTTTAAGTGCATGATAGTGAAGAGTTGTCAAAAAGTATGCGTTGTGGAAAGTAATTGATGGTGTTTGCAGCTGCAATAAATTTCAATCTTTTCAGGGACAGTTACTCAAAGAATGACATGTCGAAAATGTATTGTTTTATTCGTTGCGAGATTGCGGTGGGATTTTCTTGCAGTAATAACCTTAGTTTAAAACGGTATTTATGATTCTCGCTTACTTTGAGGTTGATCCTTTGCTGTTAACTTTAAAACCACACATTCAAAAATTTTGAAGAAAAATTTCAATATCAATTACATATGCTGCCATAACATATTGAAATTTGGCATTAATTTATATCGCGAAGCTGAACATTTCTTATTATAACTGCAACAAAACCTACATTTCTTTGGAATTTTTTACAGGTGGTGCCTTATTCACTTAATGATTATGACTGTTTTTTTTTTCAAGTTTGTATTGAGAAGAATACAAACTTGCAAAACATAAAAATTTTATGTGATATAGATGTGCAGAGATACCTTCTGTTTATGAAATGTAATAATTGAAACAGAGAATTAACCTTAAAGAAGACATTTTAAGAAACTAAATAGTAAAAGCAAGAAAAAACTTCTGTTAACTAGGATGGTATACATGTGTACCAAGTGTACTAAAACGTGTAAGATAACAACAGCGTGCTGTTAGATGAGACCTCTAAAGAATTGAGTAAATTCATTGCTCATTGAGTCCAAATACATTTTGGAAAAATCCTCACAGAGAAGTTGATTGTTAATTTCAATTATCCATCCTGTAGTTAATTTCGTTTGTCTATCGCGTCGTTGCTGTTTCCGCTATGATATCATAGATGTGGAAAGCTATAAGTACATGTTTCTTCATTCTTGGATTCTATTCGATGAGTTGATTTTAGGAATGTATCGTGAATCTAATAGTTATGTAAATGAGGTATTTCCTAAGAGTATTTTTGGTATGAAATAGCTACATATTGCAAAAATCAACTTTCCGATTAGAAGATGTTTTTGGTTTTTAACAATGAATTTAATCCATACTTTATACATGTATAAATTGTAATTTAAGAACAAAATGTAATTTAAGAGTACAATTAATTATCTTCAATACTGTCCCATAGGGTAATTAATAGTATCCTGAGATCTACCCCGCGCGATTTAACTTTTAATTAACCCAATCTAAAAGTCAATTAACGACCGTCGACGGGAAAAAAAAGGCGAGCTAGATTAATTAGGAAACGGATAGCATCAGTTTAAAGACACCACAAACATATTTATCTTTCGGGGAAAGAAAGAAGTCTCGTCGTCGTCGAATATAGCTGACAGCTACGAGCCTCCACTACCCGGGTCTTCGCCGTCGTGCCGAGAGGCGAAAGAAGTAAAAGTAAACAAAGTTAATTTTTTAATTACGGCCTCGCGTTACCGAGGGAACCGAAGACGGTGCCTAACTATAAATTCCCCCGGAGTAGTTACCTACCGTCCGGAGTTGTCGTCGCGATCGCCGTCTTTAGTATTAGCGAAGACGCGGAGAGAGAGGGATGCTTTATGTTTTTAAAACACGAGAACGTCTCTTATCGATCCACCACCCCGAGACCGCACAACACATTCAGAGAAGTCCGAAGGAAAGAGAGGGAGGGTGTAGCGGTGAGCAGCGTGCTGTGGTGTAGCTAGAAAAAAGCCGAGCGTCGCGGTACTAAGTGCGAGTGTGGCATGCACGCCATCTTAGCAAACCGCAATTAAAACTACCCCTTACTACCGTCGTTGCTGACGACCGCGTTTGCCACCTAGTCCACACCGCCGACCGCTAGAACTACCGTCGTGCCCGGCCCCTTCCGTCGCACACCTCTCTCATCACATGCTTGCACAGTCGCCTCCGTTGTGTTGCCGCCGCTGCACCGCTCTGTTTACATCAGCGGGCTTTTCTGTTGACGTCCCTGTTCGTACCGCAGCACCTTGACAACATTAAATAGGCCCCCGCGCCCCTCCCCACTGCTTCAAACAAACTCACTTATTTCGTAATTTAATTTTATTATGGCTATCATTATCACAGGAGAATATGCTGTCATAATAGGCGTATGTACGGCAACGGTAGGACGATTGTTAGCAGCAGTAGCATTAACAGCGTTTTTGAAAATTTTAATTACGATCAAATACTTGCATTATATGCAAATGCTAACCACAGAGAGTATAAATCATACAAGTTATACAATGTAATATAACTGCAATTCCGATCAAAGATAATGCTAATTTTATGTACTACGAAGGGTAAAAGTAGCGACCTACCACAGCATACATTGCATCGTTCTATTGCCAAGCTAGAACTGGTTTATCTAATTTCATTTTCTGTATCCGTTATAATATCATAAATATGCAACATATATAATTAACAGTTACGAAAATATAATCATTAACGTTTTAGGAACCCCAAAATCGTACCTAATAAATATCTTCAGCGCGATAGTCTTATATACTGAATAGTTGTAGGTTCAAGTTGACAATGTGGGTAACGAAATTTGCAATTTCATTTGGTGAAATAAATTTATTTTTAAGATTTGTAAACAAGAAATGGTCGCAGGTGGCTGAATCTGGACTATAAGGTGGATGATCAATTTCTATGAAGCCACATTCAGCAGCGGCAGCTTTTGAAAGTTTTGACTAGTGTACTGGTGCATTGCCATGAAGCAACAGGGCACCTTGCGTCAGTTTTCCGCGCCTTTCAATAGAATCTCTAAGGCGATGCTTTAAGCTTGTATAATACTCTCTTGTTACCATATTGCCTTTACTTATATAATCAATCATCCTTACGGAAGCGGTGGCTTTAAACCTCACCTCTTGGGAGGATTGGAGTCTTTGATTCGTGGTCAAAACGATGGACCCAATTTCATCTCCGGTGGCAGACGCATTTGGAATTTTGACATTCTAAGGTATTCGTGTTTTGATGAAGTTCCAGTACCGAACATTCGATTTTTTCAATAACATCGGAAGTGATCATGTCAACAGATCGTCCTAGACGGGAATCCTATTCCATCTTCGAACATGTTTAAACAATCTTCACCATTCGCAAATAGTCGACTTTGAAGGAAAATCATCTCCGTATACTACCAACACTTCTTCGCGAATAATTTTTTGAGATTTTCTCTTTTCTGTTAAGAATTTTGCTCTGCTTCATAATCGAGTTTGTTCATTTTGATACTGGACACAAGAACCCACCGGCATTGATGGCCAATGCTTTACTAGGTAGGGATCTGAGAACACTCCGCTGAGTTCAAAACCCTTAGTCGGCATATCTTTTAGTACTGTCAAAAAGCTTGTTCCCCATCGGACCTAACAAGAAATAATTCGAACTTGGGTAACTCCACAGAAGGCACTCACGCTGCCTAGCAGAGACAGGGGCAAGAGGCTTATAAAACTTCACAAAGTCTTTACCAGAGGTTTTACTGCACTTTTACTGTCTTTACCAACCATGCTCGATTAAGAGAACAGCTGCTTGCGTAAAAAGAAGGAAACGATTTGCACAATTTCTGCCACTGTTCTGTTGCCTGTAGAATTAGAATTTAAATTTTCTTTATAAAACAAAGTAAAATTATAAATCGATAGTAGATTTCCGAAACAGAAACCAATCCTGGATTGTTGGCCGACTTTTTGAGGAAGGATATATTTTAATGTCCAAATTATTTCAAGTAAATGACGTTTTTGCTACATAAAAGCCAGAATCACTTCTAACAGCATAGTTGAATTTCATTAAAAAACATCTGTTGTAGTGATACACATAATAATGGTTTGAAAAATAATAATAGAGAAAGGCTAAATGCCAAATGGTTTCCGAGGTCGATTAATATCTAGCCATACCCACTGTTTTTGTCACCATTTGATGCCATTTTTTAATATAGGCATTTAATCTTTTAAATTTTAAAATTTTAAAATACAGTAATTCACAGTGCAATACATAATGTGTGGTTCTCACTTCTTTCCACGACTAATCTGCATCTAAGCTAACAATTTATAATTGTATTTTCATCGAAGTAGACATTTCTGCTTAAACTTATGCGCCACAAAGAACCTCGAAAAGGCCTCTCTTCGTCAAAGACAGCAAAGGTGTTATCGTTTAGCAAAGGGGACCCTAGATTATTGGCAGGATTTTGGACAGATCATGCAGCCCTAAAGCTCCGGTTATATAAACTAAGAAGAGATGAAAATCAAATCTGTTGTCTGTGCCAAGATCTTGAGATGGGAGAATACATTCTGTGCTAAGTCGTCAGACATCAGTCGTACTCGACATCAGCACTTCAATAGACCATTTCCATCATCTACTGAATTGCACACAAAATAGAACCGCTACAATGCTCACAGTCACAAAGATATCTGTACTGTGGTTCATCTTTAATAATAACAATAAAAATTGATATGTTACTAGATTTGCCGTAGCAAATAGTTTTCATTTAATTTTTGATTGGGTCGTATTGACCAAGCGAAATACTTTACCGTAGTGTTGAGCAATATTACCACTGTAGTAATAGTGCTCGCCGGTAAATTTGTTTGGAATTTTGCATATAGTAGCAGTAGATGAAGTTGAAATGGCTGGTACCATAACACATTTAGCAGATGTGGAGAGAAGACGATGCTAGTGAAGAAAATTATTTATTTACAAAGAAGATATATAAATTACTTGAGTAGCGTGGATTCTGACAATATTGGAGCTCCGAAGGGCATATTCCTATTGCACTCATTAATAGAGATGACCAAGGCGGGTGAAATTTATACTTTTTTTTTGCAGCGACTAGACAGACGCGTGTCTATTCGTCTCATAAGAAAGGGTTCGTGTTGCCTATTGGTTTCTCCGAGAGTCGACAAAACACGAGTCTGTCTAGTCGCTGCAAAAAAGTAATAATTTCACCTGCCTTTGTCATCTCTAATCATTAATCATCATTGGTACACAGTAAGAGCCTATATGACTTAATTACGTTCCGTGCAGAAAATTACTAGAGATGCATTTTTCCTATCTAGATAGTGTCAAATATATTCTGCTAAGTATCTGATATCAACACATTTTCCAAGCTCCTTAATTGTGATTAAAATTTTATCGACCCAGACATTAGCAAACGCTTACTAATGATCGAAATAACATCGTTAATCGACTACCACCAGCACGAAAGACAAAGACGAAAGGAGGTTACGCACACACAAGCTCATAAGAATCTAATTTATTAAAAAATCGAAAACTAGTCTACCCGACTATGCACACACACACACACATACACACGTACACTCAGAATTCATCCCTTCGACGTGATCGAGCCCCGCGAAAAACCATCAGCAATACAACCGCCACCATCACCGCAATAACTCCCCTCGCACCCGTCGTACCCCCTATCACTCTTATTTATAAAAATTAATCACATTATCAATCTGAGCCTTCCGTGGCACAATTCAGTCTGCACGACCGTTCCATCTAAGAGATTAGCAAGACAGATTCATTAATTAAGCCTCGATCATTCATTACGGTGATTGCCAGTCCGATTCACAACGGCGCGTAAGCGGCAAACCGGAGCCGCTCGAGGTTCGAACGTTACGGCATTGCGGCGCTTGCCGCTCTTTCGATACGGTGGTGCGAGATATTAGTAATTTACGGATGACGTCACGGCTCATTACGTATGCCAACGTGGAGTAATCATTATAGGTATTGATTGAAGTTTTTTACCCCCTCGGCTTCTGAAAGAATTAAGTACGCCTGCGTCCCCCCTTTTACTATGGCATCGTTTCTCTTTCTTCTTCCTTTCCTCCTTGCCTGCCTTCCTTACTGGGGCCGCCACTCACTCCTCACACACAGTCACGAATATCAGAATTAATGGTTTTTCAATTTTGGAGACACTTTAGATGCAGCGGCAGGGAAAGGATCTCGTTAGTGGCGATCCGAATTTTCTATTTCTGTTTCTTCCTTTATCGTTCGTGTGTCCGTCCTTTTCCGGCCCTCGTCTTGTCCACGGCCAACTTCGATTACGCCCTACGTTTGACGAGTCCCCTGAGGAACTATAAATTTTATATGATAGATTAAAAAAATCGCGGAGACGTTGCAAACGAAGGCTATAGCGACTTGATGCGTTCTTAATTTTGCCCTTAGACGCCGACTAGTTGCGTTAGATTCAATTTCCACATTAAGAGATGTTGCCTTATCTTTCTCTTTTGGAGACGTTTACATGTATGTGATAGGATAAATAATACCATATTTGTCATTTAGCTAAGCAGAAGTATTAAGTGTAACATTGTATTCGGTCAATAAATATGAACAACTTCTTTCACTAATCTAACAGAAGATTGTCACAATAGCCTGCGAAGCAAGCTTATTGAAAATCAAATCAAAACCACAAAACAAACCGCATAGTTTAAATTGGATCAGCTTGACGTCGCATAGATTGGTTGCATTCTTTCTCAGATTAATATTTATTTTCTGGTTTACCATCCTTCCTCTAGGTAGTAGTAGGTGTACAATCAATTATATTGATTTGTTTATAACGAAAAATAAAGCCATAGGAAAATATGAAAATTTAGTTTTGACGCAACCCTTCATTAAAAAAGTAGAAATTAGAACATAACATATAGAGTGATGCATGTTGGAAATTGACAATTACAAAATTCTAGAACACTCGAAATCTTCAGAAAAAATAATTTTTCACTTCTTTTGTAGGATATGAAAAAATTAACTTCTCAGGGGAAACAATAATTGAAATACTAAAGAAAACTTTTAATGCCAAATAGTTTGACAGTTTTATTTAATCTGAAAATTATATTTCCTTTTACGAAATTTTGATGTTTTAGTTTCCTAAATCGATGCCTAACTGACGGCCTTTTTAAAAAAATAATTTAATTAAATGTATTTAATTTGGCAAAATTAATCAATTGTTAACTACTCACTATTATTCTTCAAGTGACAATGATACGAAATTCCTGTTTTGGCGCAGCAAGCAACGAAAGTTTTTGAAATTAAAGGATTTAAATTGGTCGAAATACTTTGATTTCCAACTAACCGAAGGATTTTTGAAAGATCGTTTAGTCAAAACTTGTCTATCCCCTCTTCTCTTGTTTCAGAATAACTCAAACGAAGTTTTAGGTAATAACCCTTCTGACTAAAATCCACAATCCACATCCAAAAATGTTCTTCGCTTCCATGGAGATGCTGCAGGTTGAAATTTTGAAGTGATTGCTAATATGTTCAGTGATAAGCAATCCATTAATTAATTTCGAATTAAAAAAATTTAAATGCTGTTTACTGTAAACAATTAAAAATGAATACAACCTCAATTTCAATAATTGAAAAATAAAATTATTACGTTACATATATGTTTAAAACATTTTCCTCCGTTAACTGTGTAGGTAAATATTTAATGTACTAGTTTTCTCCATTGCTCTCTGTTCTTTGCCACCGTTCTTACTTCCTTGAACCACACATGTCTTTATTCCAGTATACCCTTCATTGCGTCTAGTCCATGTTTTCTTGGGTCCTCCTTTTGTTCTTTCCATAATCAGTCCCACCTCTCATACAGCTTTCTTCTTCCATTCTTATTAAACGTAAATATTAAATTAAATTAAAATAAAATAAATTCAGCTGCTGTTTCTCAATTGCCTAATCAACTATAAGCAACTAAAAGCGTAAACAACGTCACTTTTAAATATAAGCAAATAAAAATAAATAATTTACAATATAATTATCATTGCAATATACGTATTTGTTATTTATGAACTAGTGTTAATGCTATTGTATTTGGACTAGTTGGCGATGTAGGAGAATTTCCAATAGTGATTGCATAATGGGTCCATTATGATCTAGATATTGTGACATAGTTCACTCTCTTGTCGTTCACAACTGCAACCACAATGTTTTTGCAGTGAATTTAGCTATGACATTGTTACAATTTTTTAACAATTAGAATTTTGGCTAAAGCAGCTCAAAGTATTTCGAATGCTTCCGTACTTTATGAACAAACACTTTAAGAAAATTCTTCCCCAAAGCTTACGAGATAAAAGAAGAAACTTGAAATGCGCTATTTCAATATTAAAAAGAGCTTATTTAAACTAATATCTTATTTATCATGTCTCAATGTTCACTTACAGAAACGAGCTAGAGTAAGCAAGCAAAATGAATATCTGTTAGATTTATTTTGTTGCATATCTTTTGCTTCTATCCTTTCTTTCAAAAAATCGATAAAGCTTCAAATTACTTTCTGGTAGTCCTTTTCGATAGTAACGGATCTATTTATCGATAGATGATTTCAAATAATTATTTGCTCGATATATGACTCCAATATGTTACTTCAAGGAGATTGTGGGAGAAAGCCTCAATGACAAATTTTGTTCGTATGTTTAAACCAACACGGTTTTCTAAAGCTATAGTGGGAATTCCGAAGCAGAGCCTAATCGCAATATTCTGCTGCATTATTTTTCTAGCATTCTTGGATTAGAATTCGATCGCACATTTCCGGTTAAAAATTGCAATATTGACTTGAATAGAGGAACTGCAAATAATCCGGTACGTAAAATAAGTTAATCATGCTACATTTTAACCCTCCCATAAGGAATCAAACCTATTTACTTGCTTATTATATTCGTGAGCTTATTATTGCGAAAAATCGATTAATCATCCCAATTTGATCATCTCCTTTTTGCGATATCGAACGCTTGCCCGACAAATAAAGAATACCGCAGCGTAATAATCTAATTTTGCTTAGACGATGAATGTAAGAAAACGTCTAAGGCTACAACTAGAGAATTAATTTCCAGCGCGCAACGTAGACATACCTATACACGGCGAACGAAGAAGGTAATTTAATTATGAAACCTTCTAACATAAGGCGGAACACTGTGGTAGTATTTAAACACATTTAATTGGATTGCGGTAATTTATGGATTAAAAATTCAATAAATCTGGCACCGATTCCAAAGCGCAACATATACCTACATAAATAGATAGCTGGAGCAAAAGTACGTATGCTCGCATGTATTTACCTTAACGCTGCGGTGAGTGTGCTACATTTTCACGTGCCCAACAGTATTTAACCTTAATACAATTATACAAAACTGAGCGGATTTATGATCATTACCTTTAAACTAAACGACCGTATGTGCTAGACAGTCCGTGTTTAGACATTTTTTTTATTCGCCGCTGTGTAGTAGTTAATTGAACAAACACAAATGGGTTCGCATTTCGCTACCTTTAAGCGAACACGTGTGTACGTTATAAGTGACACTCCGTGTGCTGCACATAAACAAGTCACCTGCTAATTGGTGCGAGGGTATTTAGAAAATTATCTTGCTTAAATAATATTGAACGGAAAAATCGAGAATGGCTATAAGAACTATAAGAATTCTGCAGTATACGCTTAATTTCTCCGCTTGTTTTCTAGGGGAGGGTTAAACTGGGCTTGGGTAATGGGCTAAATATAATAAAAATACCATCCAACGTTGCTGTTATACCCACGAGTGTTGAGTAACCTATTCGCTGTTATCAAATGTTATTGGCATATAAATCTTGGTTACTGGTTACCACGACATGAGCACGTGTGAACATAACTTACAACAAAACACATTAGAAAATGGGTAGAAACAATAACCAAAAAATAATGCTAAGATAGCTTAGCTTCCTCATGGTATTGATGGAATAATTCACGGCAAACGCAATAAAAGAATAGAAAAAAATTACAGTAACACACGGACATGTTTCTGCCTACCCGGCGTCATCAGCGTCGTTTCGAGAGTAATTTTTTATCTCTACCTTCTATTGCTGTTGCCTCACAGTTAATACCACAACTTTCAAAACGACAAACTCGACATTTCTTGGCGCCCTCTAGTGTCAAAGAAACGCATGCTTACCGTTCAGGAAGCAGCGACATAAACCAAACATGTCCGTGTGTTAGTGTAATTTTTTTCTCTTCTTTTATTGCGTTTGCCGAGAATTATTCCATCAATACCATGAGGAAGCTAAGCTATCTTAGCATTATTTTTTGGTTATAACTTATAACGTTTAACGTTTCTTTTAGTTCTTAATCAGAAACAGGAACTGATCTCGCCGTTCTTGTATCGGTTCAGAATTAATTCGGTGTCTGTCGGAATGATCTTCGAATTGATTCGGAACTAGTTCTACGATTGTTGGAATGTCAATTTCTTTTCCACATATTCCGCACCGTTTCGAACCGATTCCTTCGTAAACTGTGTTTATTTTGTCCTTCTCTGCGTCCTCGGTGTTCTATCCAGCAAGCCTCTTTCGAGAGTGAGGCTGCCACCAATAATGCATCCAAAAGAACTTACTACCGTGCTATGGATCAAGCCACTATCTCCCATTGGTAGTGAGGCTGTTATCAGTACCAGTACGGGCACCTCTCAAGTATTATCGTCTTAGTTCACGTGTATGAACCCCCAATCACCTCCCTCTGGTTTACGTTCACCTCTTACACTGGTCCAATTGACTGATGTAATGTTGCGCACATCCTTTCCTATCCAAATTCAAGCAGTAGAGCAGATTAAGTAGAAGTTCTTCAGATTAAATCATCCATCTTTGCATCCATCTAGCAAGTTTCTGTTATCAGAAAATGCTTTCCTGGTAACAGAAGATACATGATCATAAGTAAAGCTATTTACTACCAAAAATCAGCACCCTCGACTAATTAATATATAAAGAGTGTCGAACAGAGTTAGTATTAATCGAGACCAAATCGAATCCAAAATACTATTATTCGTATTATTCTTTGAAAAGGAATTTGACAGTACAATATCTTACACATCACATTACCTTATTTTATATTATTTATCTTGCAGGAAGACGCCTGATGTTACACCACTTGTGCTGCTGAAATATTATTAGAGTGACATTCTTTTTCTAAGCGATTGATTAAGTAAAGGAATTGGTAACATTAATTATAATTACAAAAAAAAAGTAGTATGAAGTAAGATATCAAAAGCGTGCAATCAACCAGTAACTGTACTATAAGTGACGGTTTCTGTTGGGAAGGTCAAGGGCTGGCGCGTTCGGTACTATATTTAAACACGTTCTTTAAGCTTTTTCACACAACTTTAGCGTGATATAGCGAAAGCATGGTTGTATTATGTTAAGTAGCACTTCGTAGTGAAATCATGTAAAACATTTAAAGACAAATATGCAAGTTACTATACTCCGGACACTGCACACCAACTAATAACCCGATTGGTCGGCAAGCTCTTCAAAATTAAGCCTTCGCACTAAATCATCGATAAGAGACAACACCACATAGGAAACGAAACAAACTGATTATTACCCGATCTTAAGGTTATGGTGAAAAAAGGTTCACTTGGATTCAGCTTTCAGCACTTATACATGAGCGAGTTTCTTAAATAAAGTATTTAGTCGGTAAAGTATATTTAAAAACCTAGTTTAAAATTTTATTCATGTTTTACGACTCTTGCTTCCAAATGCGTTTTCAAAATCAAGTGATCTGGAAATGCACGCTTCACTTTAAAGTGAGTTATTAGATGGATGCTTTCTTTGTCTTCAAACGCTTCACCTTAAAATGCATTTCCGTAGTGTTTTTAGTGACCTTCTACCTCCTATTAAACGCTACATTTATTGTGAGTTAATTGCTTTGTGTATAATTCTTTTAGCCTTTCAGCCTACAGGTTAAATTTTTGTTGAACTTTAGACTTAGAATTGTTATTTTTTTATTAAACGACAACCAAAGCTTGATATGGGTAAACTCTTTTAGGAGCAGTAAAAAGTAGAACAACAGTACATTTAACAAAATTCTAATAATACGAATATAATGAATAAATCCGTGACTGTATTTCTAAAAGTTTCTCATAATTCCTTCTAAACTGGGAAGTACAATGCTCATCTGGTGCCTGTATGTTAATGCAATTCTTTGAAAGCTTCAGTGTAGAAAACGTCTGTTCACATATGTAGGATGAAGTAAACACGGCAATAACTTGCTGGGTGTGAGATTTGTGAAACTTGATTTTGGGACATTGTTTCAGGGTATTTTTAAGTTACAATTCAAGCTGCAATTTCAGTTTCACAATTTCATACTCCACACTGAAAGGCATCTAAGTCTTCTTCAACATCTCTGAAGTCTTGAAATCTTCATTCAAATTCACGATGTAATTGCATAAAGCTGTCTTCATAGCTCTTCAGTTTGTCTTTCCCCATTGCGACTATTGAAGTTAATCTCGCGAAGTGAGACAAGTCCTTTATAGCTGGCTAATTAGCAAACAGAATATGTTGTAGCTCAGTCGACAAATTCATTTTTTCGTCCTTGTGAAACACCTGCACAAGCGGAAACACATTCCAAAACACTTCTAAAAGAAATAGCTATGTGTCTTGCTTTAGCCTTTTTAGTCGTAACATCTATTAGGTTATTAATGATTTTTCTATTTTAGTCATTAATTGCACAACACATCAATTTAATCACGCTATTTGTAGTAAAAAAGTCTTAAGATAAGTGAGCGCTTGATGATACCCCATCACAAATTTATTAAAACTGATTTAGATTTAAATACTATTGTTTAAAAATGTGTGGCATCACTGCTGTAAAAGTGCCCCTAAAAATATCACCCATTATCTAATGTTGTAATGTTGTTTATCTAGGTTGGAAAATGTCCCGAGTTGACACATTTACTAATTTGGTTCTTTTTAATTGCGAGATGGAGCAATGTTGATGGCCTCTTCTTTCCAATTTCCCCCAGATTTGGGCTTTCGTCCTTCTCTTACGCACTCAGTAAAATAGGTTTTCCGAAAAAATAAGAGTCCTTTAAACTGATAGAAGGCAAAATTGCTAACGTAAATCAAAATTATTAAAAAAAATCGCATCAAATTTAGATTGTTCGTATGCAACAATCAAAATTAGTATAATCCTTATGGTAAAATAATTCCGATGTATCTAACAAGACCGTATCAGGACCGTCTCCATGAAATCAAGATATTACGAATGGTTGTTATTACATCAAGGGTGTTATTTTTCTTAATTGATTTAGTAATTATACGGATGGAAACCCAAACCTTTTTCAACAACGACAATTTTTTCAAGATTTTAACCAGAAAAAAATTTAAAATTAAATATTTTGATCTTCTTCACAAACAGTTCAAGTTAACACTCAGTAATACCATTTGGACCTTCTATTAAAAGAAGTTTCCCTACTTACGGACTTGGGATCACTGCAGGAAGGATTTGGATGAATTGGACCCGGGTTCGAAATGATTTCAAAAGTGGGGAGGTTTTCTGGAATTGGATTTGAATAGTAAGACCAAAAATTTAATAATTTGGCTAAAATAAAACATAAATTCAATATTCGATTAAAAAAAATAGCTATCGGTTAGGGATTATAATAGGAACTCGTATTTATTTAATTCAAAAGAAATTTTCTAAATTTGTAAGGAGAATATAATCTAAAAGTTAATGTAAAATAAAAAATATTAACTCGCATACACTACGTTTATTTAATTTACCTTTTATAATCATTTTTCAATTTCCAAAAAAAAAGTACTTCATTCAAAATTCAATTATGAATAAAGACAGCATGGGATACATTATTTAAACGACGTATCTTTCTTCTAAAAGTATCATATTCCAATTAAAACGAAACAATATACAATTTCTGAATTAAATTCAATTAACTCTTAGGTATTTGTTTGAGACGGTGTTTGAGTTAAAAAAGGCAACAAGAATACATCTAATAATTTTATTCCGTGAACCTACCAACGACTTGCCAAGTTATTTTACATTCTACAATGCTACAGAAATGTATGTACACGTTGTATGCTAAACTGATTCCGTGCATAGAGAGAAACACCTTATTGCTGCGTATCAACCACTTAAAAAAACTATCGGTGTAGCTGCTGTATGTTAATATATAAATAAACCTCGTTGTCAAGGTGATTGAACCAGGATGATGGACGTTTCGAATCGAATAGAAAATATTTCAAGTTTTTCTATCAAACGTAATATAATCTAACAATCGTATTGGAGCAGGTTTTAGCTGTACGAAACCGAAAAAAAGTTTGTTCAACTCTTATAATTACGATCCGTCGTGAAATGAATTGTTTCATTGCTCAATAGTAAATGTCCCTATAAAATCTAATGTCGGCATTGGTTGCCGGTAACTGTATCTTGGAAGAAGAAAATCTGAAATATACGCTTTAACTTACGTAGTCGTTTACTAGCATGTGTTTCTGGGATCGTTTTTTTTTAATATCGAGCTTACGAATTTCGATACATTTTGAATCTAAATCGATTCTACAATAACATTTTACGCCAATCAAGATATAATTGAAAATCCGTAGAAAAGAGTAGACAAGACTTTTGCACTTGATTGCTTCAAAAAACGCGTAAAGCGGCGTGAAAGTTGTAGGTGACAAATATGCATATATAAAACCTAAAATAAACTTAATAATGTAATATGTGTATGACAATGGAGTATTGCAATATACACCTTAAAATGTGTCATGCGAATCGGGCGCTGATGCCATAGCTTAAAGATTAGTAGATTTCTAAAACACGCCTAAATATGTTGTTTTTAGATTTTTTTCAGATTACTTTAATTCTAAGGCTTGTGTTTGTATGGCTATTTAAAAATATTACGCCACTGCGTAAAATTATGGATGAAATTATGATAAATATTTGATTGCCCCGTTTTTATTAGCTGTTAGAAATTAATTAAATTAAAAAAATAAATTTATTATTTTTACGTAATTTATTCCCACAGAAATATAAATATCATGGATTTTAAATAAAACTAGGAAATTGACGTTATAGCATCAATTCTTGGAGAGCTTGAAAAGCGAAATTTATCCTTCAAATATTTAAATAATAAATAAATTATCTCGAATATTTCCCACATGACAAACTACTCGATAGCTACAAAAAAAATGAGTAGGTCTTCTCGAGCAGTTTTCCTATATTCTTAAGCCTATGACAAAATAATATTTTCTTGTCAAAATCGTCTTAAAGCGCTAATTGAGAATCTCTGAAACTAAAAATTAATCTCATCATCTTAATTTCTATTTTCCCGGCCTCGTAAATCTTTTAATTCCTCAAATCCCGCCTCGATTAAAATAAAGCAACAAGCAAAAAAAAATAGGCGAATGCGAAGGCAAAGCGAGGAGAGAAACGACCATCCTCAAGGAGAAACAACCCCCGGAGCATTTAAAAAGGCGCGTCTGAGAAGATTATCTCGTCGACATTTAAATCTTTCATTAACACCCCTTTTCGTAATAAACGTCAATTAGAAGTTAAGTAATTATATATTTAGCGGAGCGGCGAAGTCTCTGTTTAGCCCTGAGTTTACAGGGTGGTGGTTTCTGGCCTTACGGGCGGCTCAGCTACCGCCTCCCGTTAGCTGCTGATGCTGCTCCGAAGGAGGGTTGGAAGCTCGTTTTGCATAATGGACCAGCGCGAAAGGGGTAATTAAGGGGTTGTTCGCTATTAATTAACGGCGACCTGTTGCTCTCTCGACGCCTGCGGAATCTGACAAAGTGCTCCAGAACTTTAAAATCTGTTAATGAAGACATATCTCATTCATGAAAACGCCGGGGCTTTCGACACTCCGCCCGGTCGTCTGTTTGCTTTTTGCCCGTCCGATTTAACCCTTTTGGCTTTGATTAAAGAGGGGCAGATGGATCGTTTTACAACGAAATTTATGCGATTTTCATTAACACCGTTTTTGACGTTTAATATCCTGGTAGGGTGTTATTAGCTTTTAATATTTCTTCGCGCAACGTTAATGGGATATTGTTGATTTTAGAAGATTACTTCTTTCACTCTTTTACTAAACGGAGTATAATCGTTAATAATTCGCTTTTTGACCATGGATGATTTTGAATATTTTGTACTTTTTTTGTATAACAAATATGTCTTTAGATTCAATTGTAGAACGATTTTATAAACGTTGCAGTATTCTTTCTAAAACCAATCAAATTCTCAGGAAATCAGATAATTGATTTACTATTGGTAATCCAGGATCGCAGTTAAGGTACATAAGTAAAGAGTACCAAGAAAGAAGTGAAAGATGGTGATCCTGTGAGATGTTCACTTGAAAACTTTCCTTTGCTGAATCACCGGTTTGCTTGTTTCAGAATTCTACATTTTATACAGAATTAAGTGAACGTTCAAGTTGTCTTCTCGTCCCTGTAGCCATTTTACCGTTTCCGTAGGAAGAGAAGATGTTTGCAACCCTATCTGTAAGTGGTGTGTCAAACATAACATCGTAGAACAAGCTTTCAATTGCCTCATGATATGTCCCATTTTTCATTAATTATACAAATCATAGTGAATCGCCCCAATGATGTTGGTGATTATTGATCTCTAGCCAAGTACTAATCATATTTTCAATATCCTGCTCAGCTCGCACACCAGAACTTTGGATCTCATCCCACATTCGCAAGTCTCAGTTATTTCCCAATTCACAAGGTCCCGCGCACGATTACTCTGTAAAATTCTGAGGGCATCGGCTAAAAATGCTTTTTTTCAAAAACAATTCGAGCATTCTTTGAGTCATATCCAGCATATTAACAGTTTAAAATAAGCTTCCTCTCACTAGCCTTTATCAAATAATCATAAAAGTAACTTAAATGCTTAGGAAAGGTACAAGTTTCGAACATTAATTATTCCTTACCTTATTCTCTCAACGGGTTGCGCAAGACGTTAATTGAAATGTAAAAATTCCTACTTATTTTCCAACTACGAGAATCGCCTTACAGATTCTATGACAAGCAAGTGCGAAGCCTGTCCAGATCTAAATATAATACCAACGTTTTCAAAAGAGAAAAAGGAAACACTTAATTATTATAGCCACCCACATCTATTACACGACCGTTTATACAAATACTTATTATGTATTATCTTCGCTCGTATACACCAATTAATACAAACCACTCATATAAATATTTACAGATCGAGATTGCATTTCTCGATCACAACAATAAATCTAAAACTGGCCGTAATAAACATTAATAATTACAAGGAGGATGTTTTAATCTATACGCTTGCCATATTTGTTTTGTGCTTGAGCAAAAAGTTTCACGTCTTTCACTACTCCTACGCCGTTTTATAGCTTTATTTAATTATTACACTCATTTTAACTTCTAACGTCTAAATCAGATGCGGTCGGAACGTTCGACATTTAATCATCAAACTGTATAATCAACGGTATCCTACACGCGATCATTCACGTCCGTCTAAATTCAAACAAAACGAAATTTTAAGAATAGATTCATCACAAATATATGTCATTCATAATCTAGATATTACCAGTGGCGGCCCGTAAGGAAATATTGCAGATGTTTATAATATATCGTAATAGTGGTAATCGCTCCTACGATTACAAGTGCTGGAAAGGATCCAAGAAGAAAGTTATTTGAAATGGTCTGCGTTGGCCCAAATACCTTATGGAAAATGATCAAATGCAATTTGGTCTAGCACCAAAAGGACGACTAACTGCTATGCGTTATAATGATATTAGAAATAATTACGGAAACCTCTTGGCTAGGTTACGTCAGCAGATAAAGAACAAACTGATTTATTTAAAAGTAGATACATACGACGAGAAAAGCACAGAAAATAAACAAGCAATGTCAAGTCACACAAACAATAACCAATAATCAATAGCAAGCCAGAATATTATCCTAGAAACAAAGCATCCAAATGGCGTTGAGTTCTAAAACGAAGTAATTATATACCGTAAGACCTAATACTCCGGTGTCAGGGAGACTTAGTGAAGATATATTTTGATTAATAAGAATGAAACGTACAAATACGAGGGAAATTCGAAAGGTACCTGGCCTTGGCAAGAAAAAAACATTTTTATGTCTAAAATTTTATCAAAATGTTATTTTTTAATATATTCTCTTGTATCCTATCTAAAAATATGATTTCTCCAACCTTGCGTCTTTGGAATAATTTCTTGTTTAAGCCAAATTTTTCATATTTTCATATCTTGAAATAGGAAATAATCGCTGCGGGCTAAATCCCGCGAATATGGTGTCTTCGTCAAATGCGGACGTGTTCCTTTCACCGCATTGTTGGAACGATGCAATAAATTGGCGTAATACTCAGCAATAATCGTGTTGCTCTTCACAAGGTAGTCAACGTGGATTTACCCGCTTACATCCCTAAACACTGCGGCCATAAACTTGTTGGCCGATAAAGTAGCTTTGGCCTTTTTGGCGGCGATTGATGAATCTGTATTTCGCCAATAGTTATGAACCGATGCCAAAAATCATTCGAATTGCGCTTTAACATCGGCAAACATTTTTTTGAAGTTGATACAGGTGCATGTTTATGATCAATTTTGGACAATCGCGGTACCCATCTTGCGGAAAGCTTCCTTGCATTCAAATGAGTTGTTGAAATGTTATGCACCAATCAATTGAAATGCCCACAGCCTCAATAATCTCACACACTTTCAATCTTCAATCATTTATTATTATATTGTGAATTTTTTCAATGATTTCTGATATGGTGGCCTTAGTTGAACGATCTGGACTTTCATCAAAACTACTTGTAGTCCCCATAAACATCACTGAGCCTCACTTTGATCGCATTATTCGTTCTCCTTTTTTAAAAAGTTATTGCTTTATATTCGACTTTTTCCGTCGTTATTAAATCACAAAAATTGTTCACTTTAAATGACTCTCATGACAGAATCCTTGTCAAAGGCTACTTTTCCGAAAAATAGAGTTGTTTTAATTCTATACAACTGAGGATGATATTCTTGGATTTGTACTGAAGAAAGTGAAGTTGCTGATGAACTGATGTGAGATACTTATTTTGATGAAGTGATTTATAATTATTCATTCATATTTAATAATTCCTCAGCTACAAAACTGCAAAAGCAAATTCCATATCGGATCCAGATTGTTCCTACACCTTCGCGTCTGTTACCCCATCCTACATTCTTTGCTCTCAGTGTTTAAGCTATAATCTAGAACGGTTAATTTGGGTTTCTTAACAAAACGTGTTTGAAATAAAGCGGTACATAATTTTTCTAATCCCAAAGTATTAAATTTTATTCTAATTCAGTTAGGAGAGTCTTTGATATGGTTTGCCCATTGGTGCGATGATTGAATGCGAGTTATAACAAAGATTTTTTTTTCTTCTGAAGAATTTCTTATTGATTGAGTGCGATACACTTAGTAGCAAGGAATCCAGATATTTATGATGTACATCCTACACAAGTCCCAAAAATCAGCAAACATACCTCTTTTTATAATGATCCGACAAACTCAAGGCTGCTGACTCTGATAATACCTAAATACGATATAGTTAATTTTAGTGTTACGCATAGATACATACAATTAATTTTGGAGTAAGTTTCTTTCCAAGGAAGAAATGCAGTTTTATTGCTAATACTAGAGATGACCAAGGCAGGTGAAATTATTCCTTTTTTGCAGCGATTAGACAGACTCGTGTCCATTCGTCTCATAAGAAAGAGTTCGTGTTGTCTATTAATTTTCCCGAGAGTCGGCAAGACACGAGTCTGTCTAGTCGCTGCAAAAATGTAATAATTTCACCTGCCTTTGTCATCTCTACTAATTACTCACGAATAACCAATAACAATCACTATTACATATTTCTACATCTATTAAATTTCGTAATCATATAGAAATTCAAGTCTCGGAAATAAAAAGAGATTCACATACCTACGTTTGCGTTCTACTATAACCACCGCCACTGGTGCGATATATTATTTGGCTGATGTGTGGAAGCAAGGCAGTGGAAAGGCGTTGGCGTGAAGTAAAGTCGACCTCTCTTTCCATCAAAAGCAACACTTTCGCCTATTTTTTTTTATTTTCGCCCGTAAAACTAGAACGATTATGTTAAAATCCCGATATCCTTGGAATTGATGATACTGTTTATTTTCAGAAATATTTTACTCTAAACCATGAGTCCGTATTATGGTCGGGTTCCCGCAGAGTTTCTATTGGGTTAGACCACGGACTCTGCGTCTGATACGACGTCGGTTTTACGACCGCGTTCGTTTGCATTGTTTGAATCGTTTTATAGTATTTATTAGATATTATTTATAACTTGAAGTGTAATCGTTTATGTATCTTTACGTACAGTCGTGAACATTATGCAAATAAATATAATAGAGGAGCCGTGGAGAAGTTTACTTAGTTTGCTTTTGCTTTTATTTTACCTCGTTATAATAGCGATTGGTAACTCAAACCTACAACATCGCATTAAAAATATTGTTTATTTTACAATAAAAATTTCCAAACAGAAATTATATTAGGCAATTTGAGGAAAGGGAATATATCCAGCTTTAGCAATTTCGGCTGTTTTCCGTTTCTTTTGGTAGGTTAGGTTACCTACATGTAGAAACATAGTTGAACGTGAATGAGGAACATGTTCATAAATGATTATTAAATTTTCTCTTTTTTATATGCGAATAATACATCTCCTCTTATTTCGGCGCTAAACGAATTCCGAGCACAACGTTGAGGCGAACCTGGCAGATTTGGGGCGATGGTTCTGTGGTAATCCATACATCCCAGACTGGTACTCCAGGTTTGGATATAGGTCTGGAAACTGTCAAATTGGAGCGTCAGCATTTGATTAAGTTTCTCAGTTTGACATTGGACGAGAATCTTGATTGGAAAGAACTTTGGAACAACTTAACTAGGAGAAGCGGGGCGAAGGATGTGTTTTTGGTACAGAAGTGAATTCTAAAGTGCATTACGAATTTAGATACAATGGATATACGGTTTTCAAGGGGTGTTCACCCAAATCTCAGTATTTTAACCGAAAACGGCTTTCGAAGATCCATAAAATTAAACGTAACCAGCGATTGATGTGAAGTCATCCAATCGCATCACGTCGTAATAAGACCTCTTTCCTTTGACCGCACATATCAAAGCGGATCTTAATCTCATTTGTTATAGTTCTCTTTGCAAATATGATATACATAAAATTAAATTATTTAGCTCCTACTTACGCTTCACACTCGGCACTAAAAATTGCGAATTCAGAATTACGATTCCGTTTAATTTTCATAACTACAACAATACAACATATCAAAGCACATATTTTACTGATCAAACAAAATAACTGCAGAGATGTTCAAAAATATGGGACAAACAGGAAAAGAGAAGATATATAACAAAGTTTAGAGTGAAAAAAAGATGCCAATAAACTCCAAAATCATTTCAAGTATTTTCTTTTGGCCACATTTACTAAAAAGGATTTTACCCGAAAGCTCTGCGATTACTAATTTCTGAGATGTAGCCGACCGCCATTCTTATTTGGCCACCCGGTACATTACTGGGACATGAAATAATTTTCTTTGTATATAACATAGACTATATTTATTGCTGTATAAAATGAGAAAACTAATCAATGCCGTCCACCCTGCTGTTTATGTTCTGGAGACATTTACACCTTATATAAAAAATTGTAACAACCACATTTACATTACAAGGGGTAAAGATAACTATTTTAAGAAAATAAACTCAATTTAAACATGGACAAAACCAGCACTTTATTTTTCCCTAACAAAGTACCGATAGTGTAGCCTCTCCTTATTTTAATTTAGTTTGATAGTGCAATTGAAAAGGGGGTCGTCCTCTATTTAAAGAATTCTTCTCATTTTGTTAAATGTACACATACGAAGAAGATTATCTGTATTTCAAAGAGTGAGTGTTCAATGAACAACGCATTATGGACGGACCAATCATCAAAACTGCCTTTTTATTCTTATTTTATTATTTCTTTACGTATTTTTGTCGAGAATGGATCATGTTGCTATTCCATTTCACTGTGTTCTTGCTACACCTGGTGCCACGATTTAATTCAAGATTTGATACTTGTTTCATTCTTCCCTTTGCAAGGACAAATATTATGCGACGAGCTCCTACTTACACGCTTTGTAAGGCAGCTAGAAGATGTGACTTTGTTCAGGTAGGAGGAAGGAAGGTGGGAACAAGAGGAACTAATTTTTTGTATCCGTAGGTTTTTATTTTTACTTGTTTACTTTTTCTATGATTTGTGTATATGTTATGTCAATTGTTGTATCTTATTATTGGGCCTAAGCCTGTTGAATAATAAACGTTATTATTATTATTATTATTACACATGAAGCAAGTTAAGTACATTGGTTACAAAGTGATACTGAATAGTGGCATGATTTTTTGGCCTGCAATGTAGTTTTCGAACCACGGAAGAATCTGCTCTGCCCAAAAAAGAGCACTTCCAAAGTATTTATAAAGGATAAGAGATTCACCTGAAGAATACAAAATTAAAAATTAAAATTAAAAGCCGAATCCAATATTTTGCTTGCAAAATACCATAAACTTTAAATAAATTGGAGATTTAAAAGAACTATATTTTTAACTTAAACGGGTATATTAAGTAACAAACATATGGGGACTAATTTCTTAAGCTCGATATGTAGGATTTACAACTCAGCTCCTGAATTATTGTTATTTAAGACTTTGAAAGCTCTTGTATAGGCTGCTACAATTAATGTAACCATTTGTCGTATTTATCACTTTCCATTCCTATTTTTATCCCTAATGTGTTCACTACTCATTCCTAGTATACCACTTGTTAACCCAGAAGCAAAGCTAGAGTATAATCACCGCAAATTAAATTATTGTCTACAATTTATTCCAGGTTTATTGCTATTAATAAGTTATAACTTCAGTATAACGCCCATAAATATAGGCGTAGATGAAGTATGTGCGTTTGTCTAGTCTTGCGAACTGACAGAGCGGCATAAAACTTCGTCCATTAATTTTAGAAATAATCGACATTTTACAAATAAATTTTCCGGTTATTGCAACAATAATGCGCGGTACGATATTTATAACACCCCACTGTCACTGATTTTAATTGTGAATATGTTATGGTTATACGAACGTTGCGAGCGTTATGTTCGGCGTGCTTTATAGCACCGATACACTTACCACATATTTATCATATGACTCAATCAGGGCTGTAAGTGCCTTTTATTACCTCGGCTACGGACGTGATTATTTGTTTTCCGCTGTATTGCACGATTAAGCGTTTGATTTGAAACTCATAACAAATACATAGAATAATTATCCGTAACTAATTATCTACCTAAGGTTAAAATTGATTTGTTTTTGGATGGATTTACCGTTTGGGTGCAGCAGCTAAATTTTATGTTGTGGTTTTTAGCCAACTAAATGCTTTTAAACGGGCTAAAAGCTGAAAATTTTTTTCTTTTGACAAAATTACAAATAGCAGTAACACTTAGCATTAATTTACTTACAAATGTACAATTTTGCTTTTCTTTAACAAACTGTACTTATTGTAAAAGAAATGAACACAATAAAACTAATATTCAACGTGCAATAGAATTCATAGTTTATTAACTCGGCGGAG
This sequence comes from Oryctes borbonicus, assembly GCA_902654985.2. NCBI lineage: Eukaryota > Metazoa > Arthropoda > Insecta > Coleoptera > Scarabaeidae > Oryctes > Oryctes borbonicus. Next base: position 3,864,849 of record LR736857.1, read on the forward strand.
GCAAGTCTAATAACAGAGTCATATTAAATTAGCCTATAAGAACGCTAAAACCAGGGAAAACATAATATATTCGGAGATTACAAAAAAGTTAATAAATGAAACATGCATGATCGAGTTTAAAATTGCGGAATCGTTACGGTATATTTTGCTGAATTTGTTCCACAAACTGATAAATATATCTAAAATAATTGTTAGAATTGTGCAATCTGCACATAGTGAATAATGGAGACTCTGTAACGCCCTCAAGAGTAAAGAAATTAAATTACATTGAATTAAATTGACTTAAAAAAAACAATCAAGTTTTAATAATACTTTATGTAAAACAAATTGTAAAGTTATTAGCCAAATTTCAGATTCAGAATTCAACGTTTAAAATAATCCAAATTTGTAATCATAAACGGGAATCCAAAATTAAAACTAAAAATAAGAGCAGAAATAGAGCCAGGACCCTAAAAAGAGAACGTAATTAGCGAAATAAAAATTTCTTTTCATTGTTTTCACAATAAAAATGCATAACGAAGGAAATTAGAAGAAAAATATCTGAAAAACGATACTGACCCTAGAAGTACAAAGGGCCTTCCTACAAGCAAATGAATTTGGTCACCAGAAATATTCACACCATCAAATCCAACTACACAATCAAACCATTTAATCCAGTGCGATGATGATTGGAATATTATCCCTTGCGGATTATCATAAAATTCTCAAATCACCTCAGTCCTTGACCGATTTGCTTCAGAGCTTAACATGGAATGCTAAAAACAGGAAATAGTTAGAGAAAACTCCCCAAAAATTTTAGCGAGACATACAAAGTCGGTAATTCCCATAAGAAAACTATATAGAAAAACTATAGCGTAAGTTTTAACAAACCACCACCGGAGCACGTAGAAGAAACTAAATAACGAATACAGATTAAAGGAACAACACTAATTACTCAATTTGTTGTATGAAACTTGCAGACCCTAAATGAATTAATATATTACCACTTGATACAATAAATTTTTCTTCTAAATAATATGAAATATATTTGTGTGCCTCTACACGACGAACTCTATAAATAAACAAAACATTGGCTGAATGACTCGAACCTAAAATGTAGAATAACTCAAGCTAGATCAATAGTAGATGAACCTTCAGCAACTAGATGATTTATTTTAATCAATAATTACAAAATAGTTCCACAGACAACAATGATTAACCTAAATCCTTGCATGTCTTTTCGTCGATCTAAATACCCGTATTTATTTAAGTTTCGCATTCTTCCATATAAGAGTAAACAGCACCACGCCAAGTAACCTTAGAAAACTTTAAAACAATGACATCTCAAATTTACAATACGGTAAAAATATCGTCAATGTAACAAATAAGTAGCCCTAGTTATAAATTTTAAACCGGTTTGTATATGCATTTACATCAGTGTTTCTCAAACTGTTCCTCCAACTTTGTGACAAACTTTTTAGATGGACAGTCTCTTGCATGCCACTCGCTACTTTGTTACCTTAAAAAATGTTACTCGTACGTTTTCTAGTTTGGTATTTATTAACCATAATATAAAAATGAGAAAGAAACATAAAAGTAGGCCTTCCGAAAGCGTTTTATTTCAATTTTTAAAAACTAAATACACTAACCACTTGAATCAACCAATGAAATAAACATCCAAAAATGGAAATCCTGCTGTCCGCTTGGAACCATTCCTCTTTTTGGGAATACTACAGCAGTTGCCTAAGATAGATAAAGAACTTTGAATATAACATTAATGTGTGCAGAAATATTCAGGACGTGGTTATTAAAAGTTTGTAACACATCTCCCGAGAACGATTCTCAACGAGTTTCTTTTCTCTGGAAAAGCTCATCATTTTGCACTTTTCTGTATTTATCGTCAATCCGTTTGCTTCACACGATACGGCCGCTGTATTAATATCTCTTTGCAAAATACCGCAATCACTTACACAGTTTAATACTCGAAAGATCTTGACGTCATCTGCGTACAATAAGCACTGTGAGTATAGCACATCACAAATCTCGTTTATGAACATATTAAACATCAATGGAGCTAGATTTGACCCCTGCCCTATGCTGCTGGTGGACATATTGTTGCCTTTGAAATAAATAGTTTTCAAACATATATAGTAAGTGTTGTAAAAGCCAAAATTATTCAATTTATTGAGCAGTAGCAGGTGATATAAGCGGTTGAAAGCTTTGCTCAAATCTGTGTAATAAGTTGCTCCTTTTTGAGGATCCTTTAAGGAGACCATGTTGGTACCGCGAGTGTAACGGCTTGACGTGCTGAAAAACTGAACATATATAATGACTTCGAAGAGTTTCGCAATGTTTGCAAGAGGAAATCTGTAATAATATCGCATTCATAAAAAATTATGGTAAACTATCAGGTCTAGCCGTTACGTTTCCCTTTAGTTATTTGCTGAGTGCTAATATATCAGATTTGATAATTTTTGTTGCGTATAAAATATTCTCCTTCTTCTCAAATTTTGCGCGACATGCGACGCACAGGAGTTTCGTTACGTTGTTGTGCTGCATGTCTATATGCAGCTTAACATGATCACAAATTTACTGGAGCAGGATCCGTTGTAAAACAGTAGAAAAATAAACTCGTAGTTTTTATGAATTCGATTATCGTCAAGACAATATAGCATTGGGTATTGAAGTGGGCTAGAAGGTGTATGTTTGTTTAAAGCTTGTTTAAAACATCATTAATGTAACAAAATGTAGTGTATTACGTTCTCTCATAAAGCCAATCCGATTATCTAAGAAGAAGAAATTATTGAGCAAGTATTGTTATCTGTCGTAGGAGAAAATCATTGCGCAAAAGATCTCCATTACGAAATAATGTATCTAAAGCTACAATTTAAAAAAACATTAAAAAAAGAAACAAATCTTGAGCTTACAAACTAAAACTGGTACACACCTTAGGACAAACAAGGAGATTTTGATCAACGATTTGAGTTTAGTTATTTCATATAAGGAGAGACGAAGGATGATACTTTCGCAATTAAATTAATTATTTTCACCGATCAAGCAACGTTCATATCTAGTGGTACTGTAAGTGCACAAAATCGTCGCAAAAAACGAATGTTTGGCGCAAAATTTTCAAAGATCGAGTAATTGGACCAGTATTTTTCTGACAAACTTTAAATAACCACTTGTACGATTTTATTCATGGACTAGCTGTACGCGAGGCTACGAATTTGGTAATAACACGGCATAGCACAGTAGTTAACCCTCAAGTACTATCGTGTTTTCAGGTAACACAACTGCTATCGTGGGGTGTTTTACACCCCACTCTTTAAATTTAGCTTTTTTTTGTTAGTTATCTTTTTTTTTTCACTTTTAAACCCACAGTGTAATAACTAGACCTTTATTTGCGATTGTTGTAAGGAAAAACAAAACTTTATTTAAAGCAAAACAGAAAATTAGGAGGAAATGTTACATTCATAAAAATTATGTAAAAAGTATTTCTTCGTACAATTTTTTCTTTTTACAAAATTGTGTTCTGTATTGTTAAGATGTCTTGGTTTTTTCTGTTACTGGAAACTATGGTCTTACTCCCTGTAAAAGAAAATGCCATTAGCATTTCACATAAAAATTCTGACAATGACGTTGTGAGGCGTACATTTTATTTGACAAAAAACATGTAATGTGTTATTTCATGTAATCAGATTTTTATAAATTTCTTACAATTTACCTTTGTAAGCATTCTGCGCATTTTACAAGTTGCTCAGAATGTTCCTTGCAGACATGCTGATGACATCTATGACACGTGGTTTTTATTTTCTTGTCTCTATTTCGCCCGCAGATGTGACACCTTTTGTAGGTTCTTGAAGGTTCTGCTTCTTGTGGCTGTTGTTGTGGTGTTTCTAAGCCTAGTAAATTTTTGATAATTGAGTTTAGCTTAGTTGACAATTCTTTTGTTTGGTATCGTCTTTTTACGTGGTCATTGACGAGTTCTCTTCCTAGACGAATATAAAATTCTCTTCGTGTCATGTTAACTGTATGGTCTGAAGTGGCTAAGAAAATTATGTAACTGTTGACACGTGAAATGTCTACCATTGCTCCTAATATAGCCATTGGCCATCGTCTGGTTCGTCTTTGGCAGGAGTACGTCATACACTTCTGGTCTAAAGCATCAACTCCCCCTTTGGTACAATTGTAGAAATTTATTATTTCAGGTTTTGCATTTACTTCAACATTTCCATTGTGATGCATAGACGAAACCAACAAGACACAGTTGTTCTTTTTTGGTATGAAGGAAACCAACGTATTATCGTGCGTAAATCCAAATTTACAGGTGTTTATTGGTTGCTGTTTAGTTTGTAAAAATGCTGGCGGAATTTCGCGCTTATTCTTACGAAGTGTTCCAACATACGTTATACCAACCCGTTTCAATTCATTCAACAGCTCTATAGAAGAAAACCAATTATCTCCTGTTAGATTTCGATTTGTATTGATGATCGGAGAAATTAATTTGAGTACACTACGTGTTGGAACTGAAAGTTTGTTTGGATTGGGTTCGGTTGTCTTTCCTGTATAAATAAATGAATTGATCAGATAATGCGTTTTCGAATCGCATAAGCACATAATTTTGATGCCATATTTTTTTGGTTTACTCTTGATATATTGGCGAAAAGAGCAGCGGCCGCGAAATCCAACAAGCATTTCATCTACAACAGCATATTCGCTGCAACTGTAATTATTCGTACAGTTTGCGTTGAAAATTTCATAAATTTTTGAAATGGCAGCAAGTTTATCACCATTGTCAATCCTGTTCCTTCTAGTTGTTTGATCGTCAAATCTTAGCACTGACAAAAGAAACAAAAACCGTTGTTTAGACATGACACCTCTAAAAATATCTCGTCCCGTACCATCCGTTGCAAAAAGACTTCTAGTATCTTCGTGGTTTGATTTAAACACTCCTGCCAAAATTACAAGTCCCAGAAATGCTTTCAATTCAATCATGTCTACATGTTCAACATAACTTGCCGTTGGTCCATAAGAAGAACTCGTTTCCGTTATTTTTGCATTTGTATGCTCTAGTATTTCATTTAGAATTTCTTCCGTAAAGAAAAGAGAAAATGCTTCAGAAGGTGTTCTTGGAGGAGTATTTACTGCCGGACCCTTTGCTCCCGGTCGAAGAGTGACTATATTAGAAGATCTGGTACGTGAAGTAGCAGGAGGATTTTTGGACCACTTATATCGATTTCGTCCATAGGAGTAACTTGTTCTTGCACTGACATCACCTAAGTCTTCTTCACTTTCGTTTTCAGATTCGACTTCAAATTCTGAACATGTGTCGTGATCACTATGTTCGCTTGCTGCATCACTCAAATCATCATCACGTTCATCAGGGCATTCACTTTCACTAACATCATCGTAAAAGTTTTCGGCAAGATTTGCTAATTGTTCATCAGTTAGAAACTTTATCATATTGTTTTTACTATTCAATACACGTATTATAGAAGGGAAATAAGGAACAAGTTGACGACGCTCTGGTTTGTGAGGAACTGAGTAAGAAATTTGTTTGAGTCGAATATTTATACGCCGTACAGAAATCAGGGGAAATGCCACTATTTGATTTGTAAAAAATCACCGAAGTCGAACATAAATGAGTGAATCCCCTGTACATGTAGGTACTATAATAAAAATCGCCGAATTGGAACGTATATAAGTGAATCCCCTATACTTACATGCACAACAACATCTGTGATTTCCCCAAAAGAGGACGAGGGCTATTATCACTATAAAATTCTAAATCATTGGTTAGAATACACTACGCTATTTTTGAAAAAAACAAACGTAATTGCTATCGTGGGGTGTTGAGACACCCCAAAAGCTATTTTTTGCTAAAACTGTAGAATATGGTAAATAATAAATTACACTATATTACATATCTCATTTGCATAGGCGAATACCTGGAACCTTAGAAATGTGACAAAAATAGTTTTAGAAAAAATTTAAAAAAAATGACCTCTGGGGTTCCGAAACACCCCACGATAGCACTTGAGGGTTAAATATCCTTTTCTATGAAAAATTAGCCGATCAGTTTTTTTTTTTATTTTCGATAATTCCGTACGTTGCAAATGAAGCTTTTGGGGGTTTAATCATTTGTTTTTTTACAAAGTGTGGCTTTTCTCCACAAAATTAATAAAGAGGAAGTTTTTCCAAATGTGGAGAATTTAAGCAGTCACACTAAGAAACGAATAAAAAATTGCAGATTCTCAATGTGTGCTAAAAACATTAGTTTTTATTTTGTCTTTTTTTTTTTATTTAACAAAAGAATAGTTAAGTTTTATTTCTCAGTGTAATTGTATTACAAAATTTATGTTTTAAATAATACTCTTTCAGAAACTATGGTAATTTATTCATAATTTGAATATGTTATACATATATGTATATATAACTAAACTTTCAATCCTACAAGATTATGAAAGATTATCTCCTTAGAAGAGGAGCGTTCGGTTACAATTAGATTTCTTAGATTTCATCAGTATTCGTGCGGGATAGTTCTGGCATCGACGGTTAGAGCCATCAGCGTTCGAAAGGAAAAGCGAAATTCTCCGGTCTCACGTTGCGGTCAAATAGAGTGTTATTGCGGAGCCCCGACCGAAGTAGAAGAACCATTTTGTTTCAATTCGCTCTTTATTATGATGTAATTGATAAATAATACATCAAGTGGATGTCTGCCTGTTCATCCATGACAGAGCCGAACACCGAGGACTGCTTTTTCATTCTTCTCGTGTTTTGTTGTTGGTGCTTATTCTGTTGCTCTCTTTCACTCCCATCCTGCTTCTCGTCGTCTCTCTTCCTTTCGTCTCGCTTTCACATCGGCGCGTCCATCCATACATATACACACACCGGTCTTTTCCATCGCGCCATTGTAAAAATGTAAACGTATAGAAATCGAAAACGGCACGTTTGTTCCAAGAATTTCTTCTTCTTCTACTCTAGGCACCGTCGCAGCACATTTTCATTCGCGATGAAATTTATTATTAAAAGCGATGCATTTTTCATTCGTAAAGTTAAATTACATGCGCCGGCCGTATGTACGACACGAACTTTACGGTTAGATAAATATCATTTGATGTTGATATTGCGGAGAAGAAAGATGTTTCAGAATAAACGCGGGAGAGTCGCAATGCTGCAGGGACGTCGCAGGTTCGGAAAAGCGCTCCGTACAATACAGTCTTTCATCCTGCGGCCGCCGATGCCATGTTCGCCCTCTATGGTGCAGCATTCAGTCGTGCCATTATAAGTTGTAGTGTGTGTATACTACAGATATACCCTTTCGTCGCTCGGTTACTTCGTAGTTTGTTAGGAGCGCGTTCAAGTGGAAAATGCGAATTATTTATTCTCTGCAAGGTCATTTTTCGTTTATATCCTCCCTTTTTTCGTTTTCCTGCTATGCAAGACATTATGTATTAGTAGAATTTATCAAATTCCATAAGACATTCCATTATACTTTTCTTGAATAATCGCGCCAACGTAGAAATGTTATGTTGGAAGTTATATGCAAGGAGAAATTTAGAAATAGTGAATTGATTAAATTTAGCCAAACTCAGATATTTAATTAACCCCATCTCACTCCTTTATTTAATTAGGACAGCAACTGTTTTTGATTGCGATAAATGTTGATAATTTTACTTTTTCAAAAATACATTGATGACGAAACACAAACGAATATTCTTATTTCTAGACGATGGAGGAACAACAACTGAGGCGCTAATTCTATGCTATTCTGCGACGTTTTACACCAGAAACAACTGCACAAATTTAAATTTTAATGACGAAACCAGCTCACAACCACGAGAAGGATCTTAATTTGAGCGTGTAAACATATTGAGTGGCGCTAATGATGGCTACCATCCTCGATCTTGCGAATTATAACACTACATTTCTTAAACATAACGCTTTTTATGATTTTATGATTTGAAAGATACAAAGTTCTAACAACAAGGACGAATATAATAAGTTTACTTCGTCATATAGATATAGAAAGTTGTTATGAAGGGCGCACATCATATCTACGTTCTGTCAGTTTCTTATCTGGAAGCAAATTGAGAAATTGATCTGCAGTGAAGTCCCACGACACTATGCATAAGATTTTGTAGTTATCATCCCCCCTCTCACTTTATATGCTTAAATTGAGTCCTCTGCTTGTTTCGTAAGTTTTCATTTAAAAATTTCAAAGCCAAGTAATTTATTTCTCGTTTATTTTGAATTTTTCAAAGACAATAGAATATCAATTCGAAAACTATAGATCTTCTTCCTTTATATCTAGAAGTACCTTTTAAGCATCATTTAATAAGCAACAAATCAAATTTTCTGTAATCTTTTTGGGAATAGTCCAAGTTCCATAGTTCACATGTGTGCGGTACGGCGATAGAATTTTATGTACGATACAGTTTCTACTTTGAATTTTACTGCATTTTTCTTTCCGTTATCTTCTGAGTGAATGGGTAAAAATAAACGTGGAAAGCCCTGTATATTTTCATGATAGAATATCTTGGTTTAACACACTTGTCAAGAGTATGTTCCTTGTGGTAATTGCAAGTTAGCTTTGGTGTGCAGCATCACCCTCAAAATCTGTAATTTGGAAGATCCTAACTCATTCTTACATTAAAAATAATTCTACGTTAAAGATTAAAGACAACGAAAGGAAATTGACATCTCATATTCAAAGAATTGCTTCTTGTTGAATGGGATATCTACCACCGTGAGAAAACTGGCTATTATTTGTTTTACAGAAGCTTTTCCTTGAATTTAAAGTCATCATAACACATACAGGTTTACTTATATTTTTTGTCGACTGTTTACCTCCATTAATATTAGCCTCACACGAAAATCTGAGTTACCAATGTTTTTTCCGTTTTTCCTTATCTTTGAAATACTAAAACAATTGAAAAACTGCAAAATCTTGCGTAATTTAAACTTGCTTACAGGAATGATCTGCATATTAGCTAAAATATGAAAAACACCCAATTACGGTTATCTACTAACCTGTGTGGTTAAGTTGATATTTTGTGCAAATTATATTGTTTCTATAACAAAAATATTTTAAAGAATCCAAAGTATCGTCCTATAAGATATGTGAACATGTTGCTATACAGTGAATTAATCAACTGCTACAGATAATTCGATATAAATGGTGGTACATCGTATCTGACATACAGAAATTGTACCAATGATCAACTAGAGCAAAAGGCCTCTTTTGGAGAAAGAACTAGAAAGGTATGCAAATAATTCTGATTTTGACGATGAAGGTGACTGAAATGTTGACAGAGACAATACGCCTACAGAGTTTAAAGACGATGTAGGACGATGAGGAAAATACTGAAAATTAATTAAAAGGAGTGTAAAGAAGCCACTAAAGACAACGTCGTTTGGAGGAAGGAAAAATTTATTGCTAGACAGAGATGTAAAAGCTTTTGAAGGTACTGGACCAACAACAACAAGGGTTACATCTTTCGAATATGTATGATGGAGTTGGTATTTCATACGTTTTTTGGAAAGACCATAAAACAGTACTTCTGTCGAGTTATGCGGGAGTGTCTCCGAAAGCTACAGTTAAAAAGTTTTAATAGAAAACAAAGGAATCGTATTGAAGTTGATTATTCAAAACTATTATTGAATGTAGTCGACACATGGGAGTAGTAGATTTAATGGATAGACTAATTGGGAGGCACAGTATCTCTAAAAAGTGATCTGTTGCATCATTTTTCTATCTACTTGATCAATTATTACCAAATGGTTGACTATTTAGTAAAGCAGCTCAACAAGGAGGAACCATCACAGCAAAAGGGGTCGATCTTCAGATCCGCAGAAACAAGTAAATAGGAAAAGTAGCGTTCAGCTACATCCATTAATGCTCCCCAAGGGATGCCAGGTTCGCTGGAACTAATCGTTGGTCAACATGTGACCAAACAAAGGAGAGGCGTAAAGTGCCATCATCCAAGTTATTTTCCTTTGTGAAATACCAAAAATGTGGTCTACATTCCCGTTTAAATAGCAATATGATTATTGTTTCTTAAAACTCCACACTTCATATTGTTGCTTATGTTAATTCGCGCATTCGTTATGCTATGCTTAATAAATGTTAAAAAAACAAGACATACGCTTAAGTTTGATTTTTATTGTTTGTTCCATTTCCAGATTAAATGTTATATTTAGCACTAACTTTTGTATATCAGACAAAAATTGCACAATATAGGGAAAAAATTAAAAACTGCTGAAGAGGGCCTTACAAAACACATAGTAAGGAGTTACTTTATTCCGCGGGTTGTTTTCAATAGTGGGTTGCTAATTTTGGGCATAAGTCTGAGCAATCGCTACTTATATTCACATGTAAATTTCTATGACTGTAGTAAATTAGGAAGAGGCCAATCAAATTTTTGACCAGGATGAGGTCTGTCTTCAGAATGCTGTGAATATGTAGGTTACATGATTGTGGTACATCGATGATATTCTATTAAAGGCTTTCTGATTCAAGGAAATTTATAGCTTTTCTTGTTTTTCTTTTGGAATCAAATTATTTTAAATACAATTCTTTATTATTAGCCTTTTTGATAGCCCGCATACATACACATGTACTTGAACATAAGACTTGCATCTCAATTATTATAACCGGGCCTTATCTAAAATCTACGGATACTTTCATATTATACCATTCCTCCTTCTCTAGAAAAACCGAATATTATACATAAAAAGTCGGTTTACATACTTGTCTAACATTACATAAAACTGCTTTAGCTTTGACATCCTGTATGGGCATAAATCCTACACTTCTATCCTTTGTTATTTCGTCAAATATATGTATCTACTTCTGTCTCGCTTAATCTCCTTCCATATTTGCTTTATTCATTGGCATTAAGATCACGTAATAATTTCCATATAACGACGAATTCCATAACGAAAAGAACACCTCAAAGTAAATATAAAAGTGTACAAGTGTATACGTTATATAGCCACGAAAAATTACGTTTTATTAATGACTCAGATATGGGCAATAAAATAAATTTATAAACGTTTTAACATAAGATGACGTCTACAGTTGGCATGGTTAGAGGGAGACCAGCCGTTTACTGATAACAATATCGCCGGGTGTCGTAAAAATTTATACTCATTATTTAAATATTTAATGGATTGATACACCCTTTTTAGCATTTCTGAACTATAAATATTTATATCTTGTGCTCGTACTGTTGTACGCCTATAAATGTACTTTTCCCACAATAATGTTTTATTTATGCGATAGATGAAGAGTTAAAGTAATTTTTATGTGACGTTTGTAGTGAATAACGATTACAATATTCCTCGTTTTTACGATACCAAATGGAAATGTTCTAAGCTGCAATTAAACTCTTGCAGACCCCATTCTATAACATTTAAAAACGTGCATTAAAGTAAGGGCTAACAGAACAAAGTTATAAAATTTCTATTATCTTCTTTTATCTTTTAACCAAGATTACCTTAATCCACGGTGGAAAAGTCTTTAAAACGTTACGACAGTAATTAGGTTGCGTCGAGGAAAAATTCCGCCTTCCACAGGGCAACGAGGAAAAAGTTTAAAAGCCTCACCCTCGTAATAATTACCATTAATTTCACTTAGGACGTAATTAGGGAAAGACAAGTGGCTATTAGAAGAGGATCTTAGTCGGCTCATTAGGGAATTAATGGAGACATTGTTTGAACCGCCGAATCGCAAGCTTTACATGCAAATTAAGCTCTTAGCATGCAAACTAGGAAATTACCAGCAGCATCCCCGCAATTTCTGGATTGTACATCTGAGTCACCCACATTTAACTTAGAGATTTTGAGTAGCAGATGGTTCTAAATTGTACGCATTTTTATTGTTATTAAATGTTTTAGAATTTTTCTATAGAACTAAATGTTTATAATATTTAATTTTGTTTTGAAGCATATTAATATATTAATATAATCGTTTCTAAATTTACTTTAATTTTTACTTCAGTTCACCAATATTTTTTATTTATTTTTATTTTAAGTCTTAAATTAGATTTCGTTGAGAAGACCACGAAATCTAGTGATTTGTTGGCACAAGTGTGTATGCCTCCAACTAGAGCAGCGTTCAGGGTAGGCTATGGCAGAGGTCCATCAAAGTTCTTATTTAAATAAATTATTATAGGGGCACAAGGATTTTTGTTATTTAAAAAACTAAAAAAAAAACTTTGTTGTATCTCCTCTTAATTTGTGGGAAGGTATAACTTATAACTTAAGATATAACACCAATAGATTTCTTCTACATACAGTATGATGGTGAAAAGTTGAGTCCGATGGTACAGCATACACGGATTCTTTAACAGTGTCTTAAATTCAAGAATAAAAAAAGAAATGTTGCAATGCATGATCCTTCGTTGCTTATAAAAAAATATGAGACACTTGCATTCTGCCTGAATAATCCAAATAAGAATATTTAAAATTATATTGATCAGATATACATAGCAAAGCAATTAAACTGGTGTAAATTCATGTTTGGATATTTAAAATCGGGTAATTTTTTTTAACATTTATTGGCATTTTCTGTCTGCCGTGAAATATAAATTTTATTAGGGTTTGCTGGGCATCTTATATTTAAAGAAGTAATAAAATTGATAGCAAATGTCGCTTATTTCCAAGCAAATTCGTTCACATATTTCGTTTTGATAACTGAAAGGATAATTATCCGCGTTTGTACATATACAAATAGGCTTAACAACATTACAAGTGTGATACTTCCGATTCTGACCGTTCTGTATATCATCGTACACCAGTTGACCATGCATTGCAGATTTTATGGCTAATAATGCCATCAGTTGATCGCGAATCTAATCTACAAAGCTTCATCCTAACGCTGACGGCCTAATTACAAAACTTTCGTTTCGTGACATCCTCGTCTCCGTGGAAGCAGCGGCGAGATACCCCCGAGGAGATGTAAACAAAGTAATTAAACGTTATCTCATTTAATTATTGCCCGGAGCGATGACGCTGGAATATTTAACATGTGGGTGTGGTAATGTGCATTCTAACCATGCATTCGCGTCGTGCATCTGCATACTACCAAACGGCATACATTCAGGGAAGGTGTTAATTTCGATTTTATTACTCGGTACTGAAATATGCCGCTGGATGAGGTACTGGAAACGTACTTTAACATCGTCTCGTTTTAGGAGTAGCAAAGGTGAAATTGGCGAACAATTTCGAACTACATAAGTACATGTAAGAACGAAATTACATCTAGTATAATGCAGGAATACGTTGGCACAATATTGTCAGTAACTTGCATGTGGTTAAATTTCATTTGGGTATTAATTTTATCGATTTTTCAATTAATTCAACGTGAATTTCATTATATTCAATGTACCAGAGGATCCCAATAGGATTTTAAATTATACAATGTAAATGGCTACGTACTGAAGAGTGATAACATATCTTAATCGGTAAAGGTGGTTGCTATCCATTGCTACTACTGTCCTTATTGTACGTGTTTTCGGGGTTCAATTCAGCAAAGGAATAGAGCAAAAGCCAAAGGCCACTTTAGCCAAATCTTTTTTTTTTCGAAATCTTTTTTTTTTACAGATTTTGGTGGGTAACAACTGAAAATGTATATTTTCTAAATGGTTATAAGTATGGTCAACTAGTTGACTTCCAAAGTAAAGATTATACATTCGTGCAACGTACACTGCCGTTCAGTGAAGTTCGGTCATACAATAAAAATCTATTATATCACACTGTATACAATGATTAAAACATAAAATTAGAAAAATATTAAGCATACGCTCTTTTCTAAGAGATTAAAGCCATAAATTATTATGTAAAGTAGAAATATTGCGACAACCACAATAAAGTCTCTTTCATTATCATTCCAAGAATTTCTCGGAAGTACCGATCTTTTGAAACGGGTCGTTTGGGGATTATTAACGAACAATACATTTAGGAAATCTACCGCAGTATCATGTTTGTTTATTTATCACAGGCGTAATGATATAAATTTGCTGCATTTTACTGTTAAACGTGTGTTGGTGTGCATCTGTGGTTTTTGCGCGAAAGTTTTAAGAAAATTTACTTCAAAATGGCACGTGGCAAGCCTACCAGTGTAGAAAAACGTTCACGCATTATTACGCTGTTTGAAGAAGGATATTCGAGGCGACAAATTGCTGAAAAAATAAATATGAGAAGTTCAACAGTAAATGACGTCATAAAGCGGTATCGTACAACTGGAACTATAGAAAATCGTGTTCGTCCTGGAGCATCTAGGAAAACAACAAAAGCTGAAGATTTGAGAATTGTATTATTAAGCAAACGCAATAGAAAATTAACAGCGCCACAAAAAGCAGCCGGAGTCAATCGCGGCCGTGAAGAACAAGTTTCGGCGAGTACGGTAAAACGTCGACTTCAACAAGCGGACCTTCATGGACGCATTGCCATTCGAAAACCCTTATTACGTCGGGGCAACAGAGCAAAACGGCTACAGTGGGTCCGTTCTCATCTAGATTGGTCGTTAGGTGATTGGAAACACGTGCTTTGGAGTGACGAGTCAAAGTTTGAGGTTTTTGGGCAAAATCGACGAGTTTATGTCCGAAGATCTAAAACCGAAAAGTGACCCAAAACACACTGCGTTAGTGTGTAAGAACTATCTAAAGGAGCAAGAAGAACAGCACATCCTGAAAGTAATGACATGGCCCCCGCAAAGCCCAGATTTGAACCCTATAGAGTTGTTGTGGGATGAACTGGACAGGAGGATTCGAAAAATATGCCCAACTTCACAAGAACATTTATGGAATATTTTGCAACATGAATGGATTAATATTCCACAATCCGTTTTAACAAAACTTATCGAAAGAATGCCTGGAATAGTTCGAGCGGTGATTAGCAGCAAAGGAGGTTTTTTCGATGAAAAAGAATATAATGTTCAGTACGTTATATTAGGCCAGAATAACTTTTTATTTATTTATTTTTGTCTTTTTTACCTGTACATACAATAAAATTGCATTTTGCTTTTAGTTTCGTTTGTTTCTGTGACCTTTTCATATTTTTTAATAACCGACCGAACTTCTCTGAACGGCAGTGTACAACGAAAAGCGCCTGATATATTTATTTAGAATACTAGCCTACATTGTTAGAATTTCGGAATTATCTTGTTTTCTTATTTAATTTTTAAATAATAGAAATAAGATATAAAATCAGTAACTATATCTATGTGAAATTATACTCCTGCATTTCTTCTTCACCTTGCTTTAAATTTTTTATGAAGCCGGACAATTTGAATATTTCATAGAATAAAGATACTTACTGTTGTATAGTACACATTGTCAGAGTTTTTAAAAATTACCTTATACAGTAAGAAGAAGAGTTGAATACAATTGACATTGACATTGGATTGTATTGACATGGCTAAGGAAGAGAAAAATATGTGAAACGATCCAAAGCCAAACAACAACAAATGTAAATCTGTGCATTAAAAATATCAACGAAAAATATTTCCAGTGCCTCTTATCATCTTTATTTTTTTTTTACCATCATCTTTTGCTTTAATTCTAAACATAATTTTCTTATTATCCTCTATTTCTTCTACGCTAGACATCTCCAAAGGATCCATTTGTTAGATGGATGTTATCCTAGACACCTGCTACCAAAAATTTTCAAAATACCAAAAAGTTGATTATAGAAATTAAGCAATAAATAGCAATATAAAAATTTAGATTGTTGGGTGGACAGGATAAGACAAAATGCATTTTTCCCAAATTCCGTAGACGTCTTTAGCAATGTTGTGCGGTGACAACCTATGACAGCTTTTTAAGCATATTCTAATCTCTCTAATTCTCATATTTTAGGGAAGGATGTTTTATCCTTGTGGATTTAAATAAAATTAAAAGTAAATTAAAGGCAGCAAGGCATAGGAAGGTATGAGAAAGGTAAGACTTTACCATTAGAGACATACACATATACATAAACCCATCAGCAAAGCAGTTGCGTATTTTGTTGCTAATTTGTTACCTAAGAATAGCTACGTTAGCGTTATATTATACTAACTTAGCCACCCCCAGCATTATTATTATTATTATTATTATTATATCAACACTGAACGGCATATATTGTCGCTAATTTGTTACTCAATAATCAATTTTGTTGCAAGAGCAACCAATTAGTAACAAAATATGCAGTTTAGTTCAGTGATCGAACAGTTACAGGGGGTGGCTGCGTTAGCTTAGTATTAAGATCGGGGACGACTGATGGAACAAAATAAATTTTTGGGCTACAAAATACGCAACTGGTTCCCTAGTGAGCTTACGCCAGCTTAATAGGGATCCATTGCAGCAAACTTTGATTTTACAATATTTGTGTAACAATTAATCAATTTTATAATTGAAACATAGACATAATAATGTTATATACAACACGCACAGTTAAAACTATTACACGACTATGCAATTTAACCACCTACTTTGTAACCAATGTATGAAGCACATCGCTCTTCTCTTTGATCTAAATTCTCGTTCATAATCATCATTCATTTTCCCAAGTTATGTACCTATAAATTCATATTTTTCTTGCAGTAGACATTTCTAAGTTTATGATTAGTTGAATCGTTGCCAACGCTGTCTGGTGATCTTAGAACTCGTTGACAAACTTGTCATATTAAAATAAACCAGTGTATTATGATTTAGTAAACACTCTGCGCTCGTAATATAAAATACTGGCATCGGAGAAGAAGATATGTATTCGTGGAGTATTGATTTATTCCTCGCATTGATTAAAATCATAAATTCAAATGCAGGGAACAACACTAAAGCTCGAAATGTTTCTTTCTTCGTTTGATTTCATTCCGGAGGCAATAAAAATTACTCATATACATGCACATAGAGGTATGTACCTACGTTTATTCCTGTTTACGGCGGCGCGCCACCAGAGGCAGCGAACGTCAAACATCGAAGGAATATCTTCCTTTAAGAGTAGCACGGTCGTATGCAAATGAAGGCGTCGCCTTTAGATATATGAAAAAATCTATCAGCGAACATTTCCGACTGGGTGTTTCCTAACACCGAATCCCTCCGAAGTGCACATTTACTGACGAGAAATGGAATACTTATTGATTTTGAATTCTACTTAGCAAGTCTTAGGTGACACTTTCCGATGCAATCAACGACGAGCATACGAACGAACGTGTTCTTTTCACACGCAGATTTTAACTTCGTTTCCGCGTACACCGGGGAGGTATATTTCTCTCCTCTAACGTAATATACGTGTTACATAACAACGAGATACGATAACATCTTTATTTATTATTTAACTCACAAAACGGTAAATGTCTATTGTGTAAATAAAAACATGAAATTTAACGCAATAAATGTGTAAAGTACTTGCTTTTCAAATAGTTAATTATAACTGTGTGCACACAGTAAAAGTCGGCCAATCTAAGCCGACACATCTTAAGGAAACATATACAAAAGCTTTGACCAGCAACAACAGGATCACATTAGAAATTCCGTTATGTAATGCTATGAGCTTTATTTTTTTTTTAATTTGCCGCCTATAAAAGTGCGCAAGTATAAAGGCTGGAAGTCACCAATCTCTAAGAATACCCTGAGAGGATCGCACTGTACTCTAGTCATGCGTTACGCCCCTAGTTTAATTTTTTAATTGACTATCTTTACGTTTCTCGATCTTTTGGTCCTTTATTGTTGATTTAGTTAAATGTCGTTAAATGATATTGACGTAGTGACAGTGCGCCAACAGAATCAACTATTTTTCTTTTTAAATTGAGAACGACAAATTTCTAGCTTCAAGTTCCACAATATTACATCTAAGCATTTATTTGAAAATAATCAAGAATCGATTAAATCCATCAATAGAATGAAAATTATCAAATACGATGTGTTAAAATGTGTTAAAAGTTTCCTAAAATCTGCACCGATGTGCACGTGCAGTAGTCGAGTAATTGTAATTTGTAAGTACGTGGGATTGTCTAGGAACACCGAGCGAGTGCTTTCCACAGTATGCAATGGTAACTTGTGTGGATGAACGTATCTGGATGGAGTATGGATTATGGGAAAGCCCCGAATAAGGTCGTTTTGATTGTAAAATGTAATAGTAATAATATTCTTTATGTTAAAAAGGAGTTAGTACATTTATATTTGAGGATACAAAAAAATTTAATACCTATTTAAGTAAACAACTAGGACAACTTTAAGGGTGCAACAAAAACAAATGTTTTTTTGGGTTTCTTTTTAATTGTTGGATTTATTTGTGTTAATCAAATTTTCAAGTAAATTAGCGCAAAAATTTAATCTCGTCCTAGCTTGAATGTTTCTCTGTAAGCGAGATGGCTATAAGTTAGTGTTCGTGCTCAAGGCATAGTTTTCTCTCTTGCATTGAAACTCTTCATATTATCTGTAAGAAACATAATACACCATTACGTGGAGAATGCAAATACTGCATGAATAACAAATACTTTTTGAATAATAGTAATTTTAGTAATATAAGCTTTTGAAACTGCAACAAACAAGAACTTAACTTGCTGCAACCAATCTAGAAATTCTTCAAAATTTACTTCCAGAACCTTTACAGGCGGTGCAATAGCAAAAATTTGGTTATCAAAGTTGATATTATCCGTCCTTTGCAAATTCTGCTACTTAGTCCTTAATAAAATACAGTTGGTTTTCTGTAGAAGTTCAACTTCCCAGCTTGAACTTCGCAGCAAGAAGGTTCCGTTGTGTTACATAAATGCCATTATTTGCTTAACAAGTTTTACGTTTTGGTAATAATTTATCGTAATAAATATATTTTTTTTAAATATACCGTGTTACTTACCTTCAGCTTTTTTATACAATGCTTTTATTGTTTGCCGTGCATGATGACAAGGATATAAAAAGTACTGGCACATTAAAGAAACCACACATGATTTTCCAATGATATACAATGATAAGGAAAGGCGCCAACACGTTTGTTTAGAGAACAGTATCACTACTTACTTAATCTAACGTCCTTCTACGTTATAATGAAAAACTGATAATCAGTTACACGATATTTATAAAATATTTTTCATTAGGCTAATTTCTTAACTTCGGTTTGCTCTGTCATTGGATACTTTTCATGATCTTCCTTTTACGTGCTAGTTCTACATTCTCACATTGTATTATGTATATTGCGCCCAAACGTCGAAAATGGTCATTAAGTGAAAAAAATCAACCAGAACACATTATGGTCTCTCTTCAGATCATCCATAATGCGAAATTCGTGCTATGGCACTTGCAGAAACAACTACAACGCGTTGTGGCTAACTCGAAACGACCAAAAGCAAATTCGTGTCATGGTTTTTACAATATTTTACTTTATTAAATGCGAGAATGCATCCTCAACTTCATTAAAAAAAATTGATGATGAGTAAAAATTGATTCTTTTCTAATAAATGTAACATCATAATAGTGAATCATAATAAAGAAGAATAAAACCGATTCTCTAGCTTTGTTTTTGTCACGTCTAATGTGTTCATCGCACTGTGGTTGCGTCAGACACCACACAGAACGCGTTCCGGCATTTCTTAATGGGCACAACGCATAGTAGTCAAATATTGTAGGAACCATGACACAAATTTCGCATTGTGGTCGTTTCGCGTCAACCACAATGCGTTCTGGTTGTTCCTGCAAATGCCATAACACGAATTTCGCGT
The DNA here is from genome assembly GCA_902654985.2 of Oryctes borbonicus. Lineage (NCBI taxonomy): Eukaryota > Metazoa > Arthropoda > Insecta > Coleoptera > Scarabaeidae > Oryctes > Oryctes borbonicus. Next base: position 3,884,527 of record LR736857.1, read on the forward strand.
TGTGGATGATCTTATGAGATCACAATGCATTCTGGTTGATTTTCTCGTTCAATGAGCGTCTTTGGTCTTTACGCCTAATATATACACCATGTAATAGAACGCCGCCATTAGACGCTGTATTACTGGGCTAATTGCAAACTAAAACGAACGTACTAGAAGGACTACCTTCTTATTTCTTGTTTGAGATGTTTAGAGCTTATGAGACTCTTAGTGAATAATTTGCAACACGAAGCTGTCTCAGCTCGTGCGGTTCTGGGGTAATAAAGTAGTTGTATACCAATGAATAAAAGAATTTATTTGAAATAGTAACAAAGTTTTATCGCAAGGAATAATAGGAATGACGCAAGTTAGAATAACCAGCAATAAATTCAAAGCAAGAAAGAAAAATATTTTAAAATAAAATCTTATTTTAACTGTGAAAAATTGGGCTCTCAAAAATAAAATAAAGCTGAATGTAAATTATATCAAATAACTAGAATTTACAATAACTCAGAGTAACAGATTAACAAGGAATCAATATGAATACACAAAGAGAACGAGAAATAGAAGATAATGTGCGATTTAACCCGGTGGGCGCGGTTCTTTTATCGATGGCAGTTGGTACGTTGCACCAACGGGATTGTCGCCTTCTTGGGTGGAAATGATGACCCTGGCTTGCAATGGTGACTAGCATCATAATAAAATTTATAGCACCTATAAAATGCTCTATGAGCACTATTTAGGCTGTGATTAATGCCTTTAGTGCTTGAGCACATACATGAGCGCTATAGCGCAATACGAGGAAACAACTTTTTAAGTTTTTTTCGTGGCTTCTTTGGTCACGATAGAATATCAATATATATACTCTGGGATTTCCTACAGCCATACTTGGACGCTGGTCACTCATCCGTTGCCGCTTTCCGAAGGCTTTTTCCCAATTTCAACGCTAGAGTTGACATCACTTACATCTCGTGCCTTTTCCTATTTATTTCGCACCAATCACAATTCGCACAGAAAACATATGGGAGAAGAGATCTATATGTTTTTATAATAAATTCAAATTAAGAATAATGCTGAACATGGGTTCTCCGTTAGAATTATTCTTACTTATTTGCTATTCTTTATACGAGGCACGTGTCTTAGCTATTTTTTCTAACTTCAATACTTCTCTGCAATAATTTTTTCCTCATTCGTAGTTATTTTTTGTTTTTTTTGCATTTTTCTGCATTTTTCATGTCTATAACAAATATCATTTCATAACCATGTAAAGATATGGCAACTATCTGATGATTTTCTTACCAGCTTATTTCTCATCTAAAGATTTTACTCTTTTTGTTACGTTTATGTTAAACATTCATCCTCTTCGAATATATTCCTGGATATTCAAGTTTCTTTTAGTTTGTTTCCATCTAGAGCCATCTTACGTTCTTATGCCTTCTACTGATACTAACCTAAGTTTCTCCTTTGATATATAGGGTACTTCTAAAACCACTTCATTTCCTTTATACCAATAAACGCAATTACATTTTCACTTTATGTTGACAATGAAACCAATCCAATAAACTTGTTGACAACGTTTCAAAAAATGAATCTGATTTTTATTTATCAGCACCACATACACTCAACGTAATTGACACTTTTGACTAGATAAAGTTTATAATGAAGTGAATTTCACTATATGTGCAAGTACACACATCGAGTACTGATTTTATTAAACGAAAACACTTCCTGATAGATATGGAACGGTGTACGCGTTTACGTATTTGCTACTAATTTATTGAGTGGCTATTAAGTAAATAAGATAACTGATAGCGTGAAATATGTCTGTAATGAATTGTTCTGCCTCGATATATCGTTGAGTGCACGGGATTCATGAAGTCTGTAACGTATGTTGTACACTATGAACAAGGTAATACGCTGCTGGTAATTTAAGTGCATGGAAATCGAAATATTGTACAAGATGCATCCTTGTTTAATAAGCAATGATTAACCTGAACCTATATATTCTTGTTTGTTAGTTTTAATTTGAATATTATAATAATTCTTACATATCGTTAGGATTTCGATGTTTCGCCCTTAGTCCGATGAACTTTGAGCTTTCGGTATTGTTTGTAAAAAAAGTGGATTTACTTGGATGGAGAAGAAAGTTAGAAAAACAGTTTACAATACTTCACAGATGAAACGAGATTATTTAGAAGTGATATTGAGAAATTCTCCTGCTTTCTCTTGACATGGACAACTACAAGGTTAGGCGGAATAAAAATATCTAGACTTTATACGCATATAAATACATATGTTAGGAGCTGTGCTATTCTTATCTAGAAAATTTATACGAGTATTACTGCATTTGATAGCCGTTTTGGTAATACTTGACATTTGCTTGGCGTTCGATATGGTATATTCAGAGTTGAGTAAAAAGTACTCGCGTAACGAGAATAAAAAATGTACTTAACTAAATTTAATCGTTTATTCGAATCTATTTTTATTCATAAAATTTATCCGAATAAACGATTAAATTTAGTCGTACCCGTGCATAACTTTATTCGAATAAATTAATCGAATAGCAAAAAATCTATAAGTACGTATGTTGCATAGCTGCAGGTATAGCGAGAAAGCGAGCACAGAGCTGCATGTGACTGAATATAAAAAAGGTTAAAAAATGCTCTATTCGCGGTATAAAGAAACTCATTATTTTGTAATGTATGAATAGTCAACTATTTGCGAATCAAGTTATTGGCAATTGGAGTTATTCGAATAATTATTTGTCTGAGATTCTACTCGAATAATCTGTTGGACTTCACGATGGTTCAGTATTACTAATGGCGTCCTATCTCACTAACCAACAGCAATGGTAACCCTTTTAACAACCAGCTGCTAACTAATATATTCTGCTTATAGACTCAGTTACACGATCCGTGGTTCGATGATCCTAGTTTGGCGAATCGCGGACTGACATGCCGCGCGCCATGGGCGATTTGGATGGTCCGGTCGAAAGTCGGTAAAATGAAGTGGAACAAAGAGGTGGACTGTGATGCATATAGAAAAGTAGACGAACTGTGAAAAGTACATACTTTTTACAGAAGTACACTTACTCCTCAAATAACACGGAATTTTTTGCGTTTTTATGTTTCCTCAAAATTGAAGACTTTCGAAGAAACGTGGTTAAAATTAACATCTTGATTGCATTGGTATTAGCTTTAGTATCAATGGGCTATAGCACCAACGCTTTTATTCACTGCGACCTAGATTGATCTATTGTAACAAAATGCCCTTATATGTGTTAGAATACGTGAAGGTTCTTGAAAAACCTTAATACTACTCTAGGATCTTCATCCTTCAGTGCGACTGATGGCATAGAATGTGTTCTGCCGTCTCCAGATCTTCTTGGCATAGACGACAGATTTGATCTCTAGCTTTTCCTAGATTGAATAGATGATATTTTAGGGCTGCATGACCTATCAGAAATCCCGCCAATAATCTAAGGTCACCTTTGCTGAACAGTAGCACTGACTCTGCTGTCTTAGGTGAGCTTGATATGAATGCTTTCGCCTGTTTTTGTCCTGGAACATCTTCCCAGTACGAGGTCTTATGATTGTCTTCCCATGTTTTAATTACTTGTTTTATGTGACTCTTTTGTAGGCCACAGAAGGGATTAGGACCGATGAAGGGCATATTCGCTGCTTCTCTAGCTAGGTTATCTACATATCTTTTCATTACCTTCGATCCCTTGATGGCTTGAGATCCACCGCAAAGTAACGAGGTTTTTAGGAGTATGAAATTCTCCAATATCTCGGTGCCTACAATGGGAGAAGAAGGTTTTGAGGGTTTAGCTCAGGTAGTAGTTGTAGGGTTAACGGTGGATGAAGAAGTTGATAGGGATGAAACAATGATCCTGAACCAGTTTCGTTCAAAGCCATCCATCTATGACTTGAATGGGAGAAGACTGAGTAATCAGTTCTTACAAAATGCCTCGAGTGTTGAGAACATCCACAAATTTAACCGAAAATCAAGCAGAATTGTTAATTACGGATTTCATTACTAAGTCTCACTGATACAAAATTGTCCCTGATTCATCTATCATCCAACCGTAATCGGAAGAAAACATTATTAGCCCAAGTTATGACAGTAATTAAATTTTTGGTCAAATGTTCAAGAATCTTTTATTTTTTGTTTCTACTAAATGAATTTATGTATTGATTTTACTTTATTTTAATCGTTTTGATATATAAATGAAATTGTCATTTTTATGTTTCATCATTTCTTGCCAGCTGTGTATATACACAAAATGCCATCTTGACATTTTATCAATAATTGCACGCCTTAAAAGCATTTTTTATGAATCCATTTGTTCGACACGAAAAGGGAGAAAAAAAAAAAATAGGACTTAATTTGCTTTACTTTACATAAAAATTCGTTCCGCCGAAACCATTTTCCCAACCTTCGCAAAGTACAAACCGGGAAAAGGACACGACTAATTGGTTTAATTATGCCCAAAAAGGGGAGGAAAACAAGACAAGCAATTTCATTCGCCAAAATCATCGTCCACAATTAAGCGATCTCGGGTTTGCTGGCGGCCGCAGTTGGCTTCTTCGAGACCTCCGAGGCAAACATCAGGGAAGACCCTACTTTAAAAATTAATAAAGCGAAGAAGGCGTCAAGGAGAACGCGCAGAGAGAACGCCGGAATGTAAATTACTACTTAATTGCCGGAACGGGCGCTAATTAATTAAACAAAAGACGGTGATGCGGATGGAAGACGACCCGCACCACCCAGATCATCATCGGCGCGAGTTGATGATGTTCCGGAGGAGGAGTAGAGCGAGAGATAGAAGAACGAGAACAAGAAGAAGTTGTAGACATCCGTGTAAACATGGTTTTCGAGAAAATTATGACAAAACACTGGGTATTAGCGCGCGATCCTAACATAATTACTTAGCGCTCTGCTTTTGAAATAAATATTCCTTTTATATCAAGATCTCGGTCGGCGTCGAACCATGGCCGTCTTTGTTTTTGACGGCGACCGTTCTTCGTATACATCACTTTTCTGCGTTTATGAGACGCTGGTGTGTGCTTACTATTCGGTTTTGTTTACATATTTATGGAAATTCGTAAATTACACGTTCCTCTTTACGCCTAACAAAACTGTATTAATTTGAATCCTACGGTTTGAATTAATTTTTTTAATGAATTATTTATTATACGAGCCAAATGTGTACTTTTCAACACATAATCATGTTTACATTATGCGAATGGCGAATGAATATGATATACAATCTGATATGGCTGTTTTCTGTGCGAAAAAATTAATCTGTGTTAGTTGTTTTTGTGTAGGCGGTAGTTGAAATGGAACTGACTTAATTTATATAATTAATCTTCATATTCACACCGTGGCGTGGTAGTGCATTATTATTTACATGAACAAAAAAATATTCCACACAGAAATGTATAATATTGCGTTAAAAAGTAAAGAACTCAACAATAAAAATTGTTTGAAAATTTTGAACCTTTAACATTCTTATATACACTCAAAATATATGCAAAGATTAACACGTATGATAAGAAATCCGACAGTTTAAATCTCGATAACTCGTTGCAATTATAAGTTGCTGTAATAAACGTACAACCTTGATCAATGCATAAAAATTTGTTTTATTGCTGGGGAAAAAGGTAAATGTTATTCTATGTATTGGTTCACCCTTTAGTGATATTCGCGAACGGTGTATTAAACCAGGTACTAGCAAAAAATATTTTTTTAAATAAATATGTGGAATTATTATGTAAAAAAAGCGACAGCTAAGCGAATCTAAAAAGGCATTTTGAGTTCTACAGGAATCTCGCATGCTAAAATCGTACGAAAATTAAAGTATTCACATCTTGGTATTCAGTTAACCATAAATAGGAATAGGGGATATAGGAAAAAACCTCTTCGCCGCTGTTTGCAGAAATTGATGCAAAAGGTGGCCCAAAAGTGCTGACTAAGAAAGTTGTAACGCAAGAAAAAAAGTCGATATTGTACGAGATCAACAAGAAACCCTTTAGAACGGGCAATAGGACATCAACATTGGGAAATTGAAAAGTGGAAAAAAATGTGTTGGTCCGGCGAAACGAATATTGAGGTAACTATTAAAAAAGAGATGTTTTAAAACTGATCATTGTAATGCTACTCTTAAAACCTTGTTTTAGAAAAATTGAGTGCATGCATAATTCCAATTTCAGCTTTGGTATCTCTGGAAATATCTTCGAGAATCTACAACCGATTTGATAAAGATTGCGTTGTTCCTATTAGGTGACAACACAACTATGTCGGAGTTCATATCATTAAGACCACTGTATGTAAATCTTTCTTGAGAGGAGCTCTTAGAACAAATTATTTTACCGGAAGATGAAATTATTTCTCATATACGGAATTTTTTTTCGAGTTTTTCTAGTTTTTCGAGCTGTATGGCAGGGAAAGTCACTACCACGCACAGCTCGAAAAACTAAAGATTCAATAAACGAAAATGGATTTTGTCTTCTGAAATGGCTTGCCCAATCTCTTGATCAAAATCTAGCCGAGCATTTGTGAGACTATACGAAAACTCAACCAAATGGTCACAATCACCCTTCAGAAACCCTACTTGAGGTCAAAGTAAAAGAAGTGCGGAAAAATATTCTACCGGCGGTATGCGAAAAATTGGTAGGTGCAATGTCTAAACAAATACACGATATCATAGACGATACTATTTTACGTGTATAATTTTATAATTTAGTCGCAGAGTTTAGGATGTCCCGTTTTACTAGCCATGGTTGTAATCGCGATGCTCAAACTTATTTTGTCGATTTTTTTATTCCATAGAAGTGAAAAAGTTAATGTTTTTACTACAAATGTAAATTAATTATCTTTATTACAAATACAGAACTGCTTCCTTTTTTTTGTTCTTTTTTTATAATACTCCGTATGTTTACAAATTTTCTATGATTCTAAGTAATCCTACTCCCACTCAACTCGAACTAGCAAGGCTCTACTGTATTGTGTCGAAAAAATAGCTAATTTGAATAGTGGAAACAATATATATCTTAACTAGAACGTTCGTGCACCTTGTTCTAACAAGAATACAATATTGTAGGACGCATAACCTTCTGACATTTTAAAAATAGATATAAAATAGATATGCAGTTGTCATTATTATACGATTATAAAGCGACAACGTGTAAAAGCAATGTTATTTTTGCGAAGCTTGTGCCCACCGCACTGATGTCATTAAGCAAATTTAGCTGAACTATGTTCATTGCATATAGAAAGAGTTTTTTTTTAAATTCAATCAGAGTAATGTTAATTTTTTCTTAAATCGAAACCAACTAAAATAAGCTTTGTAGTTGCTCGATTAAAATAAAAAGATGATACTTTTTGTGCATTTTGTTGCAACTTCGTTGTGGAACAATGATTTCCGAGCATTTTACGTTGAGTGCATAGCTAATGTAAACACAGCCGAAGTTCTCATATTGTAGCGGTTAGATAGTAAGGAAGTATAGGTAAAAAAAATCATTGTGAAATGAAATAGGAACAGTAACGTTGACAATTTAAATTTTTAGCCCTAAAGGTTTTAACATAATGTAAATTTGTACATTTTACATTGATATTGCCCTGTGTTAACTACACTTGTATTGCGGATTTAATTTGCTTTCTAGATAAATAAAATGAGACAAAACGGATTTCTAATGAACTAGGATTACACACAGAAGACTACTTATGTTTGTTTTAAATAGTTGTTCTAGTCCAGTAAAGTGATAACAAAGAAAATATAGATTGTCAAATGTTAAAAATACCTACGTTTGCACTTTGTTGAATGGACGTATGCATGTAAGCGATGCAATATTAAATTCTTCATCAAATTTTATTACTTTTCCATATATCTAAAGTGAATAATTGTGCAATTATTCGCTATTAACGTTATTGTATTCAAAAGCTCGAATTGGGTATGAACGTTCATCACCGGTTTAGCGTATGTGTTTAAGTTCAACGCGTCGAGTCTGAAGAACGTGAAAGCGACAAGTATGAACCTATGTTTATTATCCACTTTCCTTCAAATAGACCCTCCAAAGATATGAGGACATTTCTTAAGCCGGCGCATCATTGGTTTACTGCCAAACGGCACGAGACTGAATAATTGGCTATGTATCAAGTTCGACAATATTACTCTCAATAGGTCTAAATATCTTTTGCTACCTCAATTTTCCTTATAAAAGTGTAGGTAACGAATGCGATTATTTCTAATTGCGTAAAATACATTGATTTGTCAAAAGTGATTGTTGCGTCTATTGAAGATGTTGTTTTTCGTAAGTTTTGCCTCTTTTGCCCATATATGTTTTTCCATGCTTTTTACAGTGACAAATTTGCAAAAACACACCTGAGAAAATCTTGTGGATGAAAATTTTTTACCTACTGGTATTTTTTTAAACCTCTTTGAATTTGCGAGATTTCTAACGTTGCTGTTACTTCTCGAAGAGATACAGTCGAGTCGGTATAAAAATATCCCATAACACCAATCTCGACAATTTCCTAATTTTTCCATTCGTATTTTAAACATTTGTTAATCAATCGCCGAACTATATCTTTGGACGGTGTTAGCCGCTCCGGTTATCTTTACCGAAATAGAGCGCTTAAAGTTCTACCACATTCTCCATAAACAATCAATAAATTCAAGCAATCCTGGTTTGCTAATTCCAAACGCGACATTTTCTTGTAAGTTACAAAAAAAGCTAGATTACAAGATGCGCGATTTACTCAGGTCTCCCTGAGAGAGAAAAATTGAGAAAACATAGCAATATTTTCTAAAAGTTAGCTCAGTCCAACAAAATAAGTAAATTTACAAATTAGTTTCTGATACACGGCTAACGTAATCTCATCCTGTGACATTCTGCATACCTTCCTCTAAGGAAAAACCTACCACAACAATAACTAAATACCCGTCACGAATTCAACCGGAACGACACAGCGTAAGACAAGGACAAATACAATCCGCTTTGAGATTCCCACTAGGAAGCCGCCAACGTTGATTTTCCTTCTTCCCGCGGCGTCCAGTTCCTCGTCCGACGCTCGACGCCGCTCGTATGTATGTGGGAAACTCCTTACACTTTTCTTCGTATGCATTTCGTGACTCGTCTACTATTCGCTAGATGTCTAGTAGTGAACGGCGTCGAAAGGAAAAAAACGCAGTTCTCGCGTCTTGAGGAGTTCGAGGCGTCTCCGCTGCGTGGCGACACTTTGCAACTATCGTCACTATTATTACTACTACTACTATCACCACTGGGACTAGTAGTACTTAAACCGATGCGACGTGTTTGTGACGACGGTCGGCGTCTCCGCGAATAGTTTCGAAGTAGTTTCGGGCGGGAACTGGATGCGCTCGATTGGTTTTACTGTTGCTATATACTCCGGTAGTTTCAGTAACGGTGTTTTCACTGCTACACGTTACAGCCGTTATACTTTTCTGCTTGTATTATTCACTTTCCCTATGCTTCGTCTCGTATTTTTTGAAGAGAAAATCGAAGAAAATTATCATGATCCGGCCATCTATGAAAAGAAAAATTATTCGAGGAAATCACTACGAAAAATAATGATAAACACATGTGATATTATTAATTTTAGAAGATAAAATAGATATATAGAACAATAATGTCCCTTGCGTAATAAATAAATGGACAAAATTTAGGATTTATCCGGCAATTTTAAAAAAATTGAGGCACAGAAAATGTTTTTAGCTTTTTTCCATTTGTTCTAATACAATGAATAGCATTTTCCAAAAAAACCATATAACTTGCACAGATCTTTGTTAAATTTCTGCAGAAGTCAACAACTATTTTTGTTTCCGTCCGCCTGCCAATCAAAATATGCACACTGGAAATCGAAATCTTACTATTAATTTCTATGTTTATTTAAAGAAGGACGTTACTCTGAATTCTCTGAAAAGGTTAGGAAAATATATTTCTTGTTTTTTTTTTAACGCTTTTTAAATTTACATAGATACATAGATAATATATTTGATTTACTAGTGAAGTGGAAATACGTCATGACAATACAAAAAATTAAAACTTATACCCGCTTTCACATTGAAACAGAGTCTCTGTAATAACGAACTCGTTAGCTGCATAAAACTATAATACTATAAAAAGTTTTTTTATAAAACTGTGAAGGGTACTATGGGGCGATATGAACATATCCTACTACGGTCGTGTCAGATGTGTTGGTTACCATAAAGGTAATTCTAATTTGTTCTGATTCGAAATGATAGTGACATTTTCATAATTATAAGACAATTATGCCTTGTTGATGTAATTCTAATTTAATGGGCTCTTTTTTTAACAAAACCTATCTTGCTACATGTGTAAGACAAGGATGAAAACCCAATCTGAGGGAAATTGGAGGAAAGAGGCCATCAACACTGCTTCACCACGTAATTAAAAGAAATTAAAAATGTAAACGCGTCAACTTGAAACACTTTCTAACCTAGATAAACAATAACCTGCCCACCTACGACTTTCTCTGGGGCTGAGAAACTGAGAATAGTAGGGAATAGCTTTTTGTAAAAATAAGACTTGGATTAGGGCCCATGTCGCAAGAAAGTGAGAGACCTGCAGAACATCCATGTTGCAGTCAGTTATTTCATAGTTTATAATTTTTTGCTCTAACGGTCTGCTTAGCTATAATTTTATAATTACTGAAAATGCTAATATTCTAGACATTTTGGATACTAATTTCTTGAAATTGTACATGCATATATCCTACCAACTTGGACCCACGAAGACTGCGCCCAGGTTAAAAAAACTCCTCTCAAAAATTCCTTTGACTTTGAGCGAGACCTGGCTCACATGAAGAAGCCCTGCCTCAACCCGGCGAGAGACACATCTTAGTATCTAAGTAAATTTGCGAGTTGTAACATCTGTTCGACGTTGCCACTTTACATCTATGGTAATTATGTGTATATGGGTTGGTTTGTACGTTTTTGCAATTTTTATGTACATATGTGCTACACAATAAATTTGTTAAGTTATATGTACTTGTCTAATGTATGGCTAAAGTAAAATATTAATAGAATATACAGAAAATAGTCACTAGTGAGGAAGCGTGACATCCCAACGCATGGTCACCTTTTTCATGGCCAAGTCATTAGCCAATATGTGATAAACACGTTCTTTGGAGATACTCACAGCCTCTACTTTCTCTCTAATTTTAATGCGAACATTCACCGCCAACAAAGCTGGTACGACTACGTTTAAATTGCCCATTTTTACAGGAGCACTACAAACGAGTGTTAATCAACAACTCAGCGTCCAACCTGGTTAAGATTTTCAAAAGTATCTTTCAACATATGCGCAATTATATTATCAGAATCATTGATCTTCATGTTGAGCCTTGGAACTTTTCAGATTACCCCCGTACTTAGTAGTTGTACGACTGCTTGATATTGGTATAAAGTATTATACAATGAATGAAATTAAAACAAAGGGCATTCTTTTTCTAAACGTCTTCTTTAGTTCTAAAAATATTGAATGGTCTTATAGCATTTCCTAATACTTTTTTCCAATCCCCTGTCTTAAAATACATACTTGCTCAACATAATTTTGGTAACAAAAAATATCCATTTTGTAATACAAGCTATTCTGATGTGCATAGCTTCCATGAAATTGAAGGCACTTCACTAAAAAATAAATTTTATTAAAAAAAGTTTTAACCATTCAACCGGTCTCTAAGAATTCCTTCTAGAGTTAATTATTTGCCATCTATCTATTGATAATCACTTCAATTTGTGGATCACTCTGTAAAAACAAGAAATTATTCGTATCACCGATAATAACACCTATCTTCTTAAGTTGGCTATAGCTTTATGAAGAAATACAAATATCCATTTCTCTTCATCAAAATTGACTTACTTAACGCGCTTATTTATACACATCTATACTCGAAGCCACAACCAAGGTTGATAGTGCCGCACAATACTTGAATCGAACGTCATCATTCCTCCACCTTTGCGGGCAATATATCTTAATTTGCTTTTCACTTTTTCTTCCCCATAATTTATACAGCTTACAAATCGTAATCGAGATGCATTATTTAGACGACTTTATACGCGTCGCGGATGGAACATAGCCGAGTATCTAAAATTATTTCCACCAACAAAATAATAAATTTCTCAATGCAAACCGCCGGTCGTCAGTAGTAAGATATACGTTATTTATTCGTCGCACATTTCATGCACAACTACACCTCTTCAATGCGTTTCGCCTTGAAGAATCCGAGATTAATTGAAAATGTAGCGGACCTCTAAATAAAGCGCTCTTACAAACGCGGCGAAGCATTCGCTCTTCGGCTCAGAAATTTACACGTTTATCGTTGGTCGATCGGGCTGTGTTGTTCGCGTAAGTCATCTGCCACATTCTACGCGCTTATTTCAAAGCTACAATGTGGTTCTTCTAATGTTTCGAGATAATATAGTGAACCTACTAACGTATGTGAGAGCTAGAATTTTCTGTAATTTTACAAGATAAATCAATAACTGCAGAATTTGTAGACATGAAAAATAAAAAAAGGCGTAACCGAGAAGGCCATCTTTCATAATTATTTTTTATGACCCAAGTCTAAGAATGGACATTGAAAACTATTTTCATAGTGGGCAAAAGCAACAGAGTGAGGATGGTCTTATATAATAGTTTCAGCAGTACTAGTAATACAATATTCTGACCGAAAGTCTAAAGACCTCAATTCGTTATAGGTCACAGCAATTGGTCCTTTGAAAGACTTTCTTCTACGTGCATACAAGATTCAGTCGATCTAAGAACTGAAGCCTGTAAACCATCAAAACTGCCGTGTGTTTGCCGATTGGATTTAGATGAAATTCAGACGAAAACCATTTTCACATCGGTGGTTACGCTAATAAACGTTTTTGAGGACGCGAAGATCCCTGAGAGACTGTGCAGAAACCACCGATTCTCGTCGTGTAACCGTTTGATGTGGATTTCCGTCCCAAGATGTGCTCGGATCTTCTTTGAAAATGGGAACGGGGAAGCGATTAATAGTGAACGACGTTGTTGGATGTTGATAACTTTTTTCCTCAAACAAAATGGCGCTACTTGTTACACTGTCAAAGAAACGGTACGAAAAATTTCCTGGATGTGTAATTTCCCCAAGTGGTAACATTGGTTGGCCCTCAAGATCATGCGATTTAACACGATTAGGCTTTTTCCTTTGGGATTTTCTTAAGGATCACGTCGTGCGATTATCGGCGAAATTGACTTGAATATCTGCAACAAAAAAAATCAAAGAAATAATTACCATACACAGAAGGAATCGCGGCGGATATTTATAAGATATTGTGTTGCACGCATAATTTTAAGGTTTTTACTTATTATGTATTATTTATTTAAAAAAGGTAAGTGCAGTTGCAGCAAAGAAGCAAAGCTGACTCCAATGAAATGAACGGCTCCATTTTGTATTAGATAAAAAGCAGTTACATATATTGTCAAGTTTAAATTTATTACTACAGAAAGCTTACCTATATTTTTGTATTTCTCCGTAATAATCATCAAGTGCAAATATTTCTTTGTTAAATAAGATATCGAAAAGGACAGGGACCTCAATACAATCCTTTGATAATGATATGCGTGCGGGTTATCGTTGACTGATTGAGTTGTATTCATGCGGTAATATTGACAGGATTGATGATGTTATTACGAATGATAATAATTTATTTCCTAAAGTTTATTAAAATATCACATGTTCTAAACGAACAGCTGCATAATAAAATCTACTACGAGGAACACGGTAACGAACATTTCTCGAAATTCCAAGCAAGAGAGAGTGATAAAAATATAATTATCCATTCCCATGTCTGGAAATAAATTTTAAAACTAATTGAAAATTTAATGACGAATACATACAAAACATTATTATCAATCAATTTTAAATAACGAACTATCACGCGAGGAAGTATTTACTTGTCGACTTTATCGAATAACTCGAACTTCTTAATTATCTATATTAATTATATTTAAACAAGAGAAAATTGTCCGATATCTTTGTATCCAGAATTATGTCAATATGTACATCAACGCAGACAATAATAAAACGCAATATGTGGCTGGTATTTAAATATAAAGTAAATAATTTATAAAATTCACTTCGGTACATAGGTCACGTAATATTAGTATGTTTGCACTTAATGTAAGTACATGTAAATAATTAAGACAATGAGTAGTGGATTTCCAACACGTATAAATATAGAAATGACTATTATGAGTAATGTTTGATGAAGATACTACATATGTTGTACATGCAGTTGTTTGCATACAAGTTGATTAATAATTCTATTCAGGTGATTGATTTTGGTAAACTGAAGTCATCGCGTTTGCATTAACTTAGCATATTGAATATTGAAATTCATCGTGTTTAAATACCGTTAGAAGTGTTGTTTAACAAGTGTGAATAATAGGAGACTTTGACACATGTAGGCGATACAATCTTTACCATTGTCGTTCGATTAATTTGCTTATGTATGTACCTAATGACGTGTAGTTGGTAATTAAACAAACTAAACTAAATTATTTGCGGTTTTCATCGAAAGGATTTTGAGGCATTCTAATTCATTTCACAATATTTCTTTTTGAATCCATCATTCATGCACCTGGACTGGACATCTATGGAGCTTTATATTGTAAAACAGTAGGTTCGAACGTTTCCTTAAAACTGTTTAGTTTACTTCTTCCTTATTGCTGTTTTAAGCCACTATCTTTCAGATTTTTTTTTTCAATTTTGAATGGTTTCTTTAAAGTTGTTCGCCCAAATACTTATTAGCCAGCAACACCAAGAAATTAGTTATTGATAAAACAAATCAACTGCCACCACATAGAGATAATAACTTATTTGGAGATTAAAATGGAAGATGCTCAAAGATACCAATTTAAATTAATTAATAATTTAACTTGGCCAAGCTCTTGTATAATTGTATATTATTCATCTCTTCACTACAACTGCAACAACAGGAATCTGATCTTAAATGGATTCCATTTAAATGTGCCAGAAACTGACCATGTCTAAACTTCAATCTTTCTATTGTTGAGTAAGACCATCCTGGAATACTTGAATATAGTTAGAACAACAGTAATAAGATACACCTGTGATTAACCACTCTAAATT
Source organism: Oryctes borbonicus (assembly GCA_902654985.2). Taxonomy (NCBI): domain Eukaryota; kingdom Metazoa; phylum Arthropoda; class Insecta; order Coleoptera; family Scarabaeidae; genus Oryctes; species Oryctes borbonicus. Next base: position 3,899,674 of record LR736857.1, read on the forward strand.
GAAAACATTCTCCATTCTTGCTATAAAGTTTTAGTTGCGGATCACCACTTTTTGGAGCTCACCTTTAATAATATTTGGTGACATGTCGCAGTCTATATGATTAATTTCTTCAGAATCCTTATATACATAGATCGCGCTATTAAAAACGATTGATTTACATATGTACATATACAAAGACGCACTGAAGGATAAGAACTCTAGCCATAAAAATGTTGGTGGGAGAATTTGCAGATAGTTGTAATGGTGTAAGGCATATACCGTTGCAAGTAAATCAATCCATCCTTCAAATGTGTTTTAAGAATATCCTATTTTCTTTTCACATTATTATTTGCGATGAGAAACTGTAATTAACGTACTAATGAATAATTAGATAACTCTTAGAAGACCCTTAACTGCTGTAGCGTGGTCGTTTTCAACCCCAATTGCTTTTTTTTTCAGAAATCAGAAAAAGAAATGAAAATCGGCTTTTTATATTTTTAGAAATGCTTACAGAAAAAAAATCTAAAATAGAAATATGTACACTGAGAGAAAGGAATTGTAAATAGAGACATCCTTCTTTATTTGAAACAACACCCATTCACATTTGCGTAACCGGTATTTATATCTATTTTACTTTTCATTTTTAAAACACACCTGTTGGTTCTACTGATGCATTTTTTTTGCTTTCTGCCAACATTCTAATGAAGGTTGGTTGAATATTAATTTGGAAGTTTATCTAATTCAAAAGATTCAACCAATTTAAGCTGTTGTTTTAAACTATATGGGACGTTGAGTATATTTAACAAACAAAGATGGTCGAGGCTCAACCAATCTTTTCTCTAAGCGTGTTCATATGTTAAAAAAATATTTTCATGATAAAAAAGACTTTTATGTTTAAAAGCTTCAAACTTGTAGCAACGTCTAAGAAAACATCTGTAGAAAATTTGGTACCATTTTACCGCATTGTGCTACCAATGTAGAAGCAGTAATTTACTTATTCTAACATTATGAGAAGTATGGTTTAATCATTTTTGATTTGAAGAATCGTCACCAATTGTTTGCTTTGCTTCCTACGCGAATATAGTGTAAGGAGCCTGAATTCTAATACGCATTTTTGAAGTGATTTTAGTGGAAATATAAATTTCCGTCCGACTACACACAACTCCAATTTCGCCTACATCACACTATAGGAGAAGAGCATATTGAAATCCGAACTATACCGGTGTGCAAATGCATTGCATTGAGTACAGTGCGATGACGTTTATTACAACTTGCGATTGAAGGAGATTCTACCGAAAACACGTTGCGATGTTCGTAATTTGTGCCTATAGCGAGCAATAAGACCTCAAAATATCAACAAAAAGCTGTTGTGGAAATATTATACCAGGTTTCCGTATACGAAGGTGAAAAGAAAACATCATATTTCTTCCGCCCTTGAGTGCATATGAATGTCGAACAGTTGCACGGATGAAACTTAGAAGTTTTAGTTTCATCATTGTATATAACTACTGCAGCAATTTTTTATTATGGTAGCAATGTGAGCATCAAATTTTATGTAAATAAGTAAAACTACAGAGTAATTTTCAGTTTTCAATCTTCCATAATATCCACATTGAAATTTCCCTTTTCCAGTGAAATTTATATTACAGGAGTAGGACATTAGTTTGCTTAGGTAAAGAAAAACAATAAATCCACGATAACTCCGTTTTAATTATTTCCTATTGCAAAATTTGCACTAAATACTCCAAAGTATCGGTAGGTATTCGAAGGTTACTTTAATTGCACCTAATTCAGAGCAATTTACGATATTATCGCATTATAAACAAGTACCCAACAACGCCGCTAATCGATCGCGTCGCTATTATTTCCGAAATAGACGAAACAATGTCGAATTTATTACCACACCTCTGTACGAAATTCGGCGAAATTACTTGAAACCATGCTGCGCCCGCTTAAAGTTATACTTTTGTTATTTGAGAGAATAAAATAAAGCACGTTGTATAATAATGTATTGCCGATAACATGCTCCATTCTTATAGCAACGCTAACAGGGCTCAGACATGGAATGATAAATCAAAACGCGAAATGCAATTTTACAAGTCGAACTCCGATTATTCATCTTCGAAACGTTCCACTTTTCTTTCTTTGCTATCACTCAACGTATACGAAACTGAAACGATTATTACTAGTTACGTAGGCGAATTTTACTTTTGGGGCCGTGTCTATTTGTAGACGGCTGAGACGGTGAGATTATGCTTAATGTTATAAATAAAGCCTACGGCTGTGGAAGTATGTATAATTTATTGCAATTATATGATCAGTTGTATTACGCGGTAAAATATTTACTTCCAGCATGCTACAGGATGGAAACTGAAAGTGATGAAAACTTCCCAAATGCATTCATAACCAGTTTCTTGAAAGTATTATTGTTATGGATTCAATTGTTATTGGTTCTATAAAGTTATCGATTCCAAGCTTAAACTCCGCTTCTAAAATGACCATTTTACACTATCCGTTCAATAAGTATCGGTTTGGTGAACATAACGCAAGGTAAATCATGAGAACACCAAGACACCTTCGGAGTGTTTCGCACTTGTTCATGTCAAATCGGGACTGCCTTTTCTGCGAAAATATGAAGATTCGTCATGTTATCAATGCTTCTAACTTGAATCCGATAAATTTCTTCCTGCATAAAACTTAGGTTTCAAGTTTTGATGACAACCACCTGAGAATTGCTTATTCAAACTTACCCTGCACGTCTCATTAAATTCATTTCTCGTTTCGAAAGGGCATCTTTCCCTCAGCATCCTTCAAGAAAGGTGACTGCAATCAGCTAGAAAATTGCGGTCCAACATCTATATTTATCACTTTTTCCAAAATTTATGAGTGTATTGTGCATCAAATTACTTTAACAAATTCAAATTTTTTATCATACTAGCAATGGCTTTATCTCTGGTTGTTCTACCAACACTACTTTGTTTAACCTGCTGACATATGTCACTGGGTTCTTGGATGCGGCAATGCAACAATTCACTTATCCAGAGCTTTTAATATTATCAATCATGACTTACTTATTTTACAAACTTTATACATATGGCGTTAGGGGAGTAGCTTTTAATCGTAGCTAACTAAACGTGGTGTATCTGGTCCTTAATATACTAACCTGGGAGTGTTACAAGTTTCCATATTTGCACTCACTCCCTTCCTGATTTTTATCAGCGATTTCTCTGCGACTTCTCTACTAAAAATTAGAGAGTTCTATCATTCTATGGAGATGACATAAATATTATTATTAACCAGCGGCGAGTAAGGGAGGACCGCGCCTGACAATTCGACTTCTTTGTATATTTCCGTTATACAATTCAATGTACACAATATACAAGGAAAATACACGAGCAAGTCGAATAATCGTGCGCGGCCCTTCGTTACGTCATCACCCGCCGCCGGTGTTATTACCACAACCTGCATTCACGATTTGTGTCGTAAAGCTAATACTGCCTACAGCAAAATTAACACCTATCTGGAATGTTTTAATAGTAAATTTGGCTAAAGCAAAATTAATTATGTTCAATCACACCTCAAATTATAATTTCAAGAGCTAATCTTCAGTGATCTTTCTCGCTCACTAAGCTAAAATCTTGGGTATTTCTATTTATGATAAATTAAAATGGAAGATCAATGTCGACCAACCGGGCTGTTATGCGATGTATAATTAAAAAGGAATCTTGTAGTTATCTGATCTTAAAGAACTTTTGCTATTCAGATTTCTATTCCAGAATGATTTATGAATTTCATAATTTATTTTTCACAATAAACTATCTCGAATTCTGTAAAATGGTGGACAGACTGAAGGAAACCAAAGCACCGAAATCGAATGAAATATGTAGCGAATTTATGAAAGCTGGCGGACAAAACCTTAAAAGGGGATTGCCCTCCTTAATAATGAAGATATGGACCAGAGAAAAAATATTGAAAGGGTAGACATTGGAACTTACCGCACTGATATTCAAAAAAGGAGATCCAACCAGTGCGAAAATTATCTTAAAATGAATTCCGTTTCCATATTGTATTTCAATGGTTAAAATTATTTATGAAGTTGCTTGGACTATTTTTCATTTGTAATGAGAATAATACAGAACTTCAGTCCCTTTAAGGTTTATTAAAATAAAAAACTACAAAAATTATTAAAACCTCCTACAACCTATTGAATTTAAATCGACTGGACGCCTACGGAATGCGTCTAACGCCGAACTGTTCGCATAATAATATTCCACCTATTTATCACTCAAATAGATAAATACGGAACCATCATGCATATGGACACAATGCGCAAATACGTTAAACGCGCCTGAAAATTCGGTCGAAACTTCATCTCTCCCACCATAACTTCGTCTAAACCGAGCGCTAATGAATAAAGAAAAATTCTCGCGCATATACAATAGATAACGCACAAAGAGGACGACGAAGAAGCAGCGCGCACGAGAGTATAGGAGCGCGTGAAAATCGGAGAGAGAGAGAGAGGAAGCGGTATAATATAGAAACAGAAGACGAAGAAGAAGTAGTACTGAAATTGTTGCAAATCCACTCTAAACTTATTTCGCGAGCGTTCAACCGCGCTTTTGCCCCCACCAATAGGCTATATCCCCCACCAGTTCAGGTGTTCTCCGGGGTAGTGGTGGTACGACATCCCCCTCTACAGCCCGCCCCTCATTGGCTGTCAACTTATGAACAACACAGTTCAAGCTCTAACATCGTGCTGTTATGTTGTCCGCGGAGACTTATTACACGTTTCAATCTATTTATTATTATTATTATTACAATAATTGTTAATATTCATATTACTTTCATTTTGTATATGATTTCTTATGGTAACAGTCGCACAAGATTTGAAACCAACACCACCGTCGCACCGGCCCTTGGACAAGTTTATTTTTGAGTTTTGTTTTTTGAGTTACCGGTAAACGCACACAACATCGAATACCATCAAATTACCTGTCGCAGCAAAAAAAACAAAAGAGAGTAAACACTTGATTACGTCAAGAAACAAGTTCATCTGCAACGGAATCGACTTATTGTTAGCCGCGAAAAACGAGGAATTAAAAATCACAGTGTGCTGTGCTTTGTTAGTTTTTCGTTGTGTTGTTGTGTTTTTTTGATGTGTTGCAATTGTTTTTGTCCGACTGTTTCAACCATCGCCTACTACCATATACCTGCTGCTGTTACGTCTCTAAGTGTGGTATTTGTGGATACATAAATAGGAATGATAGCAGGTATGGATTTTGCATGTGAATTATATGCAAATATAAAGTGTGTGTATATTTTATAAACCTTTTTTTATCCCCACCGAGTGAAAGGGTTTGTGAAAAATGTATTTTTGCGTTTGACAAAACCCGCGCGTGCCAAAAAGGAACAATGTGCTCGAATCGATTTGCATATGAAAGTTTTTCGAGGGGGCTTGAGTTACTGTCAGTTGGAACATAAAAAAATGCAATGAATTTTCAAATCTAGAATGTAAACATTCAAATTTTATAAAGAATGTGTTAAGGAATGGTTTAGCAACTTTAAATAATGTCAGTAAAACCAATAGGAAACCTTGCTGCTTGCAAACAATAATAAGAATTGAAACAAGGCGATTATATATCATAGAAACTTAAATAGAATCAATTTTGGTTATAATAGAAAATGAATGTTTTCACGTTAAACATTAACAAAAACTCCAAACGCTATTTCCAAAATTACAAAAACTAGATTCAATATTCTTATGAAAGCTACTGAAGATCACAGATGAATTTCAAACAAATTCTAAACATTATTGCTTAGTTTGAAACATTAAAGGAAGAAAATAAATAGAACAGACTCGCATTTCAGAGACTTTTGTTAGCGCACCACGAAATTAAGATTCAATCTACAATCAATTTACTAAGGACACAAAAAAATTTAAATGATTTATTTTGTAAAGATCGTTTACTACATACGAACCTAAAAACTATTGTTTAACCAGTTACAAGAAACATGCAATTGCGCTAAGCTAGAAGTTATCAAAGTGTGACATTATCACGTCACACATGATTAGCTCAATTTCATCTTTCGAAAAGCACCAAATAAGCAAAAAGCACTTTAAAGCATGCCGACCAGTACCTGAAACTAGACGAATGTTAGCAGTTTTAAAAGTTTATTTGAACTGTTCGGAGCAGAAAAAGTAAATAAGTGATATGAGAATAATCAAGCCAAATTTGTTAGATTAATTCTACAACTTTCAAATTCTACATCAATAGAAGCAGGAAAAAATTCCATTTTCGAATTGTTTACCATCTGACAAGAGATTCAAAAAACGCATGCATTATATAAGGCGAACGAACAATGGTAATACCCGAAAATGTTTAAAAAGTTAAAAGCAATTATCAGCGTAAGTAATCTGACTAACCGCAAAAGTTGGAGATCCCTTTTATGTCGCTATTAAATCTCCGCCTATCGCAAAATTTAAACCTGACAAGCATTAGATCATTTTGACGCAGCGCTTGCAATACCTAAAATTAAACCACAAAAATAATGCAACTTTAATCCTATTAAATATAGAGAAATTAATTTCTGTATATGCCACTTTTAGTAAAAAAATTAGATATAAGAGTATGTATTCGGGAGGGTATTTGCAGCAAATTGATGTATAAGATTTTCTTCATTTTTGGGTTGATGTTGGATAAAAAAACTTGTTGCTGCTCAAATGTGATTTTCTTCTTGGGAAATGTGTAATAGTCACCACAATCATCATTTAATCTTCGTATTAGTATAAGTTTAAAACTATAGCATAGAAGTAATAGCTCATATGCTCAGGCTGATACTTTTTGGAAAAAATCATCAATAATGCAACAAAAATTCAAGGTAAAACTTATTTCCAATAACACAAATTGAAACAAACCTAGAGGTTCTAATGAATTCTAATGAGTGCTAGTATTGGCAGTACTCTTAGCAGGAAATTACTAGTCAAAAACATAAATTAGCACATACATTTTCACAATTTCTTACATAAGACGAATTTTATTTTCCACTGACGTTAATTTTTGATACAGCATGGTACACACGTCCGTGGAACCTTTAATTAATTATAGTAGAAAATGGCATATCATACAATCTTAGTAATAATAACAACAGCATGCAAACATATTTTTAGTCCGCTCGTACGATTTCCATGAAAAGGGAAATAAAACTGCCAATACCAAAAGGGATCCCTAAGCAGAATTTTGAAGGGTAACACCGTTAGTGTTGTGTGTAGATAAAGTTAAATTTGTTATTTAAAAGTGGTTACTGAGAGCCTCATCGGTAAATTTTAACATATTTAATGGGAGGCAAAAATGGTGTCGGTTAAATATTTCCATATTTGAGACAGCAAAACAATGATTTTTATTTAATAACATCCAATTGAAAAAAAACATCCAATAAACCTAGGTTTAAGTTAATTTGTTGAACACACTTTAGATCAAAATTACCACCATGCCTGACGGGAAATCGAAGGAAATAATTCCATGTGCTGCTGTAACCAAAATTGTTTTTGCTAGATAGAAAGAAAACATGCAGAGTTAGAATAAGACTGAGCAGGAGTATGAATTATGAATCTTTATTGGTTGATTTTCCTATCATTCATCAATTTTATATAAATTTTAGCTGTACGTGCTGCAATAATCACGCATTAAAGGCACTAACATCGCGTACGTGTTATACAAGAGTCTACACTTGCATGCATTTAAACATTACCTGTACTTCGAAATAAATGTATTTTTGAGGTTATTTAACTGGTGAATAGGGTTTGATGGCGTTTACGTATGAACTAGCAATAACTATTACAGTTTTGGTGCTACCTACAGGTCAGAAGCTCTTCATATCCAATCTTACATTTTGGACAGGAATAGTATACATTTACTTTGTTTTTAGAACGCTATTAGCCCAGTCAAAATTTAAATTAATTTGTCCCACCCCGAAAAATTGCGAACTGCCCCTGCTTCTCCATCTACACAGCGTCTTATTGTAATTCTAAGTGTTTCTCTAACAAAATGTAATAATTTTTAAAACTGCCAGACGTAAACACTTACCAACAACATAGCTAAAATTATAGCTTCGAGAGGCGAAGAAGTACAAAATGTACAAGTTACCGCCTCCAAAAATGGTAACCTAGGCTGAATTCTCATATTTAAATACATTTAATAAACATACCGCAAAGATATTTGATGCATGCTCTGCGTACTTTTGCCCGGCTTTACCCCACGATTTCAGCGTTTTGAATCAGTTTTGAGTTGTTGTATTAGCAAAATTTCCTGCGAAGAATGATATTTAACATTCCCTCGAAAATTACTTTTTAATTAATACAACCATGATAAGAATAATTTTTGATCATAACTTTCCATTGTTTTGCAAAGAATGTAGAACCCATAAAAAAATTAATTAACTCCATAATTAACGGAACAATGCTTTTATACATTGCTATATCTAATTGGTCACCGTTAGAATATGACTTATTTTTTCATGAAAATGATTTTAATTGTTAAATATATCGTTTGAACGTAGAAGAAAAGCGAATTTATCTTTCTATCTGTTGCCGATAGGTGAAAAACGGGCAAATTAAACTGGTATTTACTTCAAACTTGCGCTTTTACCAACGTTCAGTTCACGCTAAAATCACAGATAACTAGATCGGCCATTATTAGACATTTAAAAACCGCGGCGCGTTTGGATTTTGTATCTAATTTCCTCCGTTTTTACGCCTCGAAAAGAAAGTTAAGATTCCGATTATATTGCCGTCATGATTATTATTATTTTTGCTAGACTAACAAATGCGTTCATTCCCTGTACATGAGACGCGATATAGAACTACGCCCTGCTTATTATTATATTCGAAAATGAATAAAAACTAAACAACCGGAACCTGTGCATGCTGAAAAAAAAACGGACTGAAATTGGAGAAACAATGTCGGAAAAAGAAAAGTTATTAAAATGCATGACTTAACTAATTGACACGGTCAAAGCACGCTTGATATTTTGTGTTGTACATTTACATTTTCGCAGTTCGATGAACACGCAGAGTATACCTCCGTATAGCCGTGACTGTGCGGAACGCCGCCGAGAACGACAGCGATGCTCTGAAAAACCCAAGCACAAAATGAGAAACACTCTCACTTCAGTTTTTGATCGCGAAAAGGAACGGCGGCGTCTGAGTTGGAGCGACATCGGGAAAAACGGCACGCACAAGTTCAAGGATTGCTTGCATATGCTATTATACCCTTGTTACCGCATTATGCTGCGGCCAATATTTTCATTTCTGGTTTTATTTGCGCGAGTATAAACAAATTAAAGCATCGCTTCGAGATTCCGAAGAGGTATTATGTTGAAGGATGGCGTGTCATGTTATTGGAAACCCAGAACTCCTACAAGTTTTTGTACTTATGCTTTCCCATGAAAATACATTGAGACTTGATATTTGGGCCCTAGCCACTAATTACCGTTAAAGTTGATGTACTGGTTTCGAAATATCTTTGGAGAATTATAAATCTTGCCCTTGCTTGCTTTGCTTTCTTGCACAATCGTATATTTTTATTAATAATTGCTTTTTTGCTTGTTCAGGTACATATATATTCCTTCTCATACCGCCTTGTTGGTTTTGTCAATTTGTTCTTAGTATGAATGGAATATAAGCATGCACGAGAGAAGAAAATTTAAGTCAGCATTACAGAACATTGTTGAAACGAAAATATAAAGTTGCAAAATAATACATAAAATAATTTAATATGCATCAACAATGTATTTTATTAAGTACAGCATCAAATGCATAACAATCAAAGTTTGCGTAAACAAAATACGACTCTACGGCCGAATCAACTATTTGTTATTTAAATCAATCATAACTCTCAGTAATACACTTAATACGGTTAATTGATCATAGAAGAATATCGCCGCTTAATGAATTTGAATTTTTCCATAAAAAAAAACCAAAATCACGGCTTTAAAGATCATATTTATTTAAGGATTGGTTTAACTTCTTATGCGTTGCTGCCACAGCTTGTTATGTAATCTCAGTATAAATATTCTAAAGTAGGCCTATTTTTTACTGGAACATAGCATAAAATGGATGTAGCCATTTTCTTTACTGATTCAATCATATTCCATTTATTAAAATATATTCTCAAGCTCCACGCTTGATGCTTTAGACTTTATTTTGGATGCTATTTTGACTTAGCTTATTTTTTAAATTCTAACGGAAGAGGAACATAAATAATGAACCAAAAGATCGAGATGGGGAGTTACTATATCCCCAGACGCAGAAAAATTTTCAACACAAATACTTGCTTTTGGGCTTTTGGGGCTGCGTAATGAATAGTATTTGCTTCTTAGAAGTCTCCGAAAACATGACAGTACTAAACGAAAAGTCTAATTCTTTGTAATTTAATAAATATCGTTTCCCAAAGAAAGTTTGGTAGAACATTTGCGTAAAAAGTAAACAAAAAGTTTTAAAAGCAAAAAATGAGTCAATATCTAGCGCATAACTCGACGATTTTCAAAGAGTTTTCCAGAATTAAAAGGATAAATATCGTAAATTGCTAAAACAGCTTCCTTTAAATTTTCTCTTTTGCTACTTCACGAATTAATTTATGATCGTGAGTTTTATACCATTCGATGCAATAGCCGAAATTTTTTGTCTACTATTATTGCGTTTGTTTTCGTCTCACAATATACAATTTTGAGTTCTTTTTTTCAATGTTTTGGAATAGATATTGTTGAATACTGCAATGTTAGTCTATCAGATATTTATTGAATTTTGTCATTAAATATCTAACGAACTAACTGTATTGTTTTATCTCAAATATAACTGTAAAGTATTGGTGGATTATGCAGAATCTATCAACATTTTCATTTCGGGAATATGCCACACAAGCCTTTCAAACAACCAATCTCAAAACAAAACTTGTCTTCTAAGTTGTGTTCTCACACGGACTTCTTAAAAGGAAAATCATTTAATACCATATTTTTTTTTCAAAGGAACTATTTAAGGAACAAAATCGGAAAATGATGTCAATTGAAGCGGTTATTACTGTAAAAATTCCTCAGAAAGCCAACATCAGATAATAAAATTTTTGGCGATCCGGGTTTTAATATTTGATGTACCATTGTTTTCGTCAGAATCTGACCATTGTGATATTGAACATCTCTTTTGAAAACTTTAACAATTAAAAAATGTTATATCATGTTATCTATCAATGTCAATTGTAAATCGACAAGTTGCGAGCTGTGAGAGCGTCAATTTAATATGGTTTTTAAGGCCTAAATCTTGGTTAAAATTCAAGATGGGCAGTCTATACGATCAACTGCGCCATCATTATTTTAAACTTAATGAAAATACAAGGTTTGCTATATAGAAACGCTGGAATGCAATAAGGAAAGCAGAAGCTGGTAGTAACAAATCCTTACTGCTGCATAAAATACCGCTTTATTAAATATTTTAAGAAAAGGTCAGTTTTCAATTGCAACAGATACGAGAATATTATCAACAGTTAACGGAAAGATTCAGCAATCAGAATTGAAATATGGAGCTGCCAATAATAAATTATATCCACAAAGACCTAGGTTTTGGCGCAAAGACTATTTTAGCGGACGATACAATATACCAGCCGACAAAATAATCCACAGCTTGAAGTCTGTAGACCAAACAACAACACTACATTTAATGAAAATACACTAATAGTTGGATTAGTTACCGAAGCATTTATCGGAGAATTGTGAACAAATTAAATTCTCAGAATTACATTAATATTCTCATGATTTCAATGCCTTTCTTCTTTAACACATCTATACCCTGATAACTTTCTATATCAACAAGATAACTGAAGCGTATTGGCGCAGAATGAATCCACAAGTTCTGTCATGGATTGCATTTTAACCCAGTGGAAAATAATTGACAAATCCTTAAAAAACTTTGGCATGTGGCCTGTAATTAAAAAAAGAAAAAGAAAAATTACACAAGGATATTTCAACCATTAGCAGCATGCAAAACTAGAAATCATTTAAATAGCTCAAAGTTTAATAGAAGAAAATATCTTTTAGGTTAAATACAAAATATTGTCATTTAAGTTTGAGAAAACGTAAAAAATGAGTTCGCATACAAAGTCATTTTTAAAATCTGAGATAACTCATAAGTTATCTCAGATCTTTGTGAAAGCAATAACACGTCTACTATATTTGACATTTCAAAATTTTATTTTTCTAGTCCTACGTTCACAATTTAATTCACTTTATTTGATATGATCAGCAAATTCTATGCAATACAAAACGGGTGATTATTTTTCAAGGTACCTAACGCATGGCGTACCCATTTGGGATATTTTTAAAAGGTGGGTTTCAATTGAATTTCTTCACCGATAAAAATATATGCTTAAAAATAATATATAGTGTCGCCGGATAGATTTGACAAAAAAGAAGGAAGTCTTTCTTATGAAACTTACGATGAAAAGCTATTCGTTATGAAAAATTCTGCTTTTCAAAGAAATTAGTTTGGCGTGAAAAAAACGAGATGAGATGTATTAATAAATTAATAAAAGAAAATAAGAAAATTAAGGAAAACACAAAATTTAAAGTCGGAATTTTATTTTGTACTTTGGTTTGGATAATAACGAACTCATAAACACAATAATCATGTTTTTGAAAATTATTGTTGTAAATAGCTCTCTCCAACCCCCACACATTTCTCCATCGTATTAATAAATGCACCATAGACTTTACGAATCGTTGTTGGTTCATTTATTTCATTCATCGCGTCCTATAGTTGTGATTTCAGTATCCCACGATCATGCGGTACGCCATCTACACAAACCTTTTGTTTTAAAACACCCCACAAGAAAAAATCCATCGGTGTCAGATCAGGAGATCTGGTAAGGAAATAAATTAGATCAAATCTTCCCATCTATCTTTCTCCGAAGTGATTTATTTACCACTGCCGTACCAGAAGTGTGGAATAAGCAGGGCATCAGTCTTGCTGCCAAAAAGTGTAGCATTGCATTTACAGGCTGCAAAGTTTTAAGAAACGATAACCAATCCTCTTAAAGATGCAGATATATTATATTGATTAAAAATTTCATCAATGAAGTATGGATCAACGATTAGATCATAAAAAATTCCACACCAAACATTCACTTTTGAAAACGATGCTTTCTTTTCTGAATAATTTAATTTGGATTTTCAAATGCCCAAAAACGACTACATATTTCGTGATGCAATAGGTAACTTCACCAATTAAAACGAACCACAACCCACGAACCCACAAACAAATATCCAATTATATATATATATTTATAAGCATTTTGCCTAAAATAATAAATAACAGCGCTTCTCTCTTGAGGTAGTTTTATATTTTCTTAATTTACTAATACCCTAAGCTTAACCCAGAATTTTCAATTCCAAAATTAACAATAAAGATTTTTTTCCTGTTATCAACTTCATCTAGGGACATACTGTACGTAGTAAAATATGTGACACAAAACTTTATTTTAAGTCCAACTATAATTTTTGTTCGAGCAGCTTCATATTTTGTTAGATTAAATAAACGTGTTGTAATTCGTACCATAAATTGTTCTTATTTTAAAAATACAAGGACTGCTGACGCAACATTTTCTCTGCATTCGCCATAGAAATATACTCTTAACCTTTAAAATGCTTCAAACATATCTTTCATTGAATCGGCAAATCTAAATTACATTTTAATTTATACAGCCTTATAGCCTCTCTATTACCTTATTGTAAATTTTTATACATACTTGTTTACACGTGCCGTTATTGGTAAGCCATGTTTAGCAAATAAAAAACAAAAATACTCCTCGGGTTCTTAAGTTATGCAAGGCTATTCAAGAGTTACGAGACGCATTCGCAAAGAAATATGATTTCATTAGGGCACTAAAGTAGTATAAAGACAAAACGGTCCGATTCCTTTCTCAAATAAAATAAGCCTCTTATGGATCCTTGCTCTTCGAGATTTTCGAGTTGATTAACAAATGAGCCGGGATCGTGAAGAAATTAATTTCGCCAGAATACACGTGTTCACCTCAGAGAAAGATGCATTCAACGTATGGCTAGGTTCATATAGTATGCTCGGGTCGAGTGTTCCGAAACGGCGATACCAAATTTTATAATTATCGTATCGGAATCTAGCTGGACTGGTTGTCGGCAGAGGATGAGGGTGCTACGCGTCTGACGTGCCATTTGTATCGGGCAGACGTACCCGTTCAACACTCGCTCTCTCTACACTTCACACCAAAGCGGAGGCAGCAGCAGCAAGGCTACACACACAATATAACATACATCCCGCTCGCTAAGTAGCTGGGATGCTTCTTCGTTCCGTGCGCGTCGTGGATGGAAGAGGAAAGCATCCGTCCAGCGACATGCAGCATCAGCAGCGAAAAGAGGTTGCGGCAACAAATAACTTTTTTTCTTCCACAGCTCGCTTTTGCTATTTGTGGAATGATATATACTTGATTTCTTTTCGGTTTGTTTTTTCCGGTGAGCGACGCTTTGTACAAAACTAAAAGGTTTATATGCCGAGACGTGATAACTTTAGGACTTAAGATCCAAACGATAATTTAATACTTAAATCCGTGAATTCTATGAATGCGGTACATATGTGTACTATTGCTGCAACTCATACATTATTAAATATCAACTACGGTTTGTTAGTTTATCATTACATAGATTTCGTCTCCATGATGGTCGTTTGATTTGAGATTATTTCGAGTGATATTTATTTTGGAAGATTGATAGATGCGGATAAGGCTTTATGCTATCACGAATAAATTAATTTCATCATTGAAAGTTATTTTTACGTTTCCGTTTATGGAACAGCACTTATTGAAGTACTTGATTTGTGATGTGTTCGACGCGAATATGAATAGCTCTTATATGCGTTTGAGAAACGTAGTTGTTATTTCAAAAGTAGTTTATTTGTTTGCTACTTCCTTTAGTGTAGGTAGAGTGAACCCAAAATGAAAAGTACATATGCTGTTAATCATTGGCTGCGCGAAGAAAATGTGCCAACGGCGTCGGTAATTTAAACAAATTGGGGTGCTTAGAAGAATAAAAATAGAACGAAAATAATTTCATTTATTTATTTCTTCATTATGTTACAAAAGATGGACAATTATTCCGAAGTACTGAGTAAGGTTTTCCGTAGTTTTCCTTACTTCAAACTTGTCGAATGCTGAGAAGCTTTACGCTTTACGAGCGAACGCTATTGGGGGATGTGAAGGCGTGGATATAAATATATATAACAGCCACAAAAACATAAATGAAACTAGAAAATAATAATAACTGTTTTTAGAAAATGCAAAAAAAAGCTGGAAAGCTTAAACATTATCTGGCAAAAGTTGCACACCGTCGTCGCCATCACTGTCATCGTCTTCATCATAGTCACCATCAGAATCTTCTTCGCTGGTTTCTGATTCCTCAATGTTTACTGTAAACGTGATTTCCTCTGTTACATTATTAAGTAAGTCGCTTTTTCTCCAAATATTCATCAACTACTTTGTCAGCAAGTTTACAAACAGACTCCTATTCTTCAGTACCTGCTATAGAAAATTTCTCTTTCACTAGAGCTTCTGTCAGCTAGTTTAAATATCACACTTCTTGCTGCAACCCACACAGGATGTGTCCTATAATGCAGTTCGTTTTTCTGAATTGTCACAATGTCAATTGCCCATTTAAATAATGACGACGTAGAATGGACTCATCTTGTTATGAACGATGTTAGATTCCAAAGATATAAAGTCGTGCTCATTTTCCAGTGTTGTTCCCTGCAAATAGTTCTTTTTTGAATCCAATGGAGAAACTATTCAACCAATGAAAACACATAATAAGAAGAAGCCAACCAACGAATGAAGATTAATTACATGAGACAGACACGCTTAAGTCCACAAAATTGTCTGCACCATATTCAACACAAGGAATCATGTTTATGCGACTGTTTATGAAGAAACTAAATTTTGCGTTAAGTTATGCTTGTATTACATATGTAGGTGGTGCTCTGTATTTATGTATCTAAATAGAAACAAAATAAATTTCTCACTGTCATGTGTAAATTGCATTTACAGGAAAAAACAACAAAAGAAAATGGCTGTAATTGCAGCAGAATTGTTTTAGAAAATTTTACCTATACAACAAAACAAATCATAAAAATATCTGCCACTGTAGACGAATACATACCGTAAGCTGCAAATAGTAAATGAGACCATACCTACAAAGGGAGATTTTAATATTATCTACCGAACTACGAAAGAAAAAGAGCTACGAAACAAAGAAAATATCTTTCAGCATTCCACTAAAGGTCACACTAATTCCAATGTTTTTTTTAATAAATCTATACCCTTAAAATATCTTTCAAGCATGCATCTGAAGAAAAACAAGAAAGAGATAACATTCATTCGATGCCAAGTGCAGATTGTAAGGCGAGTGTCTCATTTCTTTCAAAAAAATTTTTGGAATTAGAAAACATTATGGACCCTGACATTGTCATGAAACAGCGTAATCTTTCGCTCGCAATATCCCTTCTGCGTTTTAAAACATCGCAGTTATCAGTTTTCTCGATGAAGACTGCGTTTTTGTTTTTTTTTTTTGTGGCCGAGGTGACTTATAAACCTACTGCATGGATTTTTTTTTTGTCAATAGGTCCCAGTGCCACACCTACGTCTAATCACTCGTTACAATATTTGAGAAGATAGTTTTCGTCACAAATTTCTTGCCAACATAATTTTTTATTCGGAGTAACCAATTTCAGAATCCAACGTGCTGACAACTTATTCGTTCTTGTAGAATTTTTAAAACTGTAACTTCTGATATTCTTACTTCAACAGCAACCGTTAAAGCCTCTATTCTTCGATTTGCTCAGACCAGTTCTTCAACTTTCTCGTTCTTTTCCTTGGTACTTGCATCAACAGGCCTTCCGCATCTTGGGTCATCTCGAGTTAATTCCTGCTCCTCTCTGAAAATTTTTTACACCAAAAGTTAACCTTAAAATATGATGGCGCATCTTTTCCATAGAAATTAACCATTTTGTCACAAGCATTCTTGGTTCTCCGTTAATAACTTGATAACGCTCAGATGTTTTATCTGAATTTTACTAATTTTCTATTCATTAAACCTTTATAAAAACAGCATAACCTTGTGAACATAAAGGAAACTTGCTGAACTTGTATCAAGAAGCCAGAGTTAGTGACAGCAAAAAGTTGCCAACGTTACGTAGTTTCTTCATGGCTAGGTAAATAAAAATGTCCCTTTGTATATAAAATGTCAATAAAAATGGAACATTCTATTTAAGAAAATCAGTTGGTTATCACGTTTTATGAAGGTTTTCAGGTTGATATTGTATTTAATTTGGTTTGAACTAAGACGAGAAATTGTGACTAGATTAAACATAAAAAATATAGCTATGGAAGTCTGAATGAATGAGTAGCGAACTTTGTAGATAGGGTTACCTACTAACACACAGAAGAGTATATTAAATAGTGATAGCTCTAATTAAAAAAAAAAGAAAAACCAGTCCAACATCAATGAAACCAAACCCACATCACATATATAATTATTCACGTTTCTGTTTTGTACATCCCAACCGCTTTCCTCAGATACTACACACACCTATGTAAGTATATAAATTGCCAGGCAATTTAAAGAAAAATATCAATTTGTTTCATTTAGTGGACAATTAGTTTTAAATTCTCCTTTCGTAGATAAGCGGAGGGATCGTACTTCTCGCTCGGATCCGAGAAATCCCCGTATATGAACGAAAAGCGAGATCGTTTTCGTACGGGTGTGTGTATCGCTTTAAAGGCCAGCGTAATTTAGATAAAGGACCCCTTTTTTGATGATGGACCTGATTTTTATTGCCTTAATGGTGCGAATTTTATGTATTCTTTATCTTCGAACACATTTGAATGTTGGAGTTTTCGGTGTCACTCTAAATTTTCCCCGAATGACGTACTAAAAATGCTAATGTGTTTGTATTGTTTCGATGTATAGGTGGAAAGGTCGAAAAAGAGGCAATTTGGATGTTTTGTTCTTTTTTCTTCAACTTTGCTGGTGGATAACCTTGTTCTTGCTAATTAGTTTTTGCATGTTTCGTGGTTACGTTTTACACACTTTCTCAAGGTATATCTCAATAAATAATATAGATGGAAGTTGATGAATTTTAAGGCGCGATTTATTGGTGCTGTAACGTTAATTTTACTGCTTAGAAACACCATCAATTAATTCTATTCCATATAAATCTTTACGCCGGCTAACGGAAAATTTTCATCAATGATTAATTCTAAGTAGCGATCGAATATGCATGCGTAGTAAACCACTTAAATTTCTTAATTATAAAGACAGGAAATTGTTTTATTACCACTATCTTTTTCGATTCTTCGTTCGAAATCGTCACGCTGAACATCGTACGAATAAAATGTTCGTCGATCATTAACTTTAATGATCCTGAATTAGGAAATAATATTTAAAACATCTAAGAAACATAATTCCTCCTTATTAGCATACGCTTATAATATTATTGCTACAAAAATTGCACTGTTTTTATTCACGGTTGCAGCTTAAATTATTCATGTATTCGCACGCTCACATGTGGATAAAAAGTCTCTCTTAATACATATTATTAATGGTAGCTACTTATGATTGATTGCCAATAGAACTGTTATTATTTTTCTCTATTTTCTTTGATTGGTTAAGCGCCTGGAACAGGTACAAAATACGTGCTCAAGCACCAGAATATGCAATAACCATGAGTAATTTTTTAGAATACTGCTCCAAGTATACAGAGGCGCATTAATAACTAATTATGTAATATAGTTATTAGATTGCGTTCAATATTAATCGTACATGACTTATGGTAAGATCAAATTGTTAATCGCAGCGATTTAAAAGATTTGAAAAAGAAAAAAATGTGACAGCCGAAACGAGGATAGGGAAGCCTAATGAAGCAACAAGGGCAAATTGAACAAAAACTTGGTATTAATTAGCTGTTAAATTATTTGTTTTTCCCATATTATTTTTATGTTAAAGTCCCTAGGATAAGCACTAAAGACTTGCTTCAGTCCCATCGGTGGGTCTGATCTATGTGAGGTATTTTAGCGCTGTCTGGATGTTGCCACATCTAATTGTGAAAATTAAAAAAGTATCTTGCGTGCGGGCGTTCTAGTAGACTTGAACGTAAATAACGTTCACTTTGCTTTTTGCTCAAAGTTAATATCGCCAGGGGTAAGAATATGTTGGAGCTATGAATGATTTCTTTTACAATTTGGTCATCGAAACCGTCAGGATTTCAGGATAATCTGCTCTGGAATGTTCACTGTGACCGCTTAGTGAAATTGTTGAATACCAAGATGTTTCTGTTTCGTAGCCTGAAGGATCAACTACCATTACATGTGTTACTACGTTATATCATATGGAAATTGAGTTGCGGCTGAGATACGGGATAGTCCTCTGGGAATCCTCATCTATGGTTTCAAAGGTCTTTGTGGCACGGAAGCAACTTACTAAAATATTAGGCGGACTAAAACCTACAGAATCATGTAAACCACATTTTCGAACGTTGCCTATCCTAACGCTTCCGTCTCTATACATCCTTGAAGCTGTCTGCTACCACCATAGTCACAAGGAAGAATATATCACTATAAAAGACATACGTCCCTACGAAACTAGGCGAAGAAGTGATCTTCATATTTGCAGATGTGCATTGCATATTACGGAAAAAGGATTAACCAGCATTGGAAAAAAGCTATATAATAAATGATCTCGTGAAATAAGAGTTAGCGCCAAATTTAAGCGATCCACCAAAAAGTATTTAATAGAACAAAGCCTAGTAGCCTATAGTATAGAAGAACTTGTTAATCACATCAATTAATCAACAGGGTTAAGCCACCCCATCGATACGTTTTGCCCTTGTGTTTAGTATTAAGTTATATTTTGTTTTGTTTATTTTCTTGTTTAATTAATTCATCTGTTCTTGTACTTTTTTATTTCTTTTATTACTTCTTTGTCTGAATTTTCATTAATTCTGTATGTGACTGTTGATTTATTATCCGTTTGAATACTTATAATCAATAAAGTATTATTATTATTGCATGCTGTTTCAATTTCCTTTAAAGAGACAGCCTGTATATTTTTCCAAAATCTGATAAAGAAATTATTCTAGAATATTTATTACAATAATTTCCGTACACTTAAACTATGTCGTCCGTTAGTAAATTAATTATGAAGCTTGTGCAGTTTGTACAATGTTTGCACAATGTAATGTGATTCCTTGTATTTTGTTGTTTATAACATTTTCTCTCAGTACCAACTTTTTAACGAAAAAGCTGTCTGCACAGCTTCATATTTAATTTACTAAAGAAGGATGCGTTTTAGAGGATATTTTAGCTTCTGGAAAAATATACATTAAAAGATGTAATAATATCTGCGGTCATCTTATAGAAGCCTTGTTGATATAAAAACAATTTCGATGTATTGCCGAACGCTCCAAGAAATACTCAAGCGAATAAAAACCGATTCACTACTCCAGCGGCTACGTTCTACAATCAACTTTTAAAAAGATACTCTCATTATCTCTACTAGCATTTAGCTTCCGCCATTTTAGGAACTTTTTAAAGATTCCTCGTATATAAATTTGTAAATATCATTTTCACCTGCTGCCGTGCGCGGGGAATTTATGGCGTTATATTCAACCGAAGCTAGGCTTAATCGTGTATATATAAGCTGTTCACATACATATCACTTTCTAATGAGACAGGCGATAAATAAAATCAACTACAAATGTGCTAAACTATCAACTTTTGAGTCACGAATACGCCCCCTTCCATATATTTTTTCATCGGCGGCGGCCCTCGGTAACATTTCATCGCTGGCTGGTATATTGACTCGGATTAACCATGATCCTATCGTCGGCGTTTATCTACCATTCAAGTGTTCGCGCTGCAATTAGAAACCGGATAGAATTTCCTATTTTGTGCCATTACTTATGTAGCTGGCTATGCATACCTTTAATGAAATAAGTAAAAGCCGCGAAGTATCTGGATATTAAGGATCTATAGCGTAGAGTGGCACAACCATGTGTACCAATTACATGTTACTCTCCTATTCCAGTTTATCTATGTTTGTTAAAGAATGTTTTGCATCTACTTAAATGGTACGGCAAGTGTGAAAAACTAATTCATCCTGAAGAGAAAGGTTAAAATGAATTATACAGAGTGTATCAGAAATACTAAGCTCTATAAGTGTATTGTACACATGAAAATAATTTTAGAAGCTTCTTATCATATACAACGTATCAGTTATATGAGGCTCAATACCATTTCAATAATTTTGCGATGCCGCTTCTTACTGCTAACATAACATATGGACGAGCTACTCGACAAGGTTTAGAAGAAGTAGAAGAAGCGACCATCTCAGGAAGAATTGGTCATTCCAATAAAAAAAAGAGTAATAAACACACTCCACGAAAGGCTTATATCCTTGTCATATTCAGCGTATACAGCACCTAGAAGCATGTGATAAGGCAATGCCATGCGCCTTAATTCTAGAATTGCTCAGAACTGAGGAGAACGAAGCTAGTATCACACGAAAATATTTTCTACTAGTTGATCAAGTAGAATAGAAATTTGTCAACTGCAGCTGTTTAGAGCAGCTAGCATACGCCTTTAGCTTTCTTTGCAATTTTTCACTGTAAAGCATCGAGTATATGACGCTTATCTTTCCATATTTTGTATCTGTACTGCAGTTTTACTAATTTGAGGATATTTATTATTTTTTATTTAGCTCTTCATGAATTTCATAACAATGCATGTACGATTTTAAATAATCCAGGAAATGTTCCAAAACATTTCACTTATCTATGTCGCAGATATACGTCGCTGTGCTCGTTTAAGAGACGCGATAATTAATCGAAAGCAACGCACAAAAATTACCATAAGAGATTATTTTCAGTTTATGTACTAACTAACCTTTCCTGTGGTGCGTGTACACAGCGTTCATCATCGGCTTGCTAATAACGCTATTTGTTTAAGCAATTATCGCTAAAGTTGCGAAGTATTACTATATGGATGACACCGATTTAGAATAAACAACCTCTTCTCTAATTGTTAAGCGTTCTCCAATATCTTTCTTTTTCGGAGCGTAATTGAACTAATGAGTTGGTACTTTTAGCTTTAAGTGTTACACTATATCGTCAGCTATTTATAATTAGTATCCCGCCGTAGGATCCATATCTAGTTCAGTCTCGATATTATTATGTCATATATTAATCAATATGTCGGAATTCTTCTAAAGTACAACGGGTTTTTTTATAAGGCTGGCTTTTTACACAATTCTACGAGTAACTGCGTAGACTACCTTTAGATGATACATTAAGTAGGGTGACAGTATTTGTAACTGTGATTAGTTCTTCTTTTCTAGCTTATTAAGAACTAGGGCGGCAGCAAAACATATTTAAAATACAACACAAATAACAAGGCTGAAACACTAAAAAGTTTTCATCAATATGGATATTTTTATCGAAAATTTAGGACAATTGTTCTCTTCGCAAGTCATTTTATTAAAATTCTAATTGGTGGATAACAAATTATTTTCTAATTTTAAAGCAAATCTGTTCTAAATTTCCATCAAAGTAACTAATAAGGATCATCATCAAAAACTTTATACTGTTACAAACATTTTAACTATCTACAGCAGAATTGAATCGGCGAATGGAAAAATGCACCAATGCCAAACCATTTTAAACTGAACGTCCAGTGATAATAGTTGAACTGTTCTTGCAGTTAATTATTCTTTTGACATAACTTTAGCTGGATGGAGTCTTGTAAAAGAATTATAGTAATAATAAAGAAATACTACTTTTCTTGTAATCTTTAGATTCTTTTTTACAATTCTGGTAAGTTCCGAAACAATCCTAAAAATATGAAACACGTAGATCATAGAGAAACCACAGGGTGTAAAAGACTTTTTAATGAGTTAGATATGTATCTAACGGATAATAGCTGAAATACGGGGAAAGTAATAAATGATGGGAGATTGAAAGTGCATCAGACTGGTGAAGCTGCGGGCATCTCAATTGACCAAGTGCAAGTCTCAACAACTCCTTTAAATGTAAGGAAGCTTTACTCAGGATGAGTGGCGCGATTGCTCACAATTGACTATAAACACGCACGTGTGTCAAAGGAATGTTTGGTGATGTTAAAGCTCAACCCGAATGATTTTTGGTGTCGATTCATAATTATTAGCGAAACATGGATTCATCACAGCACACCAGAGAGCAAAGAACAGCCCAAACCATGGGTCAACCGGCGCCAAAGACGGCCAAACCCACTTTATCGGCCAACGAAATCATGACCGCAGTGTTGTGACATTGATTACCATTGTTTCAACAATGCTGTGAAAGGAAAATGCCCGCATTTGACGAATAAAAGTATTCCGCTTCTTCAAGATAATGTACACTTGTGTCGTCGCCAAAGCAAAATTCCATGAGTTAGTTAGGTGAGGGAGTTTTCCGCATCCACCATATTCGCCAGATTTAGTCTCTAGACATTATTTCCTATTTCCGATTATGAAAAGATGACTCAGCGGAAAAAGATTTGGCTTAAACGATGAAGTGGTTATAGAAGCAAACGCCTATTTTGTAAGGTTGGAGAAATCCTCAAAGGAGGCTGTGCTGAAAAATACAATGAATTACACACAAAAATGTTTTTTTCTTGCCAAGACCAGGTATTTATCGAACTCCCCTGGAATACTCACTCCATCAGTGCACGAAACCCAAAAGTAATATTTTCTAGCAAACCAATCAAATATAACAAGGCATTATAAAAGTTATGATCCTCAATTGGTCGAATAATCGTTCCATCCAAACTGCAATTACTGATTTAACATGGAGCATTTAAATGGAATCATGTGTTTGATATCAGATTACTTGATTAACAAGATCGCCGAATCACACGGCAATAACTATTTCATATTTGGTTGGGTGAAGGAGATAGTTCTAGGAAATTATCGAGTACATATGTCTTAAATTATTTGAATGTAGAAAATTCTAGTAAGGCAAATAGTAGCAAATTTTGCAACTAATTTAAATCCAATTGGAGCGAAGGTTATTGAATTTTGGATAAATTAACTTCCAACTATTGCAAATTGCTTAATATAAAAACGTTTTTAACTCAACATCTCTTACGTCAAGCTATATTTGTTTTGGCGATAAAGAATATTAATATTCTCTAATCCTTGCAATAGTTAAAATGACCCGAACTAGTTTTGTTCGGCCCGATTGGCAAAATCGACCACTGTGAGGCGCTTGCAACTGCCATTCCTAGCACAAAACATCGGAGAAAAATCAAAACTCGTATACGCGTATAAAGTAACGAAACCCATTTTAGGAATAGGTAAGTGATCTAATATTTGCAAGTATTTTTTCAATTATTCGTAGCTTAGCAGAATTTCATTCATCGGGTTCTTTTTGGAGATATTCAACCTAGTTTATACTAAATTTTGCCTAAATTAAAGGGTTTCTTGTAGACATTTGCAATATCTGCAAAGAAGACCTAAAGATGATATTATTTGCATCTATCGATCCAATAAAATTTTATGAATCAAAACCAAAAGAAGGCCGAGTTTGATGTAAGGTGTAGTTGCACGATAAGTATGACAAATGTGATACGATAGTAAATAATGGAGATTTCTTTGTTAGTTTATCTGGCAAATTTAGGAAAATAGTGATAGTTATATATATTTTGAAAATTGTAGAAATCTTCAATAAACAAATACAAAATCATTTTTTGATTCTGGAAAACATATTCTGAATTCAAGCTATTTTTCTGCTAACCGACAAAAGTCGCCAAAACAAACGTTTCTTCTATGACAGACCATCCAATTACATAAAATTAATTCTTTTGCCTAATAAACCTACCCACACATTAATAATCTTATTTTTACGCCGCTCGAGTCCTATAAATAGCGACCATCAGCCTAGCCCAATGCATAAAATTATACAAAATTAGCAGTTGCAATAAGAAACGAAAGAAACGTCGCCTCTTAGAGACGATAATTGATGTTGTCGTCTCACCATACATGAAACTGGGTTACGGGACGCGACTCCTCCCGTAATAAATTAATAATTACGGGCTTTTGTCCTTCTGCTATATCTACAGCGTAGCAATCATTTTGAAAATCGCTCGAAACACGTATATATCCTCTGTATGAACACATGTAGAATGACAAAAGGACAACTGCGAGACCCGCGACGCGATGGTGGTAATATGTTTTATTGTTGCTTATGCATTGCTTATGTGCCGGATTGATACACATGTATGTGTGTATGCACATCAGCCCGGTGCATTGCTACGTTTTAATATGAAGTAATGACAATGTGAAATGATTACCGACATAATTACCTACAGACATGCAAAAGCGGGACACGCACGTTAGGAAAAATGCAAAGTTTCAGAGCAACCCTTCAACGAGAGGTCTGCGCTGTGTACTACATACGTGTGTCGCTTGTAAATGAAGGAACTGTCCTGAAAAAATCGATAACTTGGCTGAACCATTATGAAATTATTCCCTCTGCCGGTTGGAGAGAGATATGGGATCCTGTAAGATTCTGTGTTAGGACCTGCGCTTTTCGTTTTATACGAGGTGTCTTTTAGGTTTCTAAAAAAAAAATGAAAAAAAAAATAGTAGAAATCGTCTTATTGTCTTTCGTTACGTTATTCACTTTTGTGTGCGTTCGAGTCAGTTTTCGAAAAACTTTTTCAATATGAAGATATTGAAGGTTTCGATAGTTTCTTGAGGTATTAAAAACAGCCGTCCGCGCTCATTTTGCTTGACGTTTTGGAACAAAAGAAGTCGCCAGGCGATAGTTCACCCTCATTTAACGGGCTGTGTGAGAGCTGGCATCTCCACGATGAAGGATGGTGCGATGTTGTCGATTGTTTTTCCTGATTTCATCGATGACTTATGGTAAACAAACTGTTGTATGCCTTTCTTGCTTTTTTTCGATCCTCCGAAGCAATGCTCGCCACATGTCCAGTAGACCTTTGCGAAATTTTTCACTGACGACCACAGCGGAATCTTGCAAACCAGTTGTAAACGGTGTTTTCTGGTGAAAACATGAAACCATGTTACCACAAAAATCGTAACAGACCATCCGACAAAAGCCTCCCGAATTTCACCGCCTCTAAATTTTATTTGGATAATTTCCGAAATGCATTAATTTCTGAATTTTTTTTTAATTTTTCATTCCTCAATACATGTTTTAAAGAAACATTAAAAAAAACTTATAATTTTATTTTGAATATTTTGACTGTAGTTGTGTTGATGATAGTGGAGATCATATCAGTTCTTTGAATTATCTTATATATATCTTTATTTATTTATATCTTATATAAAGCTTGTCTGTGCAGTAATCAAAAAGTTCTACATTTAAAAGCTGTAAGCTTAGTTTTTCTATGAACTTGACATTAAATAAACTTTGCCTTTTTTTATACATCTAAAGATATTTACATAACTAGTCCGTAGAATTGTAAGATCCAAGATTCTTACTCACCGAGAATTTTAAATCTTAGATTCCACGAGGTAAAGAATCAGCAATAACATGGAACCACACCTATCGGCTATACTCCCGCAGTATTTATTCTAAATACTATTCTAAAATTAACAAGTCTCACATACAAATTTTACCTAAAAAGATGCCAGGAGCGGAAAATATTTTATTAAAGTCACAACTCCAACGTTCACATTAACTATTCACATCGCCAATGAACCAGTAATATAAGAATACTGCCCTGTACTGCGGAAAATGAATTATTTCAATTACTCCTGATAATGCATGTTACATTTGTTCCGTACATAATTTTGTACACCTTTAAACGCGATATAATCTGCTCGTGTACAAATTATTTCAGCTGCGTGTTGTGTATCACGGTATGCGGTGTGTGTGATGTGGCTGTATTGCTACGGTAATTATACCGGCATGTAAATGTCCGCGTAATAATGATTTTATTCGTGTTAATTACAAAAAGAACTTCAGACATGTGTAATTATAAAGTCTGTATCTACAATAATAATTTATCAAACAGCGAAAACGTTATAATATAAGACTCCTAAACTAGACGAATTCTCTTAGAAACAAATCTACAGTAAGAAAAATGTATTGGTTAAAACAAAGATATTGTTTTTGTTTGGAATATTTTGTAATTATGTAACAGCACCGCACACCAAACATTAACTTTTTTATATCGCCAGCTGTTTGTTAAAATTGGAAAAATTTTTGCGAACAATACCTACAATTTAGTCTGCTAATGACCCCATTTGTTAGAAGAAAAATCTGTAAAAATATCTGTTATCATAATCTGTAATAAGCTCATCATCGCCCTTTTCAAATTTATGCAGTCTCGTCGGTTTGTAAGAATGAATTTTGTTTTCTGATAGACGTCTCTCTGTAAGTGTTCTAACGAATTCTTCAAGTATGGGGATCATTTTCGTTTCTTCTTCAAATCTGCTACAGTGCCTGCTTTTTCAAACTTTCATACTAACTTACGAACACAATTTACAGAGACTCTCTGATATTTCCCATGCAAAAGTTCAATTGCATAGCGATAAGCAACTTCACCACATAGATGCTCTAGAACTCAAGAGACAAGATCGCCCAAACATTGACAGGCATTAAAGCAATCATTTGAGTTGTTAAATCTGAGTTGCATGCAAAATTTCTCGTTTTCTAATCACCTTTTTTTATAAGGAACGGCAGTTCTTCCTAAGTGCAAAATAAGGAAGTTTGCAAGTACAGGGGACGTACTGTATAAATTACATTATATACTTTGACGCGTGGCAATTAACTCCGGCAGCACCATTTCCACTAACGAATCTTCCTTGTTTAATAAATCATTTAAGAAAATGGATTTCTTTGCCCACGCTAACTAACCCCAACAACCATGCGAGACGTAGGACGCCGATGTTGCTGCACAAGTAGCAAGATTGCTGAGAAATCGTATAAGATAACGCTACATTACTATTAGTTGAAACGTGAACCTGTATTGAAAAAATGAGGTGTTCATTGGATTCGTTTTGTTAGGGCAACAAAAAGAAATTATGTTAACTAATAAATTTTTTACAACAATGAACTACGTTTATCAAATTGATAATATAGTAAATACCGGTTTATTAACTTACTTTGTGAGAAGCGAAGCAAACTTCAGATATTTTTTATAAACATTATTAAATGTACTCTTTCTATCAATAAATCCGTTTATTGTATTAAGTGTATATATTAAAGTATATATTCATTGATATAATAAACAGCCATTTATTAAAATGTTAAACTCATTCTTTGGATAGGTTTGAAAAGAACCGTTACATTAACGTGCTTTTTTGTTGTATTTCCTTATCTTTTGTTGTATTTCCGTACCTTCTTCGTTCACTGTACAAAATAATATATTGTCAAAATTACAATCCATGGTTTTAAGTAAAGATATATTTTTATATTAAGTAGATGCATAATATTGGAGTAGTGTTTATTCTGAAACCAAAAATATTTTTATGGCTAGTCAGTATATTTATTTGTACAAGATATTCTTGTCGCAGTAAAGATGTTTCTTTCCGAGCATGTTTCTAAATTACAAGAACATTTCCTTCTCTTTATTAAAAGAGCATTCGATTTACATAATCCAATACAGCAAGTCTATGGTTTAATTTATACAGTAAACACATCTTCCCCCCTAGCTTTCAGATAATATTTCTCAAGTATTTGTGCCAAGACGTTGCTTAATTCCTCGCTAGATAAGATAAAAACGTCATATTTCAATAGTTGCAACTCCTCGAGGATTATATAGCGAGAGACGAGAGGATGAAAGGAGCACATCCGAAACAGCGAGAATAAGAGAGGACCCACACGTACAGGACATAAGAGGAGCGACAACGTTCCTCTAGACTAACTCTCTACCATTATTATCAACGGATCAGATAAGCTCACGCTGCTGCCCTCTTGTGTCTAGTCGCGTGAATAACATGGGGATATATGTAATCTACATATCCTTGCTATACTCCATACTCTACTCCGCTCCTGCGCCTTCTACAAGGCGGTTGTGCCTCTCTGTTCTTTTTTCATGGTGACGTTATCTCGGATCATTCTTCTTTGCTTTTGTCGTTGGTTTTGTAAGGTGTTCTTCGGGCTAGTTGTAAGGGCGCTAGCTTGTTCGGAGTTCTAAAAGTGTAATCGGCAAATTCTCGTGCGTTTATCAATTACGGCGTGAGGTCCCCGGTTTAGAGAAAAAAAAATTAAGTAATTTGCGTCAATTTGGCTCTTATCTGATGCGACACGAAAGGCGTTGCTGCGGATTTGTTCGTCACTTCATCCCTATGCTTTTGAACATTAGACGGTCATGTATTATACGTTCTTTTTTAGGCGATTTCTGTAAATTATCATCGCCTTTTTTGATGAATGGATCGCTTAGTATGTTAAAGATGTGATTCGTGCTAAGATGAATCTCTGATTTGCAAAATATGAAAGAATACGACTTGTATGCAATAACGATTGTATGTAACATTTTGACCAAATATAATAAGTGGACATTCTCGAAGTCTATTCAACGACATAAACAAAGAAAACCGCAGACTGTACTATTGGTGGAAGTACTTATTTTACCTCACATAAACCGCTGATTTCTATAGAGGAGGAACATTTATTGTCTTTTTATTATATTGCGAATGGAATTTATGACTGTCCGGTAAGATTTGAATATATGTAAGTGCTTAAAGCGTTGAAGCCTTAGAAAAGCGTCTTTGTTAAGGCGACATTATTATTATTATATTTGTCTATAATTAGTAGAATACCCGCGTTCAACTAATAGATTTTTCCAAGACGATGATTTCTCACACTCTTACTTTCTATCCATAAATTGAGAATAAGCCACTACTCATACAACCTGCTTGTTTCGATGACTTATGCAAGATTTTTCAGCAGCTCCGGGTATTCATACGTTTGAGACGAAAGAGATTCGTATCTGATGCTTATTATTTCGGCGAACCAATTAATTTGGTAATAAAGAAGCTTATTACAACTTAAATTATATTCGATAACGTGAACATATTTGCTAATTTGCACCCAAGATTAAATGCATTATTTTATAACCAATACCTTTTTAAACAATTACATCAACTTGACAAACTCGACCAAAATCATTGGTGTAATTATAGCCGAAACATTAAATTGGGATGCATATATTGATGTTTGTAAAAATCTCTCAAAAAAACATCTTTCTATTCATAAGAAATGTCGTTACAACCTTCTATTTTACCCATTTCTATTCTAGAATGTGCTATGGAATTCTATTTCTCTTCATCTTAAAAGAATAGGCCGGGCTGTATCAGATACCGCTAGGATTGGAGAATTACCGTTACTTTTTATTCATTGTACCATTGATAACTTTAAAACCTTGGGTCTCTTCGATTGCAAATGAGGATCGACATATCCTCGAAACAGCTGTGCCGGATTAATCAATTAATTAATTGTGTGTGGTGCGGAGTGTGCCGATACCTTTGTGTTGTTTGTCGAAACGTTATTTGAGTATTTTATTTTCAATAACATTCTGAATCACGAGAGCGGCTGCTACCAAGGCGATCTTCATAGAAAACATTAGTCCACGAACGGTTACCAATTGAATTTCTTTTTTTTAATATTAGCATTGTAACCTTTTTACAAGATTATTTATTCGTTGATGGTTCTCAATGTTAACAATTATAAATGTAAATAATATTTTTGAATATTTCAAAGGATTAAATGTAAAGGAAGTTGTTCCTCTTATGATTTTTGTTGCATGAATATAAAGTTTTTTAATAGCTTATTGCCCTGTAATATGAAATACCTATTAGCTCAAAATTGTTGCCTTTAATCGATACATCATTTTTATAAATACAATTTGCAACGTCAGATGAAAGCAGTTATTCTACCTAATACTACGGCTGGCATTTCTTTTAATGGTAACAGTTTTTGTTTCCAGTGCAGCAAGTGAAAGTATTATATTAAAATTGCACATATTTTTAGTCTAGCCCAACCATAGTACTCATTGCTTGCGGTTTTAATCGCATAATACGTGCATACCCGCATAGTAATAACAATTTCATTATTTATATTTACACGTTAATGATTGAAATCGCCTTTAAAATTGGAATTTAATAATAATCTAACGACAAAATTGCACCAATCATAATCGAAATAATACATTATTTAGGAGAACCAATTAAATTTCACGTTATAATAATCATATTTAAACCTGTGCGCGAATTAAACTTTAGCGCCCTTTTGAAACGTATCATCGCTTATGGATTACATCAGCGTATTCACATGTACAAGCTCATAAAAGATTAAAATTTCTACAGCCGCGGTAAGTGGAACAAACATTAGAAACTAGTTTTGTTGTGTACTATTTGCAGAGTAGACAAAGATATACAATCGCCTCTTCAGGTACGAAGTTGTGGGAGAGTTCCGTGATATGTTAACCGAAAGCGAGCAGGTTCGTGCAGCCAGAATCCATTGCTCAAATCCGGTGTAAAATGTCCAGCATTACTAATAGCCTAAGCATTCCGATTACGATTAAATCTTGAAGGATAGGAACTATACGACGAGAATACCAGTTATTTAATTGTATTCAACAAGAATAATATCCGTTCTCGTAAAAGAATCCCTTCAGACAATGTTTTATTGTATATGGTATCTAATAATGCATTACAAATTTAATTTAAGTGTTAATTTCTATGCTTTGCACAAATGTTTTCACTTAATTAAGTTTACGCATTTTTTTCCTTTCAATTAAATCTGTATGTTACTTCATTCAAGTGGAAATTATTACATTACTTTC
Source organism: Oryctes borbonicus (assembly GCA_902654985.2). Taxonomy (NCBI): domain Eukaryota; kingdom Metazoa; phylum Arthropoda; class Insecta; order Coleoptera; family Scarabaeidae; genus Oryctes; species Oryctes borbonicus. Next base: position 3,931,548 of record LR736857.1, read on the forward strand.
TGTTCATGTGGTTGTTTATTTAAATTGTAAATTCAATCCTAGTGCTTGTAAGTATTATTATTATACCTCGTATAACATTATACAATATTTGCATAATAGATTTTCTGTACTTTCCTTTTTAAGATGTACAAGTCATTTATATTAAATTAATATTAATATCCGCGCAGGCAATGATGTGTAAACTAATAACCGCGCTTTCTCTGTACGTATATAAAGAAAAGGTACAGAGAAGAAGGATTCTAAGAAATTGTTTGCAAATCTCAAAGAAGGAAAAAGATTAAAGAAAAAGTAAAAGCAGATGTTCTGCAATTTTATCTGACTCTCCTTAGGAAGAGGAGGTTTAACTTATGCAGTCAGCTGGTAGCTTTATTTGGTGTTTAATTCTTAGATGATTAAGCTAAACAACGAGTAACCACATTTCCTTTTATGGGAAAAATATGCATATTTTTTAACAGTAGTGTGACGCTGTTAGTAGTACTAGAAATGCGGGAAGCATCCATTTTCATTTGGAATTCTTGAGTGGGTTTTTCTAATTATTCATTGTTACTATTATGGGACATATTGTGTAAATGCTTCAATTAAGATAATTGCCATAATTTCATTTGAACTTAGTCTGGATGAGATCTTACAGAGCTCGATAAAATCAGTTGTAATTTTCCAGTTTTTATAGAAGACAATGGCTATTGTTACGTTCCATTCCGAAAACCAATGATGGAACTAATTAAAGTCTATTTTTGTTAAACTTTGTCCCAAGAGGTGAAAAATACTAAAAAAAAGTCGTGGTCTTGGAAAAAAGTGCCAGAGGATATAAACGAAGCAAGAGTAATGAATGTAGACATGAACAAAAAATTTTGGTAGGAAATATTTTATTATTCTTCAAAATATTTGCATGCGTTGGAACCAATTCTTGGAACATGTTTTCCACTCTGAAGGACGTATCTCCGGAATATGGGGTTTAAAGACTAAAAGCTTCATGAGGTGATAAAAATCATTGTCCACGCATTTCTTGTTTAACATTTGGGAACAAAAATATGAGCAATGCGATATTAATCCGATGTTTTTCTCCTTCAAATGATGAATTGTTTGACGCCCTGTGTTAAAGCTGGCAATGTCATGATGAGCCAAAGCAATGCTTGCGACAAGAGAAACAAGCAATGATTTTCTTGGAAATGCTGAATATTTTGGGAAACAAACAATTTTGGTCGACCTTCACAAAATTCATCATTGACGAAAGCATGACAACGACGAAATTCTACAAACCAGTTTCATTAGCAAAACTTGAACGAAGGGATTTGATGCATTACTGGTGTCTTAGGCCTTTATAAGGTCGTAAAAATTCATCTAAAATTTCCGCGTGAAGTTTTTTTTTTACAGAATTGCTTTCTTTAAACGCTCACTGCAAAGAACCTTCTCGGCCGATTTATGTTGCCGCTGCTTCAGCAATAACAAAAAAAGTGCACCCTCGAAAGAATATTGATTGACACCGAATGAAACTTATGTTGGTATTTATTACATAAACGAGTGCAAATAATTGAAAGCTCCCTTAGTGAATATGGAAAACAAGTATTCAAATAATTCTCTAGAATCTAAAGCGACACCTATACGATTTTTGTGACTATTGATGTGTTACATGATAGAAGGAATTAAATTCAAATTATCCGGTTCTCAACAGTATTTTCAATTTGAAACCTTTTTATAAAATATTGAGGATTACTTGCATAAATTTCCCCTTATTGGGGATTACTGAATGTACGTGTTTAAGGTCCTCTTCTTACATCTGCCCCAACTGCTTATGTAGTAAACTTCTTCGTATGTAGAAGTTTTGAATGATTTTTTTTCCTTTTACTTTGGATTTTAAACGATTCTGTGTTCAAACGCTTGGATTGCTCCATTTCCTTTTTAGCCTGTCCGTTTGTTTACTTATATCAACAGCGGTACTAATCCAACGGCTTCCATGTTTTTATGTATTAACCTATTCGATAATTGTCTATTTTGTCTTTCATATTGATTCATACAGATTGGTTGAAAATAAATGTTGCCTTTCATTAGTATTCCTGATTTGATTTCACTTGACCCGTTTTTAAGTAAATTTGGTAGTATCATAGGTCGTGAAGGGACTTGCTTTCGACTCTGGCAGAGCAAGGCGCTGCGCGTTAGGGTCAAGTGGACTATTTTTCTAATGGAACAGGAATAATCACAAATAAAGGATGTTAACACTACAGCATTTAATGCACACACTACTTTGAAATTTCGCTCGTGACACTCGAGCTTCTATGTTCATATTTATGCAAACAAACAAGTTTTCGTTTTGCGGACGGTATATTTTTAACATTTAAAAGTTTATTCATACTAACAGGTTGTAATGCAACAATATACTGAGGGAAAAAATTCATAGAACAGCTAACCAAAAAATTTGTGTTAAATACATCGATATTTTGTTGTTCAATCAACATCTACCCTTGCTTAAAAATATATTTGCTAGATCATAAGAAACAGATGTGTTAACTCAACAATGCGCTTTATTTAAGTTTCTTGCCATTTGCAATAACAAAGGAATTTTGTTAATATAAAAGTATTAGCTTAAATATTTTTTCTGTTCAATTTAACAAATCCCTTTGTTGTTCCGAGTACCTTCATCTACTAGAAAGATTCTTGCTTAAATTATGTATAAATACTCCTAGAAAATATTTGATATTTCATGTTTACATGTAAAATTTATTCTGGAAATGTAAGAAGAAATTTAAGTGCGGAGGAAAGAAATAAAGTGCGCTATATTCCATTGCAACTAACATATTATATATATTACTAACGTGCAAAATACAATGTGTTAAATATGTGATAATAACACGAGTTATTGCACAAGTACTGCAGATTGTTTATGTTGCAGCCGGTATATGCCCAATGTATTTTCTTCGGGCGTTGTCAGGTAATTAAAGAGTCACTTTATTCGTTTAAAGTTTAATAAACATTTACGAATCCAGCATATTCTTGAGGCAAGTTATTTTATTAAACGAGTTAAATCATTGAAATAAGTATTTCAATTTAAAACGAATCCCGTCCTCCTCTATCTGAATATATTAGAAAAGAACCTTTAAATAAAAACAACATTTTATTTCATATCATCTGTAACTTATCAAACAGTTAATCAAAGAAACAAAATATACGAAATGAAGTTTACAAGAAGAAAATCCCTCTCATTTTGTAAAAGTCGTAGCTGAAGCCATTAGCTATTACGATATCTAAAAGTCAGTTAACTTAACAACATGGCTTCCCGGTTTCGTATAATAGTAAAAAATTCTGGTTATTTGCTTGTGAAAGTCGGTATTACACCACTAGAACTCCCATTTATCCGCATTTTAAAACAAATGTAAAAACTAAAACAAGCAATTTGATCCACAGCTGATTAAGCCTGCAGAAACGAGTTGCGCTCCATGAAATTAGCAGAGACTAGACGTGTTTATTCGTCTCGTGAGAATGGGTTCATGGTTACCCACTAGTTTCGAGTCTATCTAGTCTCTACTAAATTCTTGAAGTGCACGGAAGGTGACGAACTTTACTGATGATGCAATGCCTCCCTCTATAGCTAATAATAACTGATCAACTGAACACCTGCATGCAATGCTATCCGATTATTATTTCTGGTCAACCATCACTATTTTGTTAAATTGATACCGCTATTGGGCTCTGCTGAAACGACTTCTTTCTTAATTTACGTCTTAACCAAATAAACATATTTCGCGAACAAAACTTTTTGGCAACATTTAAACTAACATAGTGAATGGTAATTTAATCAGAAAATTTGTTAAACAAACACTTCTTCAGCGAACAAAATTGATTTTGCTATTTCAACACATTTCTTTCCCTTGGTGTAGTAATGGCAGGTAAACCAAAAAAAAATAAATTAAAATACATCTTACGTTTATAAGTACGGAAAAAAATCAAACGACCACTTAATAAGTAACACTGCAAATAAACAAACCTAGACGCATCGACCAAAACAGTAAAAAAAAAGAACAAATATTGATTCAAACACTTATAAATAGTAGTATAGAGAGACAAGATAACTTAATATGGAAGAGGATAATTCCGAAGGTTAGACGTCAACAGGGCAGAACCACAAGACGAAGAGGATGACGAAGAAAAGAAGAAGAAAAAGTACAAACAAAAACTTATAGTAGTAATTCACCAAAGTTCAGGCATGCGTGTTGGAGGTTTTTTCTACCTGGCCGAACAGATTACGGCTCTCAGAATTAAGCAACGCAAAGCATCCACTTTTTATTTTAATTTTATATTCAAGAAGAATCTTTATAGTGCAAAATTACATCGCTGCAACCGTTATTGATATCGTTACAATTGTAGTTTCACACATATACCGAATTTACGGTCGAACTTCTCGATAATTAAGGCGCGATACCTCTGTTGAATTTCCTTTTGGTTTCCCTATACCTTTTGCCTGTATACGGTAGGTAAATGTTTGTCGATAAACTCATTAATCTTTGTTGACAACATTGAAAACTGTGAGAAATGTAAATAGCAGTGCAAATAAATAAATACAAAGATTTTGTGTGTTTGGTAATAAGCCGATGGATTTTTAAAAATCACTGTTTTGTGGTTGATTAATATTAATATTTAGATTATGCATAGAAATATGCGTAACTATGTTTCATGTATACAAATTTACTTAAAGCATCTATATTTGTGCAAGAATTTCGTTGGAAACTGTATCTAGTTGTGCATAAATACATCGCAATGATAGTGTAAACTATTGAAGATAATGTTGTACGTAATATAAAATCGCTGGGTCATTCAGTGATAAAAAAAATATTTCACAATCTTAAATATTCCATATATCTAATGACCAGAATAATTAGCACCCGAAATACGTACAACGTGTTAATGGATATTATGATTTATAAATATATTTATTCCAGGGTCTGCTATCACGTTATTAGTTCTAATTGTCACGTTAATGAAAAATTGTCCTAAATTGAAAATTGACGCACGCACTTTTAATTCATTGCCTACCATTGCCGTATGTAAAAGATGCTAATAAAGATTTAATTGACATTAGTCCGTTCTAATTTTAGTTTAACAATATAAAGTAGTTAATAAGTAACGCGCTCGGTATCAACGATCGAGCCTTAATCATTAATAAAAGGCCGCATGGGGTGTCCTATCGTTCGTAGAATCGCGCGCAGATGCAATTAATAAAATAAGTTTTTTTTTTTTACCTATATAGCAACGAAACGGACACGTTTTGTTTGCGGTTTGCATTCTAAGAAGCAGGTAAAAGACATCGACACATTATTTGCGCACCGTTTGAGAAACTTTATTTATTATTTTTTAAATTCTATTCGTTTTCTCTTATGATAATGTAAACGAATAAACTCGTCTTTCTCCTTCTTAAAAGTTTCGAAAATGATAAAAAGTTTTATTGCAAAATTTGCAGTTATACAAGGGTAATCTGAAAAGTTCGAAGGCTCAACATGCAAATGGTGGTACTCATCAAAAATATAATTGCGCATGCGTGAAAAGATACTTTTGAAAATTTCATCCATGTTGGACGCTCAGTTCTAATTTAACAGTCGCTTCTGTTAATCGACGTTGGTGTTTCCATAAAAAGATGAACGTTGTTTACCACGATGAAGCTTTGGGCAGTTGAATTTGAAGGTTGTCGTACCAGCTTAGGTAACGATGAACGTTCGGGGCCGCCAAGAGCTGCAACCACCACCGATAATATCGGAAGAGATCACCAAATGGTGCTAGACAACCGTCGATTTAAAGTTAGGGAGGCAGCAGAGGCCGTGGGCATCACGAAAGATCGTGCTTGTTATATATTTTTGAAGATTTGGATATGAAAAAATTAACCGCGCTTACATACTCAGAACTTCCAAGGCGTTGTTGAAGAAGCTTAAACGAAATAAGGCGGAATTTTGACGACGAACTTGCATGCACTAGTACAATTTCGAAGTCGCGGTCGACACAACATTGGGCTACGAAGAGTAAACATCGGCTGGGAAATTGGACGACTGTTTTTTGGGATAATCATGGGGCTGCGTTAATCAACTATCTCGAAAAAGGAGAAACATTGCTTGATAAGTTGACGGTAGAAATTGCGAAAAAACCGCTACCCTTGAAGAAAAAGAATGTTTCGTTCCACCAAGAAGACTGCCTCATACTTTCGTGGGGTTCGGATTCATAGACATAGATAGTAGTAATAATAATCTTAACCCTTCACCATATATGGCTCTCAACGACTTTTTTCTGTTTCCTCGGCTCAAAGCTCCACTTGTAAGATAGAGATTTTGGCAGAAGAATATGTCATCTAGCGTTTGGACGGATTAAATATATGGGAGCAGTGCTAGGAAGAGTGTACAACTTTACAAAAGAAATACCTGTTTCTGTGCCTTTTTTTCAGACTACTCACGTATAAGAAGAAAAGGGAAGTGGTTATCTTGCGTTTGTTAATACATATTCCAATGCATAATACATAAGCTTTTTTTGTAGTTCGTGGGTGCATTTATTTTGAAAATTATAGAAATCATATTCCTTCTCAACCACAAGATGCATTCCTGCGCATTATTTCCATATTCCCTTTGATATATATGAATGAAGTGCGGTTTGAATTCCAAGAAACAAGTAGAAGACAGTGACGCATTATTTGTTATGATTATTTTTCTTCTTATTTGCTTTATATGCATTTGTTCTACGAATTTATAGCCTTTTATAATACTGCAAACAAAAAAACGCCTATAATTTCCTCCATAAAATTCCAAAGACGATAAACAGTTGTATTTTAAAACATGCTCGTATAAGAGGAAGTGGGTTTTTGCCAATTGTCCTTCTTGCTGCTGTAGAGGGGAAGAATTGGAAGAACTTATCACATATTGACATAAATAGTTACAATTCCTTCTCGGTCTAGAGAAAAAGTCTGTTCAAAGAAAAAATACAAATGCAACATGGATTGCTTTTTCGTTAGAAAACCATGAATCTGTTGATAAAGCAACAAATTTGTTCTATATCAAGGCAATCAATTGGAATTCCAGGAAATGGCACATTATCTCCTCACTTTTGCAGTTATCGCCAATTCTGCTGTTGTCAGAATTTTAGTCGCAATATTGAGAGATTATGATTGCCGTAACAGACTCGAGTTACTTTTTGAGAAATTGTGTGTTCTTCTAACTTACATACAGAGATTTAGTTTTGCGTAGAGGAAATGTTTACAGAACAGGTCCATCAGCTCAAACCACAGAACAATTGAATAGGAAAGGGATGCATCCCCAAAAGCAAATAAAAAATTGTAGTTAAAAACAAAAGCACCCGCTTGTTATTGGAATTCTTCCCCTTCGCGTAGTAAAATAGCTAGCATTTACAAGAAGGCCCTTTGATGTATATCCTTTTTCCCAGAAGTGCAGAATGGCTTTACAAGTGGAAGACTTAACTCCAGGTTGGTTTTTCTCGACCTTGTTTTTTCCACGTAAGTGCTAATTAGTCAAAGATTAAATTCAAAAGTAAGACCAGTATTTGTTGTTTGTTTGACCAGAATCATCTTGTTTTATGTTTTTATTGTAGTAATAAATCTATACTTTATTTAACCAAATGTACGTCTCCTAAAAGAGGTGCGGTCACCTAAATTTAATTAAAATATTTAACTTAAATAAACTTATTTTGATAAATATTGAAATTTTGAAAAATAATTTAAATTGAGGAGTGAAGTAGAGACAAGATACGCGCATCTTCTGCCTGCAACATTACGCGCGCTTATAGTTGGCTTCCCATAAATTTGAAACATTTTTTGGCTATCTCCCTTTTAACATCTATTATTTTCAAATGTGTTTAATAAATTTGTAACATATTTAAGCTTGATTTTTTAATGCAATGGCTTTTGTCTTACTTATTTTTTTAACCCGCCACAGTAAAATCACTGGCGTTAATAAACAGTGAACCTATGGTTTAGTGTAATTAACAAACAAATGAAATACGTTAGTTTTGTGGCTTCCATACATATGCCGTGCAATTAGTTTTATCATTCTGGTATATGACAACAATCTGAGCCTAGAGAACAATCAGAAATGTATAAAACAGCGATACTACGTATGTGTACATAAAAAATTCCATATCGGAACTGCTGTGAATCATTCCATTATTTACGCGAGTCTAAATTTGTGTACTCCATTTCCTATCAGTAAGCACAAACGGACGGCTATGCTAGCAATGACGTGTTCCTGTACGGCTCGACCACCCCTGGTAATGATTTTGTTGTTTCCTTGAATTAACAAGAAATAAAAACAAATGCGGTGCGTAGTTTTCAAAAAGACATTTCTAACTTTCATTTGCTTTAGTGTACATATGTCGAAGATATCCAATTTTCTGTATTATAACATTTTCAATGCACTGGTCATCTTAATAGGATCAGCCACGGAATAACATTTACATACGAAATCATACAACACACTGCTGTATATAAAATAAAATGGATCATAATATCTAGACGTAAATGGTGAATTAACAGAACGATTAGATCCATCATCTGGTCAACAGTGATGTTCTATTTTGTTCCACTTCATGGTGAAATCCCTTCACCTTGACCGTATCCTTCCCCTGTAGCGATTTACTACCCCATTCAGAATACTGACCATTCATGATAGCGCATAGGAGCGAGGCCCCTCTTTCGATATCTATTGTTAGAAAATGGCCTTTTATGTTCCTATTCTAGCCGACATTCCGTTGCTTGAGCGTTTAATTTCCGCGATTATTTTCACCGTTGTTTTCGCTTGTTTCCTATTGGTTTTCGTTTTCTTTTTTTTGATTCACGAAATGTAAACGTAAGCGATGTGCACGCAATTATGAGATTGACTTTCTTGTAATTCAGTTGTTTCTTTCGATGTCTTGTTTTGAGATCTTGTAAATTCTTAAATTAAGGGGGAAAAATGTAATGATCTTCGAAAAGTATGTAACATGGACGATTATAGGTATCTGCAATTATTATTAAAAATGCAATTTTTTGCAAACTCCGCCCGTAAGAGAAAAATAAGTTTTTATTATTTTTATTAACACAACTTCCAGTGTACATTAATATACATAAAGTAGATGAGAAGCTGACTCCTTCCATGCAAGTGGCATATATCAATTTCTTTCCTACAATAGTTAAGTGTAAGCTTTCACGAACGTAATCCATAGTAGAAATGTCTTTCGGGTGATGTCGCGTAGTTAATGTGTTACTTGACGTTTCGCTGACCATGCTGTCAACTTCTTCAGAAGATTTCTAAATACTGGTGTTGTTGTCTCTTGCTCCTCGTTATATGTCTTCATTATTTCTATCGATTCGCGTATTATCCTCGGGCAGTAGTGGCTGGTCCGGGCTAATACCTTAACGTCGCTGTAGGTTATTTCCTTGAATTTTACTTAGAAGTAATGAATGTATATGCGAGTATACATATTCTGTAAGAATTATTTATTTCTTTTAATAATTCCCGCTTTTATCCAGTCCAATTCTATAAAAGTATAAGAATTGTTTCTTATTTTTTACATTGTCATTACGGCTAGAAAATAACTATAAACCAAAACACTTCAGAATATGAAATTATTATTGTTTTATTTTGCGATGTGAAATAACTATTTATAAAAATGCAAGCAAAAGCATTATACCATGGGCAGCAATTTTGTTTAAGAAAATGTAATCATGACATCGAATCATCTTCACAATTCGTTTTAATTTATGCTAGTTCTAATCCAGCTGAGTCGCTGATGAGAGCTGCTCATTCGTTGCGACAGAAAGAACCATGCATTTGATTGGTAAATAATACTAAAAATTGTCTCGCGCACAGTTATGTAAAGTAATTAATTGACAATTTGGTACCATGCTCGTATAGTTACAAATAACAAGAAAATAGAAATAAATACAAATCAGGTTAAAGTCAAAAATATTAATTGCATCAAATCTGTTTGTATTTTTTTGCTACAGTTCTCAAACTTAGATATAGAAACATCTATCTACAATTCAGTGATTATTTTCGAATGAAGTTTTAAATTACTTTATTTTAAAACTTCATTTAATTTTAAAAATAACAGGTTAAGAGGTACCTTACAATGATAGAAGTTTTATGAGTGAAAAGTTACAATGAATTAGAAAGCAACGAACACCATACCAGGCTGGAAAAACTCTTAAATTATGCATTATGTTTTAAGGCCGTCTAATGTACTTAGTACTCTCAAAATGGTTACTAAAACCAATTATGGTGAGGACTAGAGAAGTATAGTAAAGGCAACTCCTCTAAAAGATTTCAAATTGAGCTGCCAACAATACCATGGCTTTGGAAATGTTACACTTCTAACCGCACGGTTTAGGGCATAGGGTGGATATGATCCAATCGTGGTATATGCAACAATTACCTCAAGAAAATTAACTTGGAGAAGTGAAAAATCTAAAGCATACTACCATAAGTTGCCCTAAATATAGCATAGGTCATTAACTACTTTTTCACTCCAATGTCGCAAAATTCATTCAACTATAGATCAAATTTCCCAACTTCTGTATTACTTTCTTTGTGATAACAAAATGAGAGTTTGTAGGTATAGTGTAATTGTGTGATCTTTCAGTTTCTCCCATTGTGGATTTTCTTTGAACCGTGCTTCCGTCATGCTTTTCAGTTTATTTAATACTGCCCTGTTGAACCCCTGGGCGAGGTGTGTGTAACCCATTAGTCCTTTGTTTGAATCTTCAGCGAATGTGAAATGATGGCTACGACTAGCGCTACATCCACCAATTTACTACGAGGGTTGTCCTTTTTTTTGCATATAGCTGTGTAAAGGCGTGCCGCCAATAAATCATCACCTATCAAAATTAATTTCGATATTTAATTAACTTAAATCCAAAGTTTCATTTAGACGCAGCAAGTGATTTCTTACAACTTTCAGAGAAGATTACATCAACAATAATGTATCCTTGAATTGGTTTCTGCTCCATTGGCAAGAGTGGTCGACTTATCGCAAGATTGAGACATTCTTAGGCATTTCACAGGTGTCAATCCAAAAAATTCCGAAAATGACGATCCCACATCTTTTAACTGAAGGACAAAAAGCAGTTCTTGGTGTCGAAAAACATTGATCCGGTTCAACAACGGAAGCTCAAAAAAATGTTTATAGTCCCGTGAGTGGTGACGAATTATGGATTTGCTACTACCAACCTGAAACCAAACGTTAATTGCTATGTGGGTGCTTCAAGATAAGAAGAACCGAACAGAAGTTATCTGTTCCCGATGTGTTCGCATAGAGCTTAAAAGACAATGGCAGCAAAACATCGAATTATTAGATCATCCTCCGTACAGTCGTAACGATTTTTTTTAGGTTCCTTAGAACCAGGAATAGATTTCCTGGACAATGGTTCCATTCGCTGGAAGAAGCAGCTGATGTTTTGAAAATGGCAATTTTGACTATTCTAACGTATGACTGGAACAATTCTTTTAATGGTTGATTTGAAAGAATGAAAATCGTTTGCTGTTGCGCAAAACTAGAAAAAAACTCCTCGTATTAATAATAATAATAACTCAATGTTTGCTTGATGGCTCTGTTCTTGCTATTTAAAAAGAAACAACATAGATAAGAACCTGCAAAATAAATGAATTAAAGTGGTAACGTTTTCCTGTTATCACTTAACGGATTTGACGAAATCAGTAACAATATAGAGAATTCCACGTCGATTATTATCAAATAGTAAACAAATATTGAATTTCTCAAATATTTACCGGATCAACGACATTTTTTCATCCGTTTTTTTTTCGAGTAATATATTTAAGTATTAAGACCGGTTTGGACTTTTCAGTGAAATGAATAATTCCCCGGATTCCTACTTGAGTATAAACACTCTGTCTCCACCCATGCCGCTTAAATAGAGTTTTAGGGATTTTAAATGAAACAGTAAAGTTTGATATTTAATAAATACCAATATTCGATATGTTAAGTAGGTTATTTAAATAGAACTAGAACAGCAGGAAAGCAAGGTATTACAATTTACCTACCAACCAATCAAAATGTATTTTTGATATTTCTAACATAATGCAACAAGCTTTGTGGCAATTTCGTATAATCCTTTAACCTATTGGCTGTAAAATAAAGCGCATAAAACGGAGACCAATAGTAAAACTTCTATCATAAAATTAGGATTGTAAATATGTACAAAAACACTAAACAGACATAAAATAGTTCTGCTACAGCGCAATACCTGTCGCAAAACTGTAAATTACACACGTTACTGATGCAGTCAGCTCTGCAAAATTATTAAGGCAGGTGCAACTACCTCCGTGTAGTAATGAGTTTGAGTTAGGCGAGTAAATTACAAGAAATGCATGTCCGAGTTGATAAATATTTTAATAATTGTAACCTTTCAGTTAATTACAGTATCTTAGAGACGGAATATTAATTTAGACCGTTTGAATAATAACATTGAAATTATTTATATTTATGGGAACTATTTAGGTTATATCATAACGCTCATGTTACTGCATGCGCAAAAATATACGTCTAATTCTAAATTTATGATGTTAATTAGTAGAGTTTAGACTACTTATAGTAATAGATAGTTGGGTAATATTTCATTTTTCACGCGTAAAAGAAAACAATTTACGTTAAACGCCTTATTGCATTTCTGCGCTAGTGCACTAACGAGATCAAATATCAGCGTGAGATCGTTGTATCTTATACGTTGCAATAGTTAATTACAACAATAGGATTAATAACTACAAAAAGTTAGAAGAGAATCGATTTATTTCAACCTTGATTCGAAAGTGCTTCAATAGGCTGTCTGACGGATGGAACCGTTTGGAATGTCATCTACTTAATACGTTGGTAAATAACTAATTTAATATTTAATTTAAAACCGATAATAGCCTTGAAGCTATGTAACAAATTACAATAGTAACGCGGACAACAAATGCAGTTGACATTTGTGGAATCTAGACACTCTTCTCGGCTAATCGATAGCTTCGTTTCCAACTAAATGTATTGTATCGATCGCTTTAGTTTTATTGAAAATGCACGTTGATGTCTCAACTTTATGTGCACGTAGAAAAACCAGCAGAATTTATTTGGATTGTAACGTCTTCAATCGGTTTTATTTTTTAATCACCGCCATTATACAGTGTGACTCATTTGAAATGGAAGCATCATTGTCAAAGCTCCATTTTACTATTAATTACTCCATTACTATTAATTCGAAAGTAGCAACATTTTATTAATGTTCTATTTTTGTACTAAAAATCTGACAAGGATGGTTTTAACCAAAATTTTATTGAAATATGTACACTGCCGTTCAGAAAAGTTCGGTCGGTTAGTAAAAAAGATGAAAAGGTTACAGAAACAAATGAAACTAAAAGCAAAATGCAATTTTATTGTATGTACAGGTAAAAAAGACAAAAATAAATAAATAAAAAGTTATTCTGGCCTAATATAACATACTGAACATTATTTTTTTTTTTCATCGAAGAAACTTCCTTTGCTGTTAATCACCGCTCGAACTATTCTAGGCATTCTGTCGATAAGTTTTGCTAAAATGGATTGTGGAATATTAACCCATTCATGTTGCAGAATATTCCGTAAATGTTCTTGTGAAGTTGGGCATATTTTTCGGATCCTCCTGTTCAGTTCATCCCACAACAACTCTATCGGGTTCAAATCTGGGCTTTGTGGGGGCCATGTCATTACTTTCAGGGTGTGCTGTTCTTCTTGCTCCTTTAGATAGTTCTTACACACTAACGCAGTATGTTTTGGGTCGTTGTCATGCATGAATGCAAAGTTACGGCGCATTATACGCAATCCTGATGGCACTGCATGATTCTGGAGTATTGCAAAATAATTTTCCTTCCTCATTACACCCTGCACTCTGCATAAATCTCCCATCCCAGCAAAGGAGAAACATCCCCACACTAACACAGAACTACGCCCTTGCTTCACTGCAGGCACAATGCAGTTCGGGATCACTTTTCGGTTTTAGATCTTCGGACATAAACTCGTCGATTTTGCCCAAAAACCTCAAACTTTGACTCGTCAGTCCAAAGCACGTGTTTCCAATCATCTAACGACCAATCTAGATGAGAACGGGCCCACTGTAGCCGTCTTGCTCTGTTGCCCCGACGTAATAAGGGTTTTCGAATGGCAATGCGTCCATGAAGGTCCGCTTGTTGAAGTCGACGTTTTACCGTACTCGCCGAAACTTGTTCTTCACGGCCGCGATTGACTGCGGCTGCTATTTGTGGCGCTGTTAATTTTCTATTGCGTTTGCTTAATAATACAATTCTCAAATCTTCAGCTTTTGTTGCTTTCCTAGCTGCTCCAGGACGAACACGATTTTCTATAGTTCCAGTTGTCCGATATCGCTTTATGATGTCATTTACTCTTGAACTTCTAATATTTATTTTTTCAGCAATTTGTCGCCCCGAATACCCTTCTTCAAACAGCGTAATAATGCGTGAACGTTTTTCTACACTGGTAGGCTTGCCACGTGCCATTTTGAAGTACATTTTCTTAAAACTTTCGCGCAAAAACGACAGATGCACACCAACACACGTTTAACAGTAAAATGAAGCAAATTTATATCTTTACGCCCGTGATAAATAAACAAGAGTGATACTGTGGTATATTTCCTAAATGTATTGTTCGTTAATAATTCCCAAACGACCCGTTTCAAAAGATCGGTACTCCGAGAAATTCTTCGAATGATAATAAAAGGGACTTTGTTGTGGCTGTCGCAATATTTCTACTTTACATAATAATTTATGGCTTTAATCCCTTAGAAAAGAGTGTATGCTTAATATTTTTCTAATTTTATGTATTAATAATTGTATACAGTGTGATATAATAGATTTTTATTGTATGACCGAACTTCACTGAACGGCAGTGTATGTTATTAAAACAAGCTATAAAAGAAAGAGATACTTAAAGCCATTAGAAGTTTGATATAATGGGGTAAATTTGAAAGAGACTTAACTTGGACCAGTTAAACTGAACCTTTAAGTACAAGAGTAAGAATATATATTTACTTGTAAATTTAAACAATTTTCCAATAAGTCCAGAATGCCTTCTTCAAATTTATTTTGCTTTATTTCAGTCTATACTGTTTTATAACATGTAAGTTTTGTAGGAAAGCGGAATTAATAATAAAGGACTATTCGTTTTACAGAAAGTAAAACGTTATCATTTGAGTAGCTGCCCTTATTCACTAGCAGAATTTATGGACCAGTGAGTGTGTCTGGGACTATTCCTAGTACACATTGATAAGACGAGCATCTTTGATGTTTGTTGTTATGGTTATGTATATTTGATTTTGCTTTTGTCTACACGTATTTACAATGTTGCCACTTTCTAGTTCGAAAAATAGCCACAGTACCTTTTGAAATTATACATAAATTTCCGAAATTTTGCGAGGAATTAGACTTTTTGATCCACTACGTATGAAAAAAAAATAAATTAATTTCAGTGTAAACCATAAGTTCTGCAGGAGTGCCTCCATTTCAAATGGATCACACTGTATATACCCGAACACCTAAAAACAAATCAAAGCAATGATTCTGACGCAATTTCTTTGAGAGGATGCAGACCCACTGTCCTTAATTATCATTTAGAAGCGGATAACCTATATCGCGTTAATCAAGTATCTTATTAAAGGAGATATAATGATGGCGCGATTTAGAAAGCGCGATTTTAGCAACTCTACCTTAATTACTAAATAAAACTCGATGTGCGAGTTCTCTAGAATTGTTCTTTAACTGTTTCGCTTCTACATAGATGTTTAGTAATCAACACCAATATCACCGCGTTACGATTACGCGAACTATGTGTAAATACTGTTCGCCGTAAACTACATTCAGCACATCTCTAATCATTATCCCATGTGAGTTTCCTATTAATCAGCCTAGAGACGGACTATTTGTTTAGTTCTTTTTAACTACTGTTACGTGTCGGGCGCTTTTCCGACAATTTTCTTTTAACCGGCGAGTATTTAAAATGCAAACAATAGGTTCGTATCGTTCTGAAACCTTGTGGGCCGTAAAAACCGTGCGGTATAGTATATGCGGCGAATAAAGAATTAACATCTACAGAGAGCACGTTCTATCTTAACTACCGAAAGCAGTATAGAATGTAGGTTTGTGCTGTGCACGGTAAATTATTTAAAGATGTTGAACGTAAGGAGTAACGAACATAGCACTTGAACAAACTACAAGCAAGGTAAAATCCTTCAGATGTGGCCGATGTGGTATATCATTTGGGGATAATGTGCTATGGAGAATAGTCGAAATGGCTGGTCTATATTACAGTATATTCGTTTGTTGCTCTCTCGCCTCGCACATGTAATATTTGCCTTTCTAAAGAAATTAAGTTTTATTATATCTTGTTGGTTAATTCAATATTGCATATAGGGCATTTTTCTTCGGCCGCCTCTATGTACCATCAAGGGAAGCTGTCTAGGTGCCAAATTCAGAATCCGATGAAACTCGGTAGGGATGTAGAGTATGTTCAGATATCCAAAAAAATTTTTCTTATCGGCGGAAATTGATTAATTTTAATTTTTTTTTCGATGTAATTTTCGAATAAGTAAAATTCGTCACTTTCCGTGCGCTTCACGAAATTGGTAGAGACCAGATAGACTCGTGTTTATTCGTCCCACAAGAATGGGCTCGAGTTGCCTATTGGTTCCGTGAGTCGACAAAGCACGAGTCTGTTTAGTCTGTGCGGTCTGTGCGTGTCTGAGGAATATACAGAGTGTTGCACTTAAACTCAACATTTGTGAGGATCTACAAATTAAAAGCTTAATGAGAATAAGATTAACTCACATCAATACTCTAGCAGGTGGAATATAAATACAAATTTTCACAAACCTGCATACGCCAACAATCGTGGACTGCAAAATAGAACAAATGGCAGAGCACACAGCAATTAGAGGACAACAATGGATTTACAAGCAAATAAAAACAATAGTAATAGTGTTATTCGATGCTTGCAGAATCAGCCGAGCCACGCAGATACTACACCACCAACACAGAATACATTCAATAAAGTCAATTTCAAGTAATAGTGTTGACTGCACTCTTTTTTTGGGACAAAACTGACCTCATCGGCCACTAACACAGCTCCACCTCACAAACTTGCAAAGTCAACAAATAATCTTAAATGAAAATAGATACGCTTTTTAAGGGATAAAATCAACGAATTTAGAGCAAAAGCAACAGCAAACGAATATCGTGGAGTATCTCTAGCAAAGCGTTAAAGAAATTATCAATACTTTTACTTGTCTAATACTGTTCATTATGAATTACTTATTATTAATTACTGACAAACAAATTAATTATTTATAAGTGGTGGGAAA
This sequence comes from Oryctes borbonicus, assembly GCA_902654985.2. Lineage (NCBI taxonomy): Eukaryota > Metazoa > Arthropoda > Insecta > Coleoptera > Scarabaeidae > Oryctes > Oryctes borbonicus. Next base: position 3,948,904 of record LR736857.1, read on the forward strand.
TATACTTGCAGTTCTTGCCAATTCACCATGTGCTATAAATACCAAACAAATATTTGCGAAAGCCGTATGCAGATACTATTTGCTTATTGAGTAAATAGGAAGCTGATGTTAAATACACCATTTCAAGTAAATTTCCATTTCTTTAGCCACTACTAGAATATAAGGTGAACATTGTCAAGCCGAGAGAGCTTTCGTCTAATAAATAACATTTATCACTAAACACGACTAAATTCTACTTGTGGGTGAAAATTTGAAGATTAAACAAGACATTTTCAAGAGCTACCTAGATATTTGTACAAATCTCAAAAAATTGGTTCAAACGAAGTAGCAATAAACCAGTAAGCTTAAAAAGGTGTTCATAGAACTTGAATTTGATTTTGTGCTATTGAATTTTAATCTCTTTTTCTGTGGGAAGAAGGTATGGCAAAATATGCAAATTGCTGAGGAAAAACCATTTTGCACTGCATTTGTCGGATATACCCGACCGCCTACACGGCGCCCATACTGTAACTCAGACAGTCATTTTTATTGTCCCCTGTAGTACACACACAACTACAAAAAATATTATCAAAGAAAATAAACCAGCCACAATAATAAATAAAAATCGACATCTACTATGCTAACCCTAAATTCCCGATTTCTTCTTCCATATCGTCGACATAAGAGATGCGTAAGATGCTTCGAATTCTCTAAAAAAATGAAGCGAGCTCATCGCAGGTGTGAAGGAAACACAAATAAACCCGTTTCGATAATTTACGATCGCTCGACGAGCGATGGTGGGGATGTATGGATGTAGGTTTTACATACGCATATTTAAGTACAAAGCAACACCAACAAGAATTTCAGATCATTATGAATGTTCGCGGTCGAATATATATAGCGCCAATTATTCCTCTGGCACGGAATAAATTATAATTAGCAAAAAATCCGCTTATCGTTTTAGATCTTGTGCCAAATATGTAGCCCACATATAGTTAGCGATAATGCGAATTGTTAGTAATGGTAATAATTTCGAAGACAAAAAAGGGGCAACGTACGTGTTTGGCTTAAATTAATTACATGAAGTTTACGGTGTTAATATGATATGAGATCGCATTTACCAATGATATCGTAATTTCCAAGAATTTTCCAGTTACATATTCTCAGTTATAAACTGATCAGATCTGTAAAACGACCAATGAACGTGCAACATAATGTTAATAAAATTTTATATTAGACCATTGGGTTTCCTCTTTCGAAATGGTTGTTTAAATTCTGTTTCACCTGTAGAGCCGCGTTTCCGGGCAGCTTTCAATGAGAATCCATTTCCATACGTTCTATCAAAGTTGTAATATCTTTGGGAGACCTTTAAAAGCTAAAAATTCTAAACGATTGAGATATTGTCATAGGAACTTAGTAAGATGATCCTAATCAGCTGCTATTATTATTATCGAAAATATTTTTTGAATAGAAACCACTGTTATCTCAAATGTTGAAATTATTGACCAGATGACATCTTTTTTCTCTGAAAGAAGGTCTGAGTGACCCTAGCAACTGCTGCTTCCACTTTTCAAAGTAATTTTAAAGATAAAATACAAAATGTGTTTATTTCCCCGCTACTGTTTGCAAAATTCATCATCAGCTAGAATTAACTGAAGTCTACGTAAAACGCACTTAATAGAACCATTATTCAAATATAATCGTGAGTTAATAAACAAAAAATAGCAAAGTTGAAATTGTTAAAATTTGGACTTATGTAATTGAAGTTGTTCAAGTCAAAAAATCAAGAGAATTATTGAAATTAAAAAAATTAAAGTAGAATGTTAACATTTCTAAATTAGAAGCAAATAATTCTAATGTCTTAGGATAATTCCAGCTGATGGCAATTAGGCCAAGCTTGTACTGAAGTGTGTTGAGAAATATTATAAGCAATAACGAGAAAATAAGCTCATGTTATTTATTCTATCTTTTACATAGTTTCAGAGGCTTTTGAAGATATAGTAACCTATCACTAAATCCTCATTATTAACTTTCTAGATTCATTTAATATTATCCTTTTGGTATTTTGAACACACTCTTCGCTTTTTTCAACATGCATCCTTACGGTATGGGCAACGTACATAATTTTAAAGTTTCTTGTAAATATCAAAATTTATCATTTAAACCTGATTATTTATTCTTTAATTTTAATTAATCTGATCCTTTTAGTATTTCGAACACACGTGTATTAACTTAAGTTTGATATTACGGAAACCAAACATAATCCAATATAGTTATTTTGGCAGTTTTGCTTTATCAGTTACTAATTTCTGGGTGTTGATAGCTAATGCTTGATGTAAAATGTGCCTGAACAGCTTTAAAGAAATTATGTTTTTAAGCTTTTAATTGACTTCAAATACTTAAAACGTTGATCAAACTATTGTTCTTATTTACCGGATTCTGGATTTAATTTCAATAGAACCTCTCGTTAGAGTCCCTGAATATTGTTAAATAATGTACAACATTATCGTAGGCCCATTCTTTTCGCGCCTACTGTATGCAATTAGAAAAAAGCGTCTTCATCTTCCATAAAACATGCAGGTGGTGGTAGGACGAGAAAAAACGCCTATTGTACATAATAACAAAACTGTTCGACATTCCTTTGTTGCCCGATGAGAAAATGAGAGCATTAAATATTCCGTTTTTAGTCGAGAATAACGATCTATATAATTGATATCTCGCGGCAATGCAATCAAGAACGATCTAGTGGTAAAATATCCGAGTCCATAACACGAGCGAGCTTTTAGAACAATATTGGAATATATTAATTTCAAAAATTATAACGTGCAACCATAAATTATGTGCACCGATACTAGGAATCATCTTGATATACGTCGAAGCTGTGCACAATATCACAGAGTCTCGCTCACTCTTTTCAACATTTCACTTCTATACCCACTATACGCGGTTGCCTCCTCCGTTCTTCGTATCAGCCGAGCGAGCGGGGGCTGTCGATTTCTTGAGCTCTTGCATCTACAACTCCCTTGTTGGTCTCTATGCTACAGCTGTTGCGGTTGCTCATACGCCGTCTTGCCAAAAGCGAAAAGAATATTTCAATTATAATTGACGCCATTATTTTTATCTTACGACGCTATAGCGCACGTATTCGAAAAAATATTAACCATGACTAAAGACCGAACATATACTTGTCCCACACTATTACCATTAATTGCGAAATCCACTGCAGACGTACTTATTTTCTTGTTAGTACGTTTTGCGAAAGATAATATTACTTATTTTGCATTCGCGAGACTCATCAGAGGAACAAAACGCTGCCTAATTATATACACCACCTCATTGTTATATTCTTAGTTTCTGGGTTGGAACCGCGTTGTTGTCGTTGCTTCTGCCGACATTTCCATACTCTTAATAGACATCTTCAGGGCTGCGACTGTTGACTATTTACTGCGGAGGGGCACATAGGGGTTGTTCTGGGTCAATGGAATGGATCAAAGAAGCGTGACTGTTATGAAGTTGAATCAGCTGAGATTCACTTACGTGATGTAACGAGTAGCTATCTTCGCGATTTATTGGTATGTTGGAAGATTTCTATAGATTCACAGTGAGACTTACGGGATAAAATGCGGGTTAAATTGAACGTAGTGGCCAATTTCTAATCTATGCTTAGCCAAGAGTCAAGGCTGATTTGGCTGCACGCAACAACCGCGTACAACGCTCATCACTTTCAGATGATTACGGCCTTTGATGAGAAAGCAGTCTGACAGTGTGAAATTGGTTTTAAAAATGGTTTTTATGTTATTCTGAAGATGATCTTGCCGATGCGATCGTTGACACGTTGAATGTACGGTAGATGCGTTTGCTTATGGAAATTAGGGTTGGATGAGAGAAAGGTTGGTGTAGTTAATGGTAATGGTAAGAATTACGGTGATGTGATTGAATTCTTGAGGAATCGAATTATGTTCAGATATGGAAATGGCCCTTTGAATAGGAGAATTGATATCAGCGCGTAATTTGGAATAGTGTGACACTTAGACTAAGGTGTTAAAATAATAGAGCTAGTTGTTAGAACGCTTCCATAAAGATATTGGCGACGACAAGAAACAGAAGAAAGGAAAATAATCTGTTTTGCGAATACTTCTTTTAAATATTTTGACTTAGCGAATTCTTAAAATCATGGGAGTTTGCTGCTTCGATCAATGAATGGATGTTACTGTGCGCTAACAAAAGTGGTCGTGTCCGATGAGTTACCATAATTCTCGAGCAGTTTTTAGTCTGTCAATATTATTGTGCAATAGTTCGTATTACCCAATAGTATTGAAAGTTTGTGGAAGAAACCATTGTACAATATTATTCCGCTATCTATGGGCAAAACCCCGATTCGTCGACCCTGGCAAAGTAGTCGACGAAGGTCACATAATCACAAATAATTTCATTTGTACCTTTAGATCCAAATAAAATAAATTTTTTTAAAACAATTTTTCTAAATATCTTCTTTCAAAATCAAAATATGTATTTTCTTTAATTTAAATCCAGAATGTGATGTTTTAACGTAATTTTTGCTCCAGAAAACCTTATGATATCTATAAGCTCATTATGTAAACCCAGTGTTCCAATATCTTTATTAATTCACGTATTTTTATCGTCTCAAATACTTTAGTTGTACGTTTTACACTTTAGCTTCTACATTGGTACCTTTTGAGTCAGTTTAAACTGATTTTTAATGATAAGTTATCCAATTTTCCGACTTTGACAGAAACTTCTTTTTAGCTCCCCTAGATTACTTTAAAATCAATACACTACCAACTATTCATTTCAGAATATGTCATTATGACGTCATGTCGCTATGATCTCTTGGTTGGTTGGTTAGTTCATGGAACGTCGTCTATAGAATCCTGACAGCTATACATTCAACATATCGACGAACAAGACGACATCTTTCTTCTCGAAGACACAACAATAATTCCCCAAGAATGTTCTTCTAATAAATAATACATAAATGGTGGGGGATAATTTTGGGGTAAAAATGTTGCGCAAGGATACTGGTACTAGCATTGTAGGGTGGCAACCACTAGCACAATCCGCATAAGCTGAAGGACTAAAGTAATTTGATTAAATGCGACGATTTTCGTTGGATGATTTTTTTACGATTTTAGAAAGGTCTAACACGAGAACAATTCACCGGATCGTCTTGTTTCTTGATCCTACTTGTTTCTTCTCTGTTTCTGCTCTTGCAAGTACTGCTTTGGAGGATCGAAGAAGAGTTAGTTATGAACGAATGAAACCAACAAAATCCATCGGTCAACGTCGCATCACCCTTTATCACGACAATGCCAGATCTCACGTAGCACATGAAACAAATTTCAACTTTACCCATTTTTTAATAAATCTAAAGACGACATCAAATTAAAACTAATGAATCTTGAATACAACAAAACAAATGCTAGAAAGTTTCAAAACGAAACACCAACGGGGTATGCGCCAATAAATTGCTACAATTGCATGCATCTTTTAGTACCAATCTATTTACAATACGTATATTAGCTTCACATAACTTTCTACGATCCAAAATCTCATTCCATCATCTTTCCAACAAAATTAATTACCTCCAAACAATAGATGGCAGCAAGGTGCGGATTATGCTATTCCATATATCTCCTATGACGTAATTCATATACGCTACGTATCCTACGGCCGGCTATAAGCGCTAACTTCATTCTGAGTCCATGTGCGCACCTCATGCATAAGTTATTCGGCCGTCTACAATATGCCGTCCTGCACTCGCAGCGGCCCAAAGGAAATAATAGCCAGCGAAAGCGCTGCGCTCAGCGTTGAATTATTAGACTAGCTGGAAAACTGTAAGACGTATACATTTTCTCTTAAATTTTCCATTTTAGAGAGTCGACGGAGGTAACTTTTTAATAATGCAGGATGCGATCCTTTGGATATATCGTGGCATACGTAGATGCTTCAGTGTGGAAGAAGTGAAATATTTGAAATTCGATTTGGATTTAATGTATATGTATATGTGCACGGTTTTCTTAACGTAGCTAAGAAAGAAACGAAAAAATAAATTAATGATCTTCATCTGAAAAAAGTGTATTCGCCCTCGGTTAAATGTTGGGATTTAAATGAAATTTCATATAAGGAAAAACTTCAACTTCATGAATTTGAAAAGTATTATGCAAAGACACCGTAATAGCGTTTCAAAAATGCAGAATAGATCAAACAGTTTAGATAACGACTGCGATTTGTTATGAAAGCAATAATCAGTTATTTTTATCTTTAAATTATTTTTTTTTATGTTTTACTACAATATAAATGTATTGATTTGTATTTTCTTTTTCATGCTTTCAACTGCTTGCATTATTTCTTTCTTCCGTTTTGCTTCGCGTTTTTTGAATGAATATCCGACAATTTGGTATATGGTGCGTTCCATAAATGTATTTATTTTGTAATGAAAGGTATAATAAATTATATATAAAATAAAATATTAAACGGTACATACTATATTTCCCGTACCTGCTAGAAATAGAACTATTCCTTTGAGTGAAGCTAATCAAGTAGTTTTAAGGGAAGATCCTAAGGCAAGTCAATTTCTATCTTTGGTTTATGACCTTCTTTCTAGATTAGAGCGCTCCATCTATTGTTATATTGTATTATAAAGTTATTTTAATTCCAAAGGCATAAAGAAGCCACTACTATATAGAAACGGTGTTGAGGGTGCTGAGCAGTATCAAGCCTCAACGTGAAGGTGGTGCTATTCGTCAAAAATATCTTGAAAATTTCAGCCATGTTGTGCAGACTTTTGATGTTAGTATTTCTGTGAAAATTGAAAAAATTGACAATACGCAAATTAAAGCCAAGATGGACACTGTTTATGAGGACTGCATCATTTCCCACAATAAAATTTTGCCTAGCTGAATTTACTTGTTTGGCAGAAGGTGAACCTTCGGGATGGCCAAAAATTGCAACCACGACCACTAACATCGGAACTGTTCATCAAATTGTGCTAGAAGATAGTCAAATTAAGGTTAGAGAGTAGCAGGACCTGTGGGCATTTCGAAAGAACATATCGACTGAAAATTCAGCTAAAAAGCTAATCGCGCGTTGGGAACCATGCTTACTTAGTACCAAAAACGCATTTCCAAATCCCTGTTGAAGGAATTTAAGCGAAATATGCAGAGGAAACTTGCATTCACCAATGTACTCTTGAAGTCAAGGTGCATTCGCCACAGTGGACTGCGAAGGTTGAACTGACCTTGCAAAAGGGAAGACCGTTCCTTCAGTCAGAAAAGTGATGGAGTTGCTTTAATCGACTCTTTAATCTTGGGCAGAAATTGCGGAAAATAGTCGCATTTGAAGAAAAAGACAACCGTCCCACATTTCAGTGCTCGTCATGGTAAAACCGTTTGTCAGGTATAACGTTCCTATTTAATGTTCTTTAAGAAACGTAATTCCCAATAACATTGGTTCCTGTAACGCCAGCCAATACGCTCACTTTCTGTAATCGCTTTATGTGAGACATCTGTACTCAGCGTGAGTTTTCATCTGGCCAATAACGGGGGTTTTTGTTCGTTTGCATATTCTGTGTTTCTGTTAGATTGATCCATAGTGTGTTCGCATATTCTGTATAAATTTTTGAGCCTAAGTGTTGAAGTAGAATCCAGTAATATGTAGGGTCTGACGATGTCATTGCTCTAGCATGAATTACCCTGTATATTGGAGATTATTAGAAGAATTGTTTCATGCTAGTCACAAAAGCATGCAATATACATATATTATATAATGAGATTACTGTGTAAGCGCTGCTTGCTGAGCCTAACTGCTATGTTAAATGGAAATGTAGCATGTAGACATTTCATCATTTCAATTGTTGCACGCCTATAATTGGATTGGTATTTAAAGCGTAACCTACAGATCCTATACAGCATTGTTTGAATACTATGAATAGCAGCTTATATCGATTAGAATCCTGAAGATCCTGTATGACGACGTTTTTTTTTGCGTAAAGCTCTACAAGTATTTTCAAAATCTTTGAATGCAATTACTTCTAGATTTTCAAATTCGAACAATTATGGATTATCTAAGTTATGCTTATAAATGCTTAGTTAGTACTAAGTGTATCTAGCAACAGAATCTCTTCCGGAATGTAATAATCTAACCACTTCCAATCAATTCGAGGACCAGAATGTATATGTAAATCAGGTATAATAGTTCTCGACTAATCACAAATTGTCTGCCAGAAGCAAATCGATTATAATTTTTAATTGCTAGGACGTTATTCCTTCTAGAGGCATTAGTGGTATTGGATATACCTACATAGTTATGATGCTAGAGCTTCAATCACGATGTTACGTTTATCCGTCTTTAAACGAACACAAAGTTACACCAAATTAATGGAACGATGGTCATCTTCATAAAACGAGAGGATACTAAAACCTAAAAGACAAAGATAGCGGTATTATTATTTACCCTGGGTAAAACAATTAACAGAGTACACGTTAACGATATTTGAGTGCACCAATTTGATTTCTGTTAAAAAATATAATAATGTATAATTTTGAATATAAGTGAGGGTAGATCTTTTCACTGAGGTCTCATAACCGACCGGCTGTGGCGAACCAGCGCCGAGATGAACGAAAATATTCGATAAATTGTCTGGTCAGACGCGGTACTTGTAATTACTAATTCCCACACTACACTACCAGAGTGCTCTAATCACGGTAATAATTACAGGCTTTTTGTTCGGGTTGGATTTTGAGCTTCGCAGGTATTTTTCTTGTGATTTCTCACGATTGATTTTTTCGGTGTATAAGTATACCAAATTGGACTATACGAAATCGTAGGAGAAGGCACAAAAAACGAACAGATAGACCACGCTACACGACTCAATAAGTATCGGGTTGTTTTTGCCGTAGTTGTTGATCAAGTTATTGTTTCCTTTTCATTTAATTGTTTCAACTAGAAACGTGTCAATTAGTTTCGGAGCTTTTCGTTCATAAAATTGTTGTGAAAGTCAAGGCACTTCTCTATATATAGAATTATCCCGTTTTAAATTACACACACATGAATAAAATGAATACCAATAAAAATGCCTTTTTTAAAATTTTAATTTTAGTGCACTTTTAAACAATAGAATACTTAAATAAAAAAAAGGGTGCTACGAAGTACCTTGTGGCACTTCATAGTACTTCGGCTACAAGTATATGTCGTATTTAAAATAAAATATAGAGCAATTTTGCAAATTCTTCCTCTAGTGTTTCTTGCGTATCTCGAAGAGATTTCTCCTTACTCTGGCACGTTAAGAATCGTGTGTGCGAGATCTACCAGAGGCATCGATAGTTTTTCTGATGAGTCTGATTAAGAAGAAAATCTTTAGAGTTAGTTGCCGAAGGTTTTTTTTTTATCTGAAGCAATCTCATCTTTGTCGCTTGTTGAGACATTTGGTGCCATTAGGGTCATTTATTGTGGACGAGTTTCAATGCCACAATATACATCGAGGATTTTGAATGGATCAATGCGTGGATGGATCAATGGATCAATGAATCAATGCGTGCAGAGTGGAATCACCCGCTTTTTCTTTTCATTGTCTTCCATTACTTTTATTTTCATTTCCCAATTTTCTTTATCGCTTTCCTTCGTTTAGTTCTTCAGTTTCTTTACAAAGGTTTGTTCAAATCCTGTTAGTCCTCTAACGAACCTATTATTTCTTCTCAGCAACTTCCTTAGTACGTTTGGTATCCGGAAACTTTACCACAACAAAGTTTGTAAGGTGGTTGTGATGAATTTATAATTACCATCGGGGTGGGATTGGAAATCCATCAAATCCACGCGACAGCAGCTATTTAAATACTAAGAAATTGTTGGTGTCACTACCATTCACAGTTTTTCGGAAAACCGTTATACTTTTGGTTATTTTTTAGCTGCTCAACGATCCGATCTCTTCCTCCACGTCCTGTTTCAAGAGGAGTACCATAAAGTACATCAAATAAATTAGATTTGGGGGTATAAAAGACCACTTCAAAATCCGCTTCTTTCATGTTGGAACGATTATTTTTTCAATACCTCTTATTATAATGCTCCAGCAACCAACAATCTCGTGATATCTCTGATATTCATCAGCGGGTTTCGCATCGTTCAAGAAGATTATATATTATCATTTGTTCTAGTAACGCACAATTCGTTTTCGTTGCTTACAACACTTATAACGAGTTATGAGCTTAAAGCTTCGTTTTGTTCATCAGAATATCTCGGAGATAGTTTCTAATAGGCTGGGATTCAAGTGATGAAGCCTTTGTTTTTTTATCTTATCTTAGTAAAACAATTGAAATGAAACTGGAAAATAAGTTGTTGAATTATCAAAGCTACAACTACGATTGATAAGCACTACGCACTAATTACATGCAATTTTAAGTAATAATATCAAGTTTCTCCTCCAGAATGAAACGGACAATATGCACTCTCCGGGACTTTATGTAGAGATAAAATTCGAAGCGTGTTAAAAATTTGTACAGCTGTTATCAACATGAATGACATTAATATCTAACATCGAACCAATACAGCATTTTTTTAATAACTCCTTATTTCCTTTGGAATGAACGGCACTTATTGTTACGCGAGATAGAATTGTGTAAACTTTTGCATCTTTTATACTCGAATAAATCTCGAGATTTATGTTCGCAAAAAATTCTTAAATCTCATGGGTAAACGGTCGTTTTAGGATAACAATACGTCCTATACGTAGGTAATATCGCCCATAAATGCGTTCAATTATCGCTAAGTATTTGCACAGCTTTCCTCCTTATTTTCCTCCTTTACTTATTAGTTGTTTGTTGTTTATTTTCGATATACATGCGCCATTTTATACGTATAAGCCGAAACGTTACGTGTGAACTTGTCTATCTTGGCCGTCTCACAGTATTTGTACAAATAAGAAACAGAGCGCATATAATAATAATACAAAATCAGTCCACTCCGAGATAAGTTGCAATAAGCAAATATTAAATTTAATAACGCGGAACTTTATGCACGGAATCAGATGATGGGTGGGTTTTCTTTCACGAGAAAAACGGCGACCAAACAGCCGTATTTTCACAAAAGAAAATCGTCTTATTTAAATAAAGATAAGGCCCCGTCGAGAGATCAAATATATTTTTTAGATAATTGTAAAATGTAGGCCCTAAGGTTCTACTCTGAGGGACGAAAGCTCATATGCATATCGGCGATTTTTAGAATCGCTTCGAGAAGTTTATCTTGTTATTCATTTTATAGGTTTATGGTGAAATATATTGAAAGATTACATGCATTGCTAGCTCTAGAAATTTATTTCAACACTTACATACTAACGCTGGAGAGAAGTGTAATTTGCGTATACTAATTTAATTTAGGTAAGGCTATCTTAGAAATTATTTTCATTATAACGAATATATTGTAACATCGTGCATTGAACATTGGCGTCCGCTTTCTATTCTTTGTTTGCTTTATATGTTTGGCTTGTACACATGTAGGTGTTTCGTTTGCTATTAACAGCATTAATAAGTGTATTTTTTGCTACTTGACTGAACGTGGTAGAGCGCGTATCTGCCTACACACGCGTCCGCACATTTAAATATCCTAATAGCCTTTTCTCATTAATACGTCCATGCATAGCTATATAAGAATACCATACGGCGAGTCAACCTTGGATATTTTACAATAGTGAATCGATTAAACGATTATCTTCTTAACGGAAAGTGCATCTCGATGACCTAAAAAAATATATTTGAATTTAGTAATCCTCAAATATACTCGATAACAGCAAATATATTGTACAGCAATATTTATCCAATGCTTATCTAAGCCGGCAAAACAGGTTTTCTGAACTAATTAGCCTGGCAATTTTTTTTTTTCTTGAATAGATTAGAATAATAAATTATCTAGCTTCTATTGATATTTATCGAAATGAATCATGAATAGTGTTTTGCTAAAGCCAGTTTACCGCAGTCGAAAATTGAAACGATTCTTCTATATTATGTACAATAAGCAAAATAAGTTGTCTCCTCTCCTATCGGGCACCGATTATCAATATCACCAATAGTGCGGGAATCAGGTGTTTTCGGAATTGCGGGTAACAGAGAGCACAGATAAATGTGATTATGAATTGCGTCGGAGTGTCTTAGCGATGGAGTTCTGTATTTCACGGTTTATATTCGTTCAAGTTTCAGATAAGGCAGACATAATATATTTTGTTAACTGTACATGAAGGTAGATGCAGTATAAACTTGGTGCTTTTAATTGTGACCTATTAAGTCAAAATGTTAAGATTACATATGTTTAATACTATTTTTTATTTGTGTTTTAGAAACAAAGTAGATTAAAAAGTAATCAAAAACAACGTATAAAAAAAAAATAGGTTAACATTCATACCTTCTTTATTTTCTTCCATTTTTAAACTAAAACTACACCTATATATATATTGTCGACGGTTGTGGGCTTGATCTTATCTAACATTAAGAAGGAATCACAGACAAACTTTCAATGTGCCCTCAAAGGGAAAAGTTATACAGACCCTCTATTTATGGAATTTCACTAAAAAATAATACCATTTTTGACTATGCGGGATAAAGTTAAAGAAAATGTTGAACTTGCACCTCCAAACTCAATAAACTGCTTGAATCAATCGCTCCTTCAAGTAAACCTATCAGACTGCAAAGTGCCATACGAGGAATAAATTATGAAAAATTTGGCAGTATACGAAGACCAATATTATCAGCGAAAAATTAAAAAAGCGATTTAAAATAGGCATTAAATACCCATCTTAATTGACTAGTGCTCATTTATAAGAATTTATTAAACGTAACAAATTTAATTAGATAATATGGAATATTTAAACGACAAATTTAGGCCGTATCAATTTAATAAATATACAAGTTTCGTTGAAACTAATTTTTTCGTTCCGTGTTGTTTTAGGGCGTCCAGTCAGCGAGCATGTGATGCGCCGCGATGCCCTCTCTGCCCGCGGCGCCTGAGCATAGTTCCGGCGGCCGCACCGAGCGGCAACAACCATCAGACCACCGAACTACTAACGCCGCCGCCAATGATATGAGCCCTGAGCAGGAGGCCAGTCCACCGCCGGCGGCGCCTGGGGCGTCTCCCCCTCCGGCACCGACGCGCCTTCCATCGCCCGCCATCTCCCACCAGGACACCAATTCCGACGTGGAGCAGTTCTCCGGCAAGATCGTCTACAATCCGGACGGTTCCGCGTACATTATCGAGGACTCGGAGAGCGAGAACGAATCGACGGTGACCGGCATTCCGGAAGTAGTGCCGCCGCTGCAGGCCGTCTACGTTTCGCGATTGTTGAGGCAGCCGGCACGGCCTACCGAATTGCCCGCGGTGCACAGTTACCGGGTGATAGCGTTGAGGGACGCCAGACCGCCGAGACCCGCGTCAGTACCCGTCAAACCAATACTCATGTGCTTCGTTTGCAAACTGAGTTTCGGTTTCGCGCGGTCGTTCGCCAACCACGCGCAATCCGAACACGGCGTCACGCTCAAGGAAAACGAACGCGAAGTGTTGTCGGCGGATTGTTCGGCGATCTTGCAGTGCGTCGGTGCGGACAAGAGACCCATCGTTTCGCTCCTGGAACCGCTCGGTCCCGCACAGACAGAGAACCACATCAGCACCACGACCTCAATCAGCACGGCGAATCAACGAATCGAAGGCACGTCACCGTTGAGCGAAACGCCACCGTGTTCTTCGCGGAACACGCCCGGTAAGTCGCCATCGCCGCCTTTCGCCACACCACCGGCCTTCCTCACCGGTACGACGATCGGTGTCTGTCCGGATCATCTTCAGGGACGCCCATCTGGTGCGGAATGCGCTCGATGCGAAATGATCCTGGCATCTGGTCGATTGGGACCCGCTGGGTTAGGTAACGTTCACAGCAGGAACTCCTGCAAAACGCTAAAATGCCCCAAATGCAACTGGCACTACAAATACCAAGAAACGCTAGAGATACATATGAAGGAGAAACATCCAGAGGCTGAGACCAGTTGCATCTATTGTATAGCGGGTCAACCACACCCACGTCTAGCTAGGGGCGAAACCTATACCTGTGGTTACAAACCGTATAGGTGTGAAGTATGTAATTATTCAACGACAACCAAAGGAAACCTCAGTATACATATGCAGTCGGATAAGCATTTGAATAATATGCAAGAATTGCAGAATGGTGGAGCGCCAAACACCGAACCGAGACAGGCATCGCCGAAAGCGCCACCGCTCCACCATTCACCTGTCAGTAGCGGCCATAAACCTAAACCGAGCTTTCGCTGTGATGTTTGCAACTATGAAACGAATGTTGCTAGGAATTTAAGAATACACATGACCTCAGAAAAACATACGCACAATATGTTGGTACTTCAGCAGAACGTCAAGCATATGCAAACGTTATCGGCTCTACATCATCAACAGCATCCCCAGCAACACATGGAGAGTTTGTACGGCATATATCCCGGTCTGGGCGATAAGCCGGAAGCTGCTTTAGCCGATATGGCATACAACCAGGCGCTGCTGATTCAAATGATGACCGGAGGACAGCTACCAGGTCATGCGGGCCCGGCAGAAATGTCCCAGCATTCCGATATGGGTTTAAACCCGGAAACTATGGAACCACCGCCTGAGCCCGCGGATCCCGATCCGGAAAAGACGTACCAGTGTTGTGTTTGTAATATATTCGCTACTGACAATCTCGAAGACTTAGGAAGGCACCTGGCTCAGGACAGGACGAGACTGAGGGAGCAGGAGATCCTCGCTGTCGTGGCAGGTCACTACGTCTGCAAACTCTGTACCTACAAAACCAATCTCAAAGCTAACTTTCAACTTCACTGTAAGACTGATAAACATCTCCAGAGGTTACAACACGTGAACCACGTCAAGGAGGGTGGGACTAGAAACGAATGGAAGTTAAAATACGCTTCTGCACCAGGTGGTGTTCAAATTCGTTGCAACGCCTGTGATTACTATACGAATTCTGCACATAAGCTACAATTGCACGCGGCCGGCGGAAGACACGAAGCTGGAGTCGCGCTTCTGCGCCATTTAGTGGAAAGATGTTTAGTGTTAAGACCTGATCAGCAAAGGGTTTTTCACTGTTCGCTGTGTGGATTTTCAGCCACCAATAGACTGCTTCTTCTACAGCATGTGAAATCCTTGAAACATCTGCATCTGGAACAGTTGCATCAACTCCAGAGGAGGGCGGAAGGCAAGGAAACCGGACCCGAAATTGGTGAAATTTTTCACGTTGTTCCTGGTCCTATTGAACAACAAACACCTGGTGAGCAGAGTAGTTATAAAAAAAATACTTTAAGTTTAGCTTTAGTTGCTATGCTAGTAATTGTTAGGATCTCCATCAGTTTATCGAATCATTCTGTATAAATACGCTCCATTCCTATTTGTGTTATCTGTTTTTTTTTTCTTATTGGAAAAACATCAATGTTACACGACATACATATCGATTCCACTTATTTTCAAAGAGATAAAGTATGGAAGTTGCCATTTAAGGCAAATTAATTCATAAAATTATGCAGCAAATTAGTTCAGATTGAACGCAGTTATGTCTTTAATATTACTGCTTATTAATTTCTTAAATGGAATTATTGTATCGTAACCCAATTTTACTACAAGCATTCAGCTGCTTAACGTTAAAATTATAAGAAAATTTGAAACAATAATATAATTGACGCTACGTGTCTTAGCGCTTTTCAGTTACGTAGCTTATCTCGCCGCATCGGATTATTAAAATTGCAGTAGGGAAGTTGATATTATCTATCCTTATTTCGATTTGTATAATTGATGATTTCTAATTAGGTATTGGACGAAAATAGATCTGTTAAAATTAGAATGGCTAAGGTCTAATATTTGTGTGTATATTTGATATCATAACAACAATAATTTTAAGGATATTATAAGATGAATGAATTAATAACAAATAGATGAAATTACCTATAAATAATGCATTTATTATGTAAACAAGAATTATCACCTTAAGGATCATTTGACCGTTTTAACTGCCAAATTTGACTTTTCTCCTCAAAAATTATCAAATATTTTTTTTTTTTGCAAATTTGTGGAGAATGGCAATGCAATAAATTGCTTGTTTTTTTATTTATTTCAAGGATTAGCCAATTTCCGACACTCCGGTACAGCTTTATCTTATTTCATCTCTTTTTAATTAATTTTTGAATTATTCGAATTAAAGTTAACGTACATATATCATAATTATTTATGTAAGAAAGGATGTAAGTGGACTTTAGCGGTCGAGGATGTTGCGATACATCCGAGATCGCAAAAACACTGGAAATGTAATTTCTCTTAATACCAACTCAAAATTTCGAAAAAATCGGCATTTTAGCATAGCAGATAGCAAGTTCTCTAAGATAATATGGCAAATGTCGCTAGAGTGTCGGTACACTTAAAAAGTTTGGAAAAAGTACAAAATTGTTTTCGAAGATCTTGACTATGTTGAGATTATTATTATGTATTCTTCTATTACTATGCCACACGCTGTTCCTGACCTTTTTCCCAATATTACAATGAACTTTAGCATAATTTTATGATTGAATTTGTAGGCGTATCTCCTGTCTTACTGCTTACTGAAGTTGAAGAGCATTCACACAAAAGTCCAACAAAATATTACATTGTACACATAATGTTGAGTTATCGCTAGAGATGTCCGAGGCAGATGAAATTATTATTTTATTGCAGCGATTAGATAGATTTGTGTCTATTTGTCTCATAAGAAAGGGTTCGTGTTGCCTACTGGTTTCCCCGAGAGTCGACAAAACACGAGTCTGTCTAGTCGCTTTGTCATCTTCAGTTTTCACAATTAGCAATTTGCATATCAAAAGTTACATTGACAACAAATATTGCTATGTGCAAATGTGTTGGGCACCCTTTTATTTTTGAACAAACACATGGAAGGGAATAATTTGAAACAAAATAACGATATGCTTGCGGTGTATAAAGTAATTAAGAAATTTAATATTTTGCAACCCGATCATCTGCTTTAATTACATCATTTAGTCGTTTAGGCATAAGATCAAAGAGCATAACTCTCGAGATGTGAAACCCTCTTTAGGTGTGTAATGGTGTATAGCCATGCTTCTAAGATTTTGTATGTCAGTTGAGTAATCGTATTTTGTTTTGACCAAACCAACGCATCGTCACCTTTACACGATGGCAAGGTGTCTTACTCTGTTGTTGGAATTAAGTCATCGTGTAAGAGTTTCAAATTCGATGCCCTCTCACATACAAACAGCTTACTAACTTCTGATATGCAATTCCACATAAGGTTGCCACCATTGTGCCTTACTATAGAGAATGCATTCAGCGCGGAATGCTTCTCCGGGTCTACTGTATACGAAGCCCTTGGTGAAGGCTATTGATAAAACATTTCTTACATAATCAAAAAAAACACCTGATAATAACTTCCAGTTCTCGATGTACATTTCGCCTTACCGGATCGTCAAATGTAATAAAATTTGTTAAATTATTAGCAAGTGTTTATCTTTGATTGTGTTTATTATTATCTAGAATGCTGCTGATATAACATACTGGATAATTAAAAAATAACCTAGGTCAACCTTTGTCTGATCAACCTTATTCGTTTTACAATTTTAGTTCACAAACAACCATGCGTACTTAATGAAACAATTTGGTTTGCTCCCTTTTATAAGCATTATCAGTAACACAATATCTCCTAACTTATCCACAGCTACCTTTAAATTTATAAACACTTTACTATCACCCTGTATAATTGGCAACTGATACACTAAAATACCTATAAATGTATCCTTCAATTAAAACCATGCACAAGCACCTTAATGCCGTGTACAAATATATATATTTTACCGGATGTACACTGCTGTTCAGAGAAGTTCGGTCGGTTAGTAAAAAACATGAAAAGGTTACAAAAACAAACGAAACTAAAAACAAAATGCAATTTTATTGTATGTACAGGTAAAAAAGACAAAAATAAATAAATAAAAAGTTATTCTGGCCTAATATAACGTACTGAACATTATTTTTTTTTCATCGAAAAAACCTCGTTTGCTGTTAATTACCACTCGAACTATTCTAGGCATTCTTTCGATAAGTTTTGTTAAAATGGATTGTGGAATATTAATCCATTCATGTTGCAGAATATACCGTAAATGTTCTTTTGAAGTTGGGCATATTTTCGGATCCTCCTGTCCAGTTCATCCCACAACAACTCTCTAGGGTTCAAATCTGGGCTTTGTGGGGGCCATTTCATTACTTTCAGGGTGTGTTGTTCTTCTTGCTCCTTTAGATAGTTCTTACACACTAACGCAGTATGTTTTGGGTCGTTGTCATGCATGAATGTAAAGTTACGGCGTATTATAGGCAATCATGGCACTGCATGATTCTGGAGTATTGCAAAATAATTTTCCTTCCTCATTACACCCTGCACTCTGCATAAATCACCCGTCCCAGCAAAGGAGAAACATCCCCACACTAACACAGAACTACGCCCTTGCTTCACTGTAAGCACAATGCAGTTCGGGATCACTTTTCGGTTTTAGATGTTCGGACATAAACTCGTTGATTTTGCCAAAAAACCTCAAACTTTGACTTATCACTCCAAAGCACGTATTTCCAATCATCTAACGACCAATCTAGATGAGAACGGGCCCACTGTCGCCGTTTTGCTCTGTTGTCCCGACGTAATAAGGGTTTTCGAATGGCAATGCGTCCATGAAGGTCCGCTTGTTGAAGTCGACGTTTTACCGTACTCGCCGAAACTTGTTCTTCACGGCCGCGATTGACTTCGGCTGCTATTTGTGGCGCTGTTAATTTTCTATTCCGTTTGCTTAATAATTCAATTCTCAAATCTTCAGCTTTTGTTGTTTTGGTAGATGCTCCAGGACGAACACGATTTTCTATAGTTCCAGTTGTCCGATATCGCTTTATGATGTCATTTACTGTTGAACTTCTCATATATATTTTTTCAGCAATTTGTCGCCCCGAATATCCTTCTTCAAACAGCGTAATAATGCGTGAACGTTTTTCTACGCTGGTAGGCTTG
This sequence comes from Oryctes borbonicus, assembly GCA_902654985.2. Taxonomy (NCBI): domain Eukaryota; kingdom Metazoa; phylum Arthropoda; class Insecta; order Coleoptera; family Scarabaeidae; genus Oryctes; species Oryctes borbonicus. Next base: position 3,967,970 of record LR736857.1, read on the forward strand.
CCACGTGCCATTTTGAAGTAAATTTTCTTAAAAATTTCGCGCAAAAACGACAGATGCACACCAACACAGGTTTAACAGTAAAATGAAGTAAATTTATATCCTTACGCCTGTGATAAATAAACAAGAATGATACTGCGGTATATTTCCTAAATGTGTTGTTCGTTAATAATCCCCAAACGACCCGTCTCAAAAGATCGGTACTTCCGAGAAATTCTTGGAATGATAATAAAAGGGACTTTATTGTGGTTGCCGCAATATTTCTACTTTACATAATAATTTATGGCTTTAATCCCTTAGAAAAGAGTGTATGCTTAATATTTTTCTAATTTTATGTATTAATAATTGTATACAGTGTGATATAATAGATTTTTATTGTATGACCGAACTTCACTGAACGGCAGTGTACATATTGTGAACTAAAATAATGTAGATCCCGATTTTTACTAAGCCAACCTGAACAAATCCAGCAATGTTCTTGAACAAAATTTAATAAACCCGTGACATTCTTGTGGACGACAGCATAACATTAAGTTGAATTGTTTTGGTTTTGCGTGAGTGCTCCACAGTTATTACTTTAATGTATCGAGAGAGCCTCGAACTGTTTATATTTCTCGTCTCCAATTAAAAATCGCCAATTATGCAACTTCGATAGGATTCAAAACGATCGTGTTTCGATGCAATTTTTACAGATATTTATGTAAGTTCCTCAACTTCCATCCTGCATATAATTATCGTATATCTACCATTAAATTTGCAGAAATACCAACAATGAATTCGGAGAACTGCTGCTGCATAATGTCAAAAATTTAAAATTACTACTTTAGCGTATTAAAGTAAACGATGGAGACCTCAAAAAAAAGAAGGAAAGAAAGACGAGTATGTAAAGATGTAAAATAAGTTTCGCGTAACTGTAACGTAATACATACATATTTAAAGGCATAAAGGTATATAATAAGGTTTTAATGTGTGGTTAAGTGCAAAAATGTTTTACATAATACAAAATTACTGACGTTTTCGAGACTCGCCGTAAAAAAATCAGATGTTACAATTACACACCCCTGAGGTGTACAGTTACACGTACAAGCGCGTATAATAACAATTACGATTTCGACCCGCGTGCACGATACACTGCCGGGGAATGCTGTATGTATGTATATGAAGTGTCATATAAGCCATATGTTTTATATGTACGAACGTATAGGAGAAAGAATAATAGTAGGGATTTCTTTCCTGTGTATTAAAATTTAAAGTTATATATAATTAGGGAATGTTTTTATCGTACCATGGCGAGTCTGCTGCTAAGGCGTGTCTCGGTTGACGCTTCGGGCCCGATGATAACAATAGTCTCGATCTTCTTTTTAGGGTCAATTGTTCTGTTATTGTCGTTGTTCGATTTCTGGAGGGGACCGTTGCGAGTGTTCGTATGTTGCGAAGAATACCCGCGATGATAATACCATAACATTGATGGTGGAAATAATACCGTTAATTTACGTAAAATTACCGAACACGCTGTAAATAAGAAGAAAGTTTTTAAGTATACATCGCACCAAGGCTTTTCTTTACATTTTTTTTAAAGAAGAGGAAACAAAAGTTTATTGAAATTGCAGCCTTGGAATTTCTTAGTTGTCAAAATATTTTCAGAAGAAGAATATTATTACGTATAATACTGATATTATAGGACCGAAATAATTATGGGAAGGGAAAACTAAAACTACATGGCATGTTCCACATCCTATACAGTGAGATCCTAAAATGCCCATACTAACCTTTGAAGAACAGAAGTTAGTGTTTAGAAAAAAGAAAGTTCAATTTATATTCTCTCGTGATCTAACTTTTCTTGTTATCAGCGATTCAATTACATTTCCGGTATCACCGGAAGTGACACCAACTCTCTTATTTTAAATAGAAAACCCTGTATATTTTTATTCCTTTGGAAAGGTAATCGAATGACGACTCCAACGATACCATACAAATTATACGTTGGCCTAAGAAATATGACTTATGCAACAACACAGATTTTGATAAACTGTTTTTGTTGTTATGCAAAGTTGGCTACAGCAAAAAGCAGCAAATTGCCTTTTGGGACATGAGGTTGGGCCAATGAGATTTCTGCTGAGCAACATAATCATAGCAATTGCCAAACTCAAAAGTCCCAATTCTAAAGTCATAAATCATTCTTATTTATTATTGCAGCTTTATGGAACTTTGAATTTTATTTCTTTTTTGGTTGACAATGTATTCCTTCTCCAAGCTATTACCTTCAGGATGGCTTTAGTGCAAACCATACAAAATTTGCTAGATCAAACATCACCTAACCTGCCGTGATTACATAACAAGCTGTTCAATAATTTAATTCATATTATTTCCCGTAAAACCAATTCTCTCTTCAGATTCTATCTTACAAAGTTCGCATATTTACGACTAACGGCAGCGTTCATTATGTTTCACTTCATGGCAGTCTTCGCCAAATTCACCGAATATTTAATTTACTTTGAAGTCCATCTTGCACGATCCAGGTTCAAACCATTGTAAAATTAACAGCACATTCTCTGACGAAGTTCGATAAAGTAAAAAATAACAGCAATTAAATGGAGGATATAATAACAATAAATGACAAGAACAATTTACGCGGTTAAATTTGAAACTTTTGACAATTGTAATGGTTATGTTGCGTAGAAATTATCTCCGTGGATTAAACTCGATACAGGAAATTTTATTTCCTGGAATTTTTTCGCCAAAAAGATCAGCATTATAAATAAAAACACTCATGAGTATTGCGGTCAGACTTCTAATTGAAAACGAGAGCTGGTTACATACTCGAAATGTAATTGAACTGCCGATAATGCCAACAGTTAGCTCACAAAAAATAGAAATCGATTTATTTTTTCCTAAAAAGTTCTGAATTCTGCCAAAAGTTAACATGGGAGAGAGGGTTATACTTAAGCACTTCTCACTATTCGTAATAAGCAGATTTATTATTAATCAATAAATTAAGTGAATATATTGCCTATACAATATATTGATCAACAAACGTATTATCGCACCTTAGAAAGGAAAATGTAAGTATCTGCACTTCACTGAATTACCTACTTATGAAAAGTGGTGACTCTCATCACTAGAAAATATCTTCATTGTCTCATTCAAATTTTTGTCACTCGCAATGATAGAGAAATAATTGTCGAAGAGAGGAAAATAGTTTCGGAATTGTACAAATAAGAATAACTTGCAATTAGCAATGACATAAGAGTGTATGTCATGGTTTCGTGTTGGAAAGCTTATTTGCATTGATACAACAGAATATTTTAAAACAAAACATCTTGAAGGTAAACAGACAAGGTTGAATCTTGAGACAAACTGATGGTTTCAACCCCCAGCATACCATATGTCAGGTAAAATAATTAATTATGCACAATACTACCTCACGCCTTATCAATTCACCTTAGTTTTCTAACATTAACCCAATAGAACATCTATGGCTTGAATTAGAAAAAAATTGCCAGCGACATATTTTCAGCAACTCAAATTCTATCAAATAGGTAAAGCAAAATCAATCCTCTCTGCAATTGGGAGAAATTGGCCCTCAGATTAAAGAAAGTTTTATGGCGAAAATGTTGCACAACGTAATGTTAAATTTTAGCTCATTTTACTATTTCTACATTTTATCCATGCATTTGTTGGTTAATACATTGTATAAAAAATGTATTAATTTCATTTTTTTATTAATAATAACATTTAATTTGGTTACACGTACAAAATGTAGAATATTCCATGTATAGTTTTAGTTAAAAAAGTAGATAAACGGTTATCTCATTTCTAACTTTATTTATACACATATTACTTAAAATGTTGCTACTATGTCAATACTATGTTAGTGGGAACAGCATGTATATTGGTTAGAATTATATTTACTGGTAGAAATATAAATAAGCATAAACAGATTCATGACATATTTGGCAACGTTAATAAAATTGAAAGCAACTTATAATTCCCAAATATGGCTCCAACGTTTTTTATCATAAGGCAAAAAATGTTAGTAAGAAAATATCAGGCCTTATTAAACATTAAACGATTTATTTAGCTGTGTGATTTAAAGTGAGAAGTATTAGAAGTTTTATATATTTGAAATAGTACCTAAAATTTTAGTGCTTCGTCAAATATACACATTTGGTAAGAAATTTATAAGCTACAAAATATAATAAGTGTATTTTATTATTTTCAATGTTAATTGCTTGTATATAATTGAGATTTTTGATGTTTTTAGTTAAATTATTTTAATTTTAGTTAATCTCTTAATTAATGTAATTCTTGCTGATACAAAATGCAGTAAATCCAACATATCCATTACATCCATAATAAATAATTATTAATGACGCAATAATTGGCATTCGTTTAGAGAAGACTTCGAAAACTTATTTTTGCCAGGTTTAGGAAAAAAATAAATGCATTGAATGAACTCGTACAAAATAGTAAATTTTGTGGTTTAATGTTTATTCCTTGGATTAAAGAATAAATTGCACCTTGGATGCAAAAAAATCACTAATGTAAGTGGCATGCATCAAAACATTAATTGTAGAATGGAAAAGCCTTTTTACTTTGACTTTAAATAAATATATGAATGAAAATATTGTATATATGCAGAATAATACCAATTTTATTTTGATAACTGTGTTAAAAAATATTTTTTAATAATAACTCCTAAGACTAATAATGGCTTGGTAGTTCAATAATGAGAGAGGTTCGCTTTCGCCACGGCGCGTCAGGAGTCGAGCGTGCGAGTCTGAGTAGAAATAATGGCAGTTTTTTTAACAGGCCCCCAGTACACCTCTCGAATTTTTTTGAATTAATAGTAACATTAACATATGACTTATATGCTACAGATTGCGGCGGGTATCGCAATAGCCTCGTGGTCACTCAAAAAAAGTAACAAAAATTCAAGAAAAAATAATGTGATGCATGGAACACAAAATCAACCACCTACTCCCTAGATTCTTTTGGGATTACATTGCACTCATGCAAAATATGACATTAAATCGAATGAACATAAAAATACATTTTGAAATATATTTGTCCAACCCTACAATTTGCATTAATTAATATAATTAATGTTTTAATTTACTTATAATAAAGCTCGATAAAGCTCTTTATGAACCATGTGAATCCCCATGAAGTTGAAGTGAATCCCTATTTCTTTATTATTATAATAAAATCTAATTACAGGAACAACCAAATTATAAACACTGACAAAATTAGTGATATTCATTTGCAAGATTATTATTTGCTTCAATTGTGTTTTATAGATGTACATGGTTCCGTGAAAGTAATGTCCTTTAAACATTTAACACTTAACATTGTTCATACGTTGCTAATAATTTCTTTTCAGCGTTCCATTTCCTTGCAATTTACTATTCACACTTTGTTTTGTGAAAGAAACGTGCATTTAAAAACCTTCAAAACATTTTTTCTGGAAGTGTGTATTTATTCTCAGACATTTGGAAGATACGTCAGTAAAATTGTATTCTGTAACACTTAGCCTATATCAGAACCAAATTGAAATAAATTCTTATCTAAATTAATACCATTACGTACCAGTTACACATTGCTAATAATCATATTTCTTTTGATAAAGCGTATAAAATATTTATTCTTGTTTATTCTTGATCCATCAGAAAGAAGAGATAGCGTTAATTCGGAATCGAACATCATTGAACAACCCAAAGAACAAATCAAAACCGAACCAAACGAGGATATCGAAGAGGTTAAGCCGCGTGAAACGCCGACGAATAGTCACATATGTCCATACTGCGAATACACGAACGATTCAGAAATGCGGATCCAAGCTCACGTCCTAGCACAGCACGGTACAAACAGTTCCTCAGAAACACATTTTCAATGTCCATTGTGTCAGGATTCGTTCAAAGAACGGTCAAATCTCGAAAGGCACGTCATGCAAATCCATTCGGTCAATAGCGAGGGCCTCCAACGACTTTTGATGTTGGTTGATCAGAGCCATTGGCTGAATCACGCTTCTAGAACGTCGACGCCGAACAATTCGGCGACAAATAATCAAATCCAAACTCCGCCAAATCAAATGGTGTCGCCCACGTCGGTCTCTTCCAAAGATTCTAACAGACTGGATAAGAACGATTCGACGAACTTGGATGTCGACCCTGATATCTTGTCGCCGAATAGCGACGATAACACCGATTTCGAGTACGAAAGATGTGGAACTTGCTTTAAGAACTTCAAGAATATCGATGAACTATGCTTCCACCAGAACGAGACCGGACATCTGGAGATCAAGCAGACGCCCAGCGGGCCTGGGTATGTCTGTTGGAAAAAGGGTTGCAATCATTTTTTTCCAACAGCGCATACGCTGCAAATGCACTTCAAAGATGTCCATGCCAAAAATTCGATAACCACGATGTCGGTGTCGGAGAAACACGTGTACAAATATAGATGCAATCAGTGTTCGTTAGCCTTTAAGACGTTAGAAAAACTCCAGTTACATTCGCAGTATCATTTGATCAGAGATGCTACGAAATGCGTCCTGTGCGGACGTAGCTTTAGATCGTTGGTAGCTTTACATAAGCATGTCGAAAGTGTCCATTCCGAATTAACGGACGAAGAATTAGCTGCTTACAAACAAAGTTTAATGAATAATCCTCTACTCTTGGCAGGGTTGCAAGGGCAAGTTCTCGACAGTTCAACGAATGATCTCCTGAAAAAAGAATCTCTTCGCAATGACGATGTGGAATCCATCGATTGTGATGATGGTAAAGATCTGAATACCAGCCACGACGATAGCAATCAAAATGATGGAGAAAATTCGGATGATAGCATCATCTATAAGGACCAGCAGTTCTTAGAAGATTACCTGAACTCCCAAGCGATCGCGGAAGATAGTTATAACGATCCAAACAGAAAGTATAAATGTCACCGGTGTAAAGTAGCATTTACACGACAGAGCTATCTGACTGCTCACAATAAGACTCTACTACATAGGAAAGGTGAGAAACTTAGCTATCCCATGGAGAAGTACCTGGATCCGAATCGACCGTACAAATGCGATGTATGCAAGGAGAGTTTTACGCAAAAAAATATCTTGCTGGTGCATTACAATTCGGTCAGTCATTTGCATAAGTTAAAGAGGGCGATGCAAGAACAACAGCAGAATAATAACAACAACCCGCCTATATCGCCTATCATCAGTCAACCGCACAATATGACATTAACGCCTAAGAGTACATCATCCGAGGAGGATGACAAAAAGCGATATCGCTGTAATATATGCAAGGTAGCGTACACTCAGGGTAGCACGCTAGATATTCATATGCGAAGCGTCTTACATCAGACGCGTGCGAGCAAATTGCAAGACTTGGCGCTTTCCGGGCAAATAGATCTCTCGAAACCGCTCATCGAACAGCCCGAAGCCATGCAGTCTCCTAAACAATCGAGCCCTACACCCTGTAGTGGGGAGAAGGGTTCTCCCACCCCGCCATCACCTGGATTGGGTGCAGGTAGCCAAGGGATGCTGAGCTGTCCTAAGTGCGGCGCGTTATTCACTTCGCAAGATCAGTTTGGTGCGCACCAACAATTATATTGTATGTTCGCCGCTCCGATGGCCATATTTCACCAGGCGCAAGAGCCTGGACAGGCGAAAAGCCCGCCTCCCGGCGATCAAGATCTAGTTAACAAATTGAATCTGCCGAAAAAGACCGGCTCGCATATGTACAAACACCTGTTGGAGAGTTTCGGTTTCGATCTGGTAATGCAATACAATGAGAGTCATCAGAGGCGGCAGAGACAACAACAACAACAACAACAGCAAGCGCAACTGCAGCAACAACAACGCGAAGCTGAGGAGAAGATGCATTCGCCGCCACCCACCCATCACGATGTCGATCTAGACGCTTCATCGAGGGCGGAGGAGGACATTGAGAGCAGCTTGCCTGAAGTAAGTAGATCCACGTGCCAACATTGCAATAAAGAGTTCTCTAGTGTGTGGGTGTTAAAATCTCACTGTGAAGAAGTACATAAAGATTTAGTGCCACTAGAATTCTTAGAAAAATATGCTCAACAGTTCAAGAACGAATACGAAAAGAAATCTGTGGTGGTGACGGCCGCAACATCTTCTTCCACACTAAACACCGATCCACGAGTTACGACCCCGGGCGCGACGACCACAACAACATCGACAGCGGATACCACGCCGGAAAAAGAAGACGAATCCAAAGAAGCGTTGCACGAAAAACTTAATTTACAAAATACGCCCGAAGTAACGGCCGCATCTACCGCTCCCTCCACGCCGACATCTTCGACAACGCCGGCGAGCAGTACGGACTCTTTACCCGCGAATATACAAGCGATGATTGCGCAAAGTATGGCACAGAACCCGATGGCGCTAGCGCAACAAATGTCCGAGATGCAAGCCGCTCTGAATGTCATGCAACTACAACAGTTAAACTTTAATCCTATGATGCAGATGATGGGTATGGGACTACCGCTCGGTCTCAACGCACTGGCCGCGATGAATCTTCAACCTCCTCTCGTGCCTCTCATGATGCCACCACCGCCGTACGATCCGATGTCCCAATTCACACCGCAAGATCAGCAGGCCATGCTAGCGAAGCAACAAGCGATGATTCAGCAACAAGCGGTGAGTTTATCTTATTCAGTATTTATGACAAATTTGTGGAGCTTTTATGTAAAAGTTCATATATGAATATTGTACCCTTACTGGATTAATTTCAATTATCTCTGAATATAACAACTTTTACATAAATCCTTCCCATTTAAATCATATTAGATTATATTAAGAAAGGTATAAAAGCTACTTTCTGTATTATTTTTATATAATGGCTTATTTTGAAGCATCTTTGCTTATATTTAATGAAATTATAATGTCGTAGTCTAATGCAATTATTGTTATTAATACAAAATCGATTTAAATACAATTAATATAACCTAATACACGTACGTAGATAGAATTGTTGTGTGAGTCGGGATATTAAAAAAATAAATAGAAATTCTGACGCCGCAGAACGTTCGAAACACCCTTCATATTTATTTCTGCACTACAGCATCCGTTCAATATGTCAAGCCTTTCAAAACTATCAGTTGATCCTTTACCTAACATGTTGTCTTTTGTTTAAGATAAAGAACAAAATCGTATTCTACAATTTGTATAGAATTCAAATCAAAATTATATGATAGATGTAACATTAAAAACTTATTAATAAACTAAACGTTTTTTTTGAGATACCAACATCTAAGTAATTAAGGTAAAGATCATTTGAATTTACAGCTACCTCTATTAAAGAGTTTTGCACCTCAATACACGAGTCTAAATTTGTCACGAAACTCTTCTTGATTTCAGCCATAGAAGTTGCCATTTGCAATTATAAAACCCTTTCTTATGCATACAGTAGTCTGAAATAAAGCTGCTTAAACAATCACTAAAAATCCGTTCGTTGTTGGCGGTCATACTGAAATATTTCGGCAGATTTTAAAGGCACAACAGCTTGGACCACCTGCTTGGCTAACACCCTGACAACGGTGTGTTTTGTTTACCGTGCTAATAAAGCAGGCATTTTTTTTTCTAGAACAAAACCCTACAAAACGACTGTAATTTTAGACACCTGTTGGCGGAAAGCTATTTGCACTTCGTTACTTTACGATCCTCGAAATTTAGCAAGAGTTTTCGGAAAAGGTGGCACCCTTGAAAAAAAACATTATACAGAAAGTGCTTTATACTTTTCAAAATCAGTGTTACCTAAGTTCGTACGTTTCGTTTTAAAAATTTCACTGCTTTTAACTGAAATGCTTCGATATTAAAAAGTATAAAAGAAGAAACAAAAGATATGTCTCATTAATAACCCATTTAAGTCAATAACTGCTAAGCTTATAATTATCTTGTAATATTGGTATATAGAATGGTATATGTACGTACTATCTACAGAATATATTTAGTATCGCCTCCTGTACCTTTTGTTACTGCAAGATGGTATCATTTGATAGGGCTATATCACGAAGTAAAATCCAAGAACGGTAAAGCTACGAATGTATACAGGGCCGTCAGAAATTTAATTTAAATATTTTATTATTGAAACATTTTGGCTTCCTTTGATTTATAACAGACACGTTTTAGTTTCATTTCGCAATCCTTAGAACACATTTAATTGACATGAAATCGAACAGATGTTACCTCCTTCTTCGTATAAACTAAATAATTCTTTAAAAAGTGAAAAAAACTAATCATGACAAACAACACAAAAGAACATCTCAGACGGATTAGCGTCAAAGTAAATATTTTAAAAGATATTTCGCAAAGACTGAAATTTTCAAACCGTTTGACGTATTTAGAGTTTAGGGAGGATTACTTGCTAGCATTAGTCTAACTATAGGGGGATAGTATATAAATGCCTGTGTTAAGAAAGACAAAAAAAATTGTTATGGTGATGGTAGCGAATTTTTTCGCTCGTTTTCGCCTCTTTCTCTTTAATTCAACATCAAATCAGTCCAATAGGTTAACATAGTATTGCCCTTCCTTTCTCCAAATAATCAATTGAGATTATACCTTGCGAATCCCAAAAAAGAATCGTCGCCATAACTATTCCCGCTGATTTAGTTTCACACATGTCGCTGCAGAAACTCATGGGTGCTGCACTTGATCATATCCAAACTTTGCTTGGAAGTTATCACGCTATTCCGTTTTTGATGAGACACCGTTTCACCTCACCCATCTCTCAAATACCCATTTTTTTTAAGGATATTTTGCATACGTTTACCATATTAACAATCGCTAATCTTCGCCCCACCGTCTGCTATCATGAACTTGATTAATCATATTGTTCATAGTCATCTCAATAGTCCGTTCCTTATCAACGACAGCCAGCTTAAATTCGTCCGATGGTAGTCGTGGAAGGAGTGCATCCAGCTTTTCATCTGTCGGCAAACACGGGTACTTCATTCTCGTACAACAAATCGTGAGAGAAAAATCGTGGATGAGTAGACTGAAACACCTTGTATATGCAATTATTTTGTTTTTGGAGTTATAATAATAATATACTGCAATAACTGCATGCCCAAAAAAAACATTCTTTCACATCAGCCGATATTTCCTTTTAAGTATTTTAAAATTGACAAATAGGCCCTCATTTTCTAAAACTCCTTCGATTTATTAAACACTTAACACCTCGTAGCTTTTTAGTAACCCTGTATAAAAGCATATTTCTCCTCCATCTCAAATCTCAACGGAAATAATATACTTTGGGACACAATCAGCCGATAGGTGTGCTTTTACATGACGATCGTACAAGGTATTCGCAGCTAACACAGCGAAACATACCGGCAACAGCTATACAGTAAAGGCAAGCGACCACTTGCCAATAATTATACATTCTGAGATCTGACAATTACTTGCCGGACCAAGACCGATCCGACTCTTGATTATTTTAATTGCTATTTGTGCGTCGTAACCTTGTACGTTGTGATAATTATCGTAATTGATTTATTGCCAATTTGTTGCTATTTATTAATGTTGGTCGTGCGCCCATCTATGGATATCTGTCTCTTAGGAAAGCGAATAGTAAAATAGAGCTTTTTCGAAGCCGCTCGAAAAGATGCATTGAGAGACTAGGTAGGGCAGCACATACACGCGCTTATACAATGTGTCCCCGGATGGGATACTTCACCCTTTTAGGCCATCTTATTTTTTCTTTTTTGAGGAAAAGTCATTCTTGATCGATCGTTTTGCGTATTTTGAGATGCTGAGTCCGATAGTTAAGCTTGCGAAAATACATATAAGGTGTAAAACTGAAAATTGGTTTATGTACAGGATTTAATGAAAAAAAAAATAAAATATCTATTAAGGCAATTATTCTCCTTTCAATGAATTAAGATCGCTGTTTAACACGTTTCTTTAAACCTTTTGGTTTAGATAACCCAGGTGGACGAAAATTAAAGGGGTTAGATCTGGTGGCCGCGCAGGCGAGGTTACTGGTATTTAGCGGGCAATCCACCTTCTATATATCAGGTATTTTTTGTCCACAAAAAGCCAAAATTTTTATATGAAATTTATTGTTATTTAACAACTACTTGTCGATATAAAAATTAATAAAGTAATTAAAACAAACAGAAGAAAACAAGTAGGCTTCGCTTTAAAATAACTTCAGTAAAGGAATAAATGAGCTACAGATTAGGTGGCTTCTATTGTTATTGCACGCTTCTTTCCCTAGATTTGTCAATTTCCTCGTCGCGCAAACCAGCGCGGTGGCGATGGTGTGGCGGTCGCGGATACGCAGACCTATGCGATACACATACAGCAATTGACGTAATTTAATTAGGTTCAGCGCAATTTTGTGATTTGTGTCCAAATAATGCAGATTGCAAAATTGACCGATTTTTTATCGTTCGTGGGCTCGATCTAATTAAAATGCGAATCGTTGCTATCCATTTAATGGATCGGCCGATTAAGAAATCGTTCGTGCGCGCTTATTAGGGACTGCGGGCGATTACAATATGCGCAGCTGGCATGGCATATGGTAAAAATGACAAAAGTATTATATTCATGTAAGAACATGCAAATAATATTTGTTTCATTTAATTATCTTATTACTGTTTATATTAGTAAATAGCTATTAAATAAGCAAAAGTTTCAAATAAAAATTATTTGTTTTTTCTATATGAAAAAGCAAACTTAACACTCGGAAGACATTGATGGCACATCTACAATTAAACCTGAACCTTTACAATGTATTTTCCCTATTCATATAATAATTTGTATCAACATTTTTGCGATTAAATAAATTATTTTGAGTTATTCAGTCGTCTCAAAATTCGGTATATTGGCTTACGTGAAAATCCATATGAGCTTTCGTTTCTAGCGTGATTAGCATAACCATCCAGCAAGCGGGAGATATCAGGTTCGATTCTCTACCGTGCTAGATATTTTTCAAAAATGTAATAATGTCTGAGAAACCAAGGAAATCACGGATTTTTAATAATAAAATTCGTTTGTTAGGTCTTATTACAAGTTTGAGCGCCTTACTTAACATCCCAAAATAAGCAAAACTATCGATCAAGAATCATAAATAAGTTTACGAGAGTGGGATATCACATTCGGGGACACAGTGTGTATTGCCTATGCAATGTATGTTACCTGCAGCTGATATCAAAGTCGCTGTTTGTATTTATGCTTTACAATAGCGGTAAATAAAAAGCCGACCGCTTAAATTCCATAAAAGTAATACAATAATGTTGTAAATTATCATATCTACACATGCGTTTCAGTGCACGAACTGCCGTCATTGAAAAAGATGTTTCTTCTTTTTTTAGTCATAAGTTAACGAGTTAATTCGTGCTTTACCGTTCTTGGAGGAAAGACCGTTTTGTAAATGTTAAGTGTGCGTGGAGATTTATATTAACATTATATGCCTCTACTCGATGGAATTATTTAGGATTACAAAAGAAATATGATGAAACCGGCTGAAGTCAATAAAGCAGATGTCTTTGGGAAGTTACAATAAAGTATTTTGGCCCGTTAGAATGAATTGAATTAAAATGAAAAACTGCTCAAAGAACAATTCCCAAAATGTATAATGTCAGTTAGTCCCATGATCTTTAGGATTTATCATGTTTCTTCTACAGATTTAGACCGAAAGTATCTGTTTAAGTAGAATTGGTATTTTGTGCATATTTTTGCTTTTCACATTCATTTGAAATAAACACATATCTCTCCTAAATAGGCCGTTAATGCAGCTGCCAATCAGAAACGAGCTCGAACTCGCATTACCGATGATCAGTTGAAGATCTTACGCGCCCATTTCGACATCAACAACTCGCCGTCCGAAGAGCAAATACATGAAATGGCCTCGCAAAGCGGCCTACCGCCGAAGGTCATAAAGCACTGGTTCAGAAATACGCTGTTTAAAGAACGCCAACGCAACAAAGACAGTCCGTATAATTTTAATAATCCACCATCAACAACACTAAACCTGGAAGAGTACGAAAAGACTGGTGAGGCGAAAGTGATGCCTCTAAACAGCTCAGGTAGTAGTACAGAAGAAAATGCCATTAAAAATAAATCCCCACCACCGCCTTTGCAGAACGAAATTAAGAGCGAAATGAAAGAAGAACCGGTGGAAGATACGTCCTCCACTAAATTTCATAATATCGAAGAGCATAAGAATCCTGATGATCTTGATGAAAAACCTAATATATTTAATATGGCATCGAACCTTCAACCGCCTCCAAGTCCAGCTTCTTCAATAAGCGGTTCCGAATCGCACAATATGAGCCATTTGTCCACTCCAAATACGCCAAACAGTCTCACGTTAACCTCCATTATTGCTTCTCAACTCGGCGATACCATTACAACAACCAGTACACCATCCGCTCTAAATTTGACACCTTCTACGCAACACCCTTTGCAAAGTCCGATGTTACCACCACCCAAATTAAACCAGCAAGTCTTTCCCAGTCCTAATAATCTACAAAGTATGTTACCTTTAACGCCGAATCGATGCCTAAGCCCTAATCGAGAATACCAAGGATCTGGATCTAATTCTAGTGTAGGCAGTAGTGGCAAAAGAGCGAATAGAACTCGCTTTACCGATTACCAAATTAAAGTATTGCAAGAGTTTTTTGAGAATAACGCTTATCCCAAAGATGACGATTTAGAATATCTGTCAAAGTTGTTAAGTTTAAGCCCAAGAGTAATAGTTGTATGGTTTCAAAACGCGAGGCAGAAAGCTAGGAAGGTCTATGAAAACCAACCAGCTGCTGAGCCATCACCAGGAATCTCAGAAGAAGCAGGTACAAATAGATTTCAAAGAACACCAGGATTAAACTACCAGTGCAAAAAATGCTTGCTTGTGTTTCAAAGATACTACGAGCTGATACGGCATCAAAAGACTCACTGCTTCAAAGAAGAAGATGCTAAAAGATCTGCGCAAGCTCAAGCGGCAGCGGCCCAAATAGCCGCCGTTCTAAGTTCGGAAGATTCCAACAGTAGTACCATCATAGAACAGAATCAACAGCAACCTCCAATTCCTCAAAGTCCTCAGATACAAGGCACATCTTCACAAAGTCCACTCCAACCTAATCCCCCAACAACACCTACACCAACAAGTGGAAATTTTCCGAACTCTCCCATGTCTTCCTCTGGTACTTCAGAAGCAAAAGAAGGCACATTTCAATGCGACAAATGCAATCTAGTCTTTCCCAGATTCGATTTATGGAGGGAGCATCAATTAGTTCATATCATGAATCCAAACTTATTTCCAACATACCCTCCCGACTCTCCTTTCGGTATCCTCCAACAACATGCCCAGTTACAACAAATGAACGCTAATCTGGTAACAGAACAAACAAACAACAAGACGGCTTCACCCATTCCTCATCCTTTGATGAATATGTTGAACAATGTTAATACTCAAAAGAGAAAATTGGAAGAATACGATGGTGAAAGCGACGTTTCGGATCAACCTAAAGATAAGCGCTTGAGAACAACGATTTTACCAGAGCAGTTAGACTACCTTTATCAAAAATACCAAATCGAAAGTAATCCGTCAAGGAAGATGTTGGAAAATATAGCTCGGGAGGTCGGATTAAAAAAACGTGTAGTACAAGTATGGTTTCAAAATACTCGAGCTCGTGAACGCAAAGGACAATTTAGAGCGCACGCTCAGGTGATTAATAAAAGATGCCCTTTCTGCCCTGCTTTGTTTAAAGTGAAATCTGCTTTAGAATCTCATCTAACCACCAAACATGCGGATCAGTGCGCAAGAGGTGAAATTAACATCGACGCCTTACCAGATGAGGAGGCAAGCTTAGAATCTTCACCTAGTTTAAGTTCTGGTGGCGATAACAAGTTTCAACAGGCTCCTGCCGGTATGATCCCGCCAATGTTTCACAATATGAATCCAGAGATGGAGAACTCGATTAAAAAATACTACGAGGAAAGTATGAAAAGGTACATTAGCGAATTACAAGCACATGCTGCCTCCTCCAATGGCGATAAAAGTGAAATCAAAACTGGGAAAGAAGAAGGTGAAATACCACTCGATCTGTCTAAACCTGTTGATTTATCTCGACCTATGAAAGTGAATATGGATCATGAACGAAGCCTCTGCGACCCTGGTCCCTTAACGGATTTGAGCGAACGATCCTTGTGCGATGAAAGAAGTGATTCCATGTCGGAAACTACCGAATTCTACGATGACGAAAGTAATCCTACATCGCCAGCTAGCAGCACTCAAAGTTCACAACGTCCTCCAACTTCTGGAAGTGGTGGTGCTGGAGGGGGTGGTAGTAATAGTGGTACAAAACGATTTCGAACGCAAATGTCTTCGGTACAAGTGAAAATTATGAAATCTCTATTCGGTGACTACAAAACACCAACGATGGCGGAGTGTGAAATGTTGGGTAGAGAAATCGGTTTGCCAAAACGCGTAGTGCAAGTGTGGTTCCAAAACGCAAGAGCTAAAGAGAAGAAAAGCAAGATAGCCCTACAGAAAGTTCTCGGAAATACAGATTCCGAGAATTCGCAAGTACCCGACGATTGTAAATATTGCTGCTTCAAATATTCACACAAATACTCGGTGCAAGACCATATATTTACAAAGAGCCACATCGCAAACGTTAGACTGCATCTGGAAAACGCAAGCAAAGACGGTATGAACGACGGCGAATTTACGGTTCCGCCGATACCCGGCGCTTCCGGCGCGGTATCCGCTGACTCCACGACGAATCCTCAACAGCAAAACCTCAACAATAATACCCAGCTGCAGTTGCTTCAGATGGCTGGTATTCAGGTTGGTGCCAATAAGGTGGAACAGGACGAGAATCAGGAAGCCTTCTTCCAGCAACTCTACGGGCTCGGCAACAATAGTTCCTATGGTGCGCAGAATCCTTTCCTGCAGCATGCTGTTTTCGGTGCTAGCGGTGAGTAAATTTTTATTATACCCTAATTAGTTCTGAGAGATTTGTGTTTTTCCGCGGTTATTATTTAATTATTCTTCTTGCTTATTCCAAACATCCGTATTGTGCTAAATTTTCACTTAAATTACTAACGTAAACTAAAATTAGCGATTCCATGTAATACAAATAAAATGCTTATATTAATTACGTGCGTATATAGAAGATATGATTTCGAAAAGGGGGACTTTACAGCTTTGGCAAGTCTTCCACTTAAAGTTTGTCTTGTTTATTTCTCTGCATTTTATTCGAATATGTTTAGCACGAAATGTTTCGACAAACATTATTAAAAGTTAAATTATTCCAATGAAGATCTTTTACTTTATTACCCTGAAAAGTTGTAAATAACTTGATAGCTTTTTATTGAAAAGTACAAACTATATCATTTCAAATGAATTTAGGTAAGAATTTTGTATTCGTTTTTCAATATTTCTGCGAGAGAATAAGTATGCATAACATATTACATATTGATTAATATTAATAACATATTGATAAAATTATCCCAATTTACCGTACACAAATCTGTACCAATATGTTCTGATTCTAATCAAATTTTGTTGGTATTAATTTCATTTCATTATTGATACTCTTAACTATTTGTCTGTTAGCTATATTTCATACAATTCCTGGTATCAAATTAGCATCTTCTCGGGTTACGAACAAAAAGAACTCTACATCGGATAAAAACTGGTTGAAATAAACTTTCGGGAGCAGCTTAGAAATTTATCTCTATTGTCGATATTTTTTTTTATCTTTAAATATGGGTAGGTAGCTTAAATCCTTTAACTCTATTAAGAACATTAGATATCTAACTATGTTTTGTCGCTATTCAATTTAAATAATAATAAGGATGATCAAAATAGAAACAGGGTGTAAAGTTATGCCAATTATCTCATGATATAGCACCGGGCGATGCGGTACTAACGCCCAATTTTTGAACCGCAAGAACAAATTACTGCAAATTTCGACAGATATTTTAGAAGTCGTCACTGTGAAAAGGAATATGCGTTAATAACACTGAAGTGCTCCAAATAATTAGTGCTCATGTGCAGTATCTCAATTTTCAATCACGCGTAATGGTAATTTGATACTTACAGACTCTTGACAAGAATAAACAATGTTGCTAGTTTAGTTTTGATACGGAACACGCCGTGATAAAACCAAACAATGACGCAATAGTACAAAGAAGATAAATTTCATTTTGACTATTATAATTCAGGTTCTCTTGTAGCTGATAAGATACCATCAAAATCACTGATGTAACTGTAATGTACATACGTCATAATACAGATTCTAAATATTTAATTATTCACAATACCGTCAAAATTACCACTCTTACGACCGCCTATGTGTTATTTGTATTCCTTTACATATTTACTGTACTTGAACTTCGAAAAAAGTTCAACATACTCAACCCCTCCATTTGTTTGTTTGCTAACAAGAAAGCTGGTCGCGTATACAGGCTACCCTAGCCAGCACACACTTACCAACAACCTTCCCCCAAGAAAAACTCTTGGACTCTAAACTAAACGCGAAAGAAGGAACGAAGAGGGAACGTTTACCGGTTCTTTCTCTCTTTCTCTCCCCCATTACGCTCCATACGATTTCGCTATGAATTGTTTTCCACGGAAAAATGGGAAATATAAATTAATATTTCAAGTTCCCCCTGTGCTTCTCATATGAATTCGTAATGGCGGTGCGGCACCAGTGGTACATACTGCTCGAGGATAGTTCTAGCTGGAAACGTACAGGAGTTGAGTGGTATCCGCATAGGTGGCAGGGCTGCGTAATTGGAATCGAAAAGGCTGTGTATAGCCATGTACAGAACAATAGCGTCAGTATTGTAAGGAAGCGGCGTCTTTAGTTTAGTTGTACAATTTTTGACACCTTTTAATGTTATGAGAAAAGCAGCAATGATGTAATTTTGTCGGCAATAACCCGAAATTAAAGCTAATCCTGTTCGTGGTTAGGGAATTTGAAGCAGTATAATGATTGCTGGCTACTTTCTAGAATAAAGATTTCTATATCCCATATTACTTATAACTAAAATTGAGTCACCTTTTTTTGCAATAAAAAATTACTATCAAAACCTGTGGAATGCAAAATAATTCTTATTCGATAGAAAGAAGACAGCTATTAATATGGTATTTTATTAACTTATCGGCGAGTTCTGAAATTTTTTCACTAGGCATCTGCAGTTTTACTGTAACCGTTTTCTTTCAATTTATGTTAAACCTGTTAAGTCTGCTTGTAGCAACCAGCTAATGCACGTTGATATAGTTGGCAGTTCACAAAATAAAAAGACCACACTAACCTGAAACAAGAGTCCATCAAAAAATGGTTTATCTGTACTTGTGGTTTCTAAGAAAATAGGAGGATATCTGCCTCTAATTAAGAGTTTTTTGTTTTTATGTTTCCATTTTTTTTGTACAATTTTGTTAACCTTGAAAATTTATATAAAATAAATAAAAATTGAAATATGTCTTACAGTTATATAATTAAATTTTATAAAAAAATAATCAATTAAATTCATTACTATAATTTTATGCAGAATATTTAGTTGAAAATAATGGGCTAATTATGTATTTTGTGCGGTTTTGCGGTTTTGAGCACGCTGTATAGTAAGTTTAATATTTTTTTAAATTACATGGATAACAACATGCATCTTCAGGTTTCAATTTTATGTATCTCTTAAGAATTGGTAGTCTATGCGTTTCATACTGTAATCAATCAGATTGTTCAACAAAGTCTGTATGATTCACCGAAATCAACACATTCCCAAGAATTAATTTGTTTTATTTTTTGATTAAAGGGCATTTATTACAGAATAGTTGCTTTGATAATGTTCGTAAGCTTTTCACAAAGTTTCTGAATAACTCGAATTGGCTATGTAAGACAATACATTTGTAGCAAGTTTGTGCCTGTTAGCATCCTTTATTAAGAAGATGAGCTGATGTAGGTAAATATTTGAATTCTATACATCTGTAGAATTTATTTCACCAACCTTTCGGTCACTATCGCGTTAAGCAAATATCAAAAAATGCACTTAATAAAAAGAAAACAGTATCGCTATACCCAAAGGCTTGACATTAACAATAATGATACTTTATTAATAACATTGAGATGATAAAGTGCACATATGGTAATTTGGCCACAATGTGATCTCATGTTTATACCACTTTCAAGACATACTTACCGTACGTACCAACACAATACTACATCTGTACTCGCCTTATAACTATGTACTAAAATTTATTTCTGTCACCATTATTTTGCGCCCAACTGTATAACGGTGTGATGGTGGCGGGTGTACGGGCGTCGTACGCGCTGTCGTCAATAATATATGGGGCATGTTGCGGCGCCGCGAATAGATTCCTGTATCTTGATGGAATATTGGATAGAATGGTTGATAAATGAGAGTTTGTTTTTCGTAAATCAACTCCGTTTTGTCCCTGCGCGTTATATTTTTCCCCCGTCTTCTTCTTCCTTTGCTCCATAAACCCCCTACGGAGTTCGCCTTTATTACTTTTTATTTATTGGGAAATTATTCATATTGATGTGCTAGGTTCTCTCGTCGCGTTAGCCGGAGATTCAAAAAATACGTAAATGAACTTAAGGTCCTTCTTGTTTTTGTTAAAAAAAAATATAGAGGAAAGATAGATGTAGTACTTATGAAACCATGAATTCTCCAAACAAAAGAAGTTAGTCAATGCGGAATTTTTTTAAAAGCAAACTGTTTAAACCGTAACTAACTCAACTCGAATATAGTGAAGATGGTTAGAATATATTTAATTTGCATATACAACGAAGAAATACAGCAGTTATACAGTATCCACGTTGTCCAGCACTTTTAAATAAAATTTGAAGATGGTAAAAAGTACGCAGACATTCATAATTACGACATTAAAGACAGGAACAATATCGTTCAAAATATACCTAATCACGCTTGTTATAATAAAAAATCGCCAACTATTGCAGGTTCCGAATTTTTTAACGGCTCCGATCGGGCATGCGGGCCTCGGACTGGTTAAAACAATATCTAATCGAACGAAACTGTTACAACTGGTCGGAATGGTGAACGAATTTGTAAATAATGGCAGATATATGTGGAAGTTCGGTGCTTTTTCTTGTTTTCTCCTGTGAACTAACTTATTGTAAGCATCGAAACAGCCTAGGATCAATGAAAATTATTCTAATCTATTATACTCTCTTACAGCAAGCTTAGTCAAAATAGTAGGAAATTGATCAAAATTGTTGGATACAAAGATATAGTCACAAAAGGTTTCAAAATAAATAAATGTGCCATCCTCAAACATTTTACCTTCAACAGGGTAGTGCGAAATTAGCGTAAGAATTATATTGACCATAAATGGATAGCTATAACATAAGATAACCAGAATTTTGATAAATATATCGTGTTTGATTGTGAAAAGCTTCGTTTTAAATCAAACATACGAAGTTGATGATTGGTTGGTTGTATTGATGCAGAACTGTAACTCTCTTAGCTTGGCGTTTGCATAATTTTGCACTATACTACAACGCTATGTCGCATTCAATTTGCTTCATACAAACTTTGGCACTGTGCTTTAATTCTTAATATTAATTTCCAGATACCCCAATGTGAATGCAGCTTTTTCGATGTAATTCTTCATTGTTTATAAACTAAAGATGCCACTAATGCTATCGTATTCTCCATAAGCTTTGTATTTGTTCAGAGCATCCGTTTTCTTAATCAAATACTTTTTTTTTTATGTGGCTTGTTCTCCAGAGTTTATTGAAGTTTTTTTTTTTAGATTCTTTATTTACTTCGTTCTTAGTAAAGCACAGCTTAGCATTACATATGTAGCTTTAATTAGGAAAGTTAATATTTTTTGACATGATTTATTACAAAAGAATATTTAACACATGTAGCATAAGGTACCGTTTGACCATAAACATATACCGATAATATATCAAACGGTGTCGATATCGCAATCAATAAAAACGATAAATTTTCCAAATGAAAAAAGCGGTCTCCCCCTTAAAACACAAGCAGGGAACAAAAAAAGAAAGAATAATATCGCATGTGTCGTATTTTTTATGGTGCAAAATTAATGAGTCACAGTTTGCGGAGGAAGCAAGCTCCCTTCCATGCAAAACTAATCTAGCCGTCCTCCTCTTTTAAGGATTTATTTCCGCGCGCATAAAAAATGCAAAACCATCCCCGATACCCCATCGATACTTGCGGAATACGAATGAATCTTCATCCCTTCGGATGGGTTTGATTGCTAGTTTAATTTCGTCGGTTCGATTCGAACGCTCCCTCCGCCGGCTTAATTTTAAATTACCGAATATGTATATACGAAGCGTAGATAGATCCTCAAGTAAATCTTGCGTTTTCTTTTCAAGTTTTTCGAATTCCGAATACCGACGCACGTTGCTTTTGTATATAGATAAGATCGGACATATACCTGGTGTGTTCATTATTAAACACAATACAATCTCGATCCCAATCGCTGACAGAATGTGATTGGTACGAAATTTTTCCGGAGAAAAGGATATTAAGTGCGTATCACATATACCCATAGATTATATTCGACCCTACAGCGATAAATAGCAGATGTTGGAGTTTTGTTTGTCGAACCTTAATGACCGAATACAGTCTAGCAACGACACCTTTCACGATTACCTCAGAAATTTGGCGGTTTACGCTGGAGGAAGGTATTGTTATTAATCAATCTGTTACTTAGAACTTGTTGCTAGCCATCCCCTGCATTAATTTTCCCTGAAATTATCTCTGCTATATAACGAGGTATAAAAATCATTAAATTGCTAATTAAATATTTTCTGTGCTATAATTTTTATCTTGGGTATTCTTACCGTAAAATTAAACTTCTTTAAGGAGCAGGTTACATCATGTAGCGAACCATTTACAAAGATGAATTTTGCCTTTTTTAAATTGCCAAGTTCATTTCAAAAGGATTATGTTTCAGCAGGTATCAAGTTTCTGGTCTCGAATGCCTGCCCATGTTGTTTTTGGCGTCGAATTTAGTCGCTTCTGAATGTCAGCTCGTTGTATTGGTGCAACGCGCGAAATTACCAAGCATACCTGCTTGAAAATAATTTTTATCGTAATTTACTTTTAGAGTAATAGTTGACCGAGAACATTTTAATGCGATATCGATAGGTAATCTGTATCCTTAGACATTAGAAAATGTCTTAACTTGGTCTTTTCCTTTGGCGAAATAAAGCCAAACAATATTAATGCTTTAGTTGATAAAAATGAGTCTCTTTCTCATTTTAACTGTGAGATTAAAATTGTTATTAGATCTTAGTAAGAGGAATATTCCGCTTTATGGCGTAGCTTTTTTTTATATAAAAGAAGTCCCCAAAATATTTGTGACGGTTTTCTCAATTTAAACACTTACACCTGAGCAAAACGTAAATTCCAAAAAATCATTGGTTTCGCCCTATTTTAAAGAATAGCGATTTAATTTTTTTTCGGATATATCGTATTTTCCCTACTAGATCAAGATACAAAGGTAGTTTAAAAAGTCTTGTGTTATTCATAAAAAGCATACTGCTAATACAATTGCGCATGCATTGCACTTAAAAAAATGTCAGCCGCGTTGGACATTCAGTTGCTGTTGTTTGCGTCAGTTAGAAAGAAATTGAGCCGTCATCAAATTCGGACGCTATTTACGGTGATTCTGCACAGTAAAATGTTGGTCAGCTGAATTTAAACGTGGTCGTACCAGCTTGGTCGCATAGTCGAAATAGTCGACTGTGAAGGTCGAATCGGCTCCGAAAAAGAACTAAGACTGTTCCATCATCTGGGAAAGTCATGGCCGTTTTTTTAAAAACTGAAGAAATTGCGGGAAAATGGCCGTATTTGATGAAAAACAAAATGTTGTTCCATCAATTTGGACGGATTAAAGGGACATAGACTACATTGAGAAATAAAACTGAATTTGGCGAAAAAATCTGGGATATTTGTATAGGAAAATCCATTGATTGATATAGCATCTACTTTTATTTGCGCATCTTACGTAACATTTGTATCTTGCCAACTTTGATGTGGCTTAACTTTTAAAGGAAATGTAATACTTAAAGGAGTTGTATCTTTTCGGTAAATCTTTCCCCTTATTGCTTAAATAACCCGGAACCCATTTGCCATTGGGTGTAGGGTCTCTGAGTTGGATTATATACGTTTTTTGTATTTTCTTTCATTTCCTCCTATACCTTGCAATTTGGAACACCTCTTATTTCTTTTCTTCGTGGTTCTCTTCGTGACTTTCCGAATTTTCTAGCTCCATATGTTTCCTTAACCAGGTGCTTATGAGCCAAACATTTGAAATTTACACGTCGTATATTGAGATCTCTGCTTACCTCACTTCTAATATTGTTCTTTGTTAAAATTGTTTCAACTCGTCTGTTTTTGATTTTTGACCAAAGTATCTCTGTTACTTTAAAATTATATTCAAATAAATAAAGCAAACTAAAATTTTCTTATCTTGGGATTAACTTTATGCTCTTGATCGTACGTATTTAAACATCTAATACGAATTTATTCGCACATGCTTAGATCCGACAAGATACAAGGAAAATAAATGCAGCTGTTTTTATTTTTCGAGCATCGTACATGCTCAGTTTTACCTATCCTTATACGGGTAGTACAAATGCGCGGCACTAATGATAAAACTGATCTCAGGTAATAAAAGTTCGTATAAGGGACATCTTTTCGGGAGTGCACTATTTGCCATCACGTAAAAGAGACACCTGGTCATTGCCGTTCCCTCTCGTCTCACGACTCCCCACCTTTTCGATAATTGTATAACTGCGTTCGGGATTAGCGACGAAACTATATGGACCGAGAGACTATAGAAATGTGTAAATGGACCTAGATTTTCGTGTGTTATTTTTGTGTGTCCCATTGTTGCGAGCAGCTACGTAGAGACCATTCTTCTTTTTTCGGTGAACGACGACCTTTTTTTCTTTGAAGATCGCTATCTTGTATTCTCTTCTTCTTATATATTCTCCATTCCTCTTTTGTCTAACGATTGGACAGACGGAATAATTATACGGGATCTTTGAGGATTAGACACTGTCGGAAAGGATATCTAGGAGCGTTGTCTTTGATACAGATGTGCAGTATCGTTACTTTGCTATATTCGAAATTGTTAAAGGTTTTCGAAACATTTGTCGTAGGTACTAATTTCCCTACTTTTTTTATATAGATATCTTTCAGTTTGGGTGAAAAGCATTTATGTTGGTTATTGCTGAAGCACCTTAAGTTATTTCTTGGACAAGTCATGTTAGTCAATTGTTTTACCAACTTAAAATACTGATGTATATACTCCCATTGATGCTAAAGTTCATAGTACAGGCTATTTTTATATATTTTTTTCAAATTTTTCAATTAGTTCGTAAAATTATAAGTCATTATCGATCTACTTTTGCTAAATAATAATTTAACAAATTTGCATAAGACATTCTCAAAAAGAAGAAATTATGGACTATTTGTATTTTGATGCTTACTTACATAGTATAAAGGCAAATAATACTAAAACATCGGCGTGCCCCGCACCACTCAAGTTATGATTTGATTGATTCAGAATAGCCGTTTCAAGAATTCACGGATTTTTATCTTCAACCGTAAGGTTGAATGAAGAACGAATATACAAAGTAACTGTAAACACATATTTCAAGAGACAAATAGAAATTAGATTGGTAAAATCTCTGCGGAATTACGACTGATGGTGCACCGACCATGATTTGCCTGAAAAAGGGATCTGTAACCTAAGTGAAATATTTCATGAGAACCGAAAATTTGGAGCTTTCTGTCTCGATACAGTGTTTGATAAATCAACAGACATGTTGCAATGTTTTAGATATGATATGATACACGTTGAGAAATGTAGGTTAATTTCATCCGTTTACGTTTAATAAACCCTATTTCCGCAATTCAAAAGGTTTCTCAAATAAATCGGAAGTAGATAAACTTCTTTAACTGAGGGTCATTTAAATAAATTTACAACTAGAATATTTACGCGGGATATTCATTAACTTGCATAAGCCATACAGCCTCAGCCATCATGCTAGTTAATTTTTCTTTCATTTCTAACAATGGTTATACCATCCATATGTTTATTTTTCTCATTTCCGTAATATTGAACAACATTTTTTGATTTCTTAAAAATAAATTGCCTTTTAAACTCCTTTTTGTTTAGATTTTTTGATTTTTCGCGGGCCGTAGGTTGGCCGAGCGTGGCGTAGAACATGTGGGAAAAATTGCAACATGTCATCAAACATTAGCTGCAAAACATTAATAATAGATAAATTACCCAACGAGTTTCTCCAAATTAAAAAAGTCAAGGCAATACCTGTTTGGTTCATGCCAATCAGACGTGTTGGGCTAACGTGAAGTGGTTAAGATACAGAAATACAAGAAATTTTCCAATTATGGCGCTTAAAAGAAGATATGAGAAGACAAAATACAATAAATCACATTGTAGATTGATTTTCGGGCGGAAATCATGTCAATGGCATGAAGTTTTTTAGGGGGCTGCATATTTGACACTGAAATAGAGTTTAGATTAAGGATTTTCTAATATAGAAGTGAAGGACTAAAAGGCTGATCTGGAGTACACGAGATGTATTCTCATTTCCACTTTTGATATGGTAGTTATTTGTAGTTACTTGTATTCCCAAACGGAGCAACCCAGAGATGTCTCCGTACAAAGTGTTGTCCTTTTAACGAAATTCCTGCTCGGAAATCAGTCCACATTAGATGATGTCCACGGAAGCCTATTGTAACAAACAAGTCACATCTTTCTTTTCCAAAATTAATTTACTTCTGTACAGACCTTATCACCTCGTTAAATTAATGAATTCACAAAAATTAAATTTCTAAAACATTTCTTCGTTCTAAATCTTGAAAAGGATGACCTAGGATGATCCAGAAGTAATCAACAATTTATGTATATGATATTGATAGCGAGGACTGTGGGATAATATGGCAAACAGCACTAAAGTATCGGCACACTCCGCACCACATAAGTTTAATTAATCCGAGACATCTGTTTCGAAGATGCGTCAGTCCTCATTTTCAACCGTATAACCGAATTATGTGAGAATGAACTCTAATTCTAACATGTCGGTTCTATCCTTGCCTCGAGGAAAAGTATATTTACAAGTACCTACCTGTGTGTAGGCGGCAAAAGTAGGCATTTGTAAATATACTTTTTTCTCGAGAATAGGGACAGAATAGGCATGTCAGAATTAGAGTTTTTCTCGCATTATTTTGGTTGAAAATAAGGATCGGCGCATCCTTGAAACAATCAAACTTGTGTGCCGATAATTTAGTGTTGTTTTCTGTATCTATTGTTGTTTAGAGATGCAGATTGGAATTTGAAACTTAATCCATTTATTGCCCTGAAAAAGAACTCCGGACTTCAAAGAAAATTTGCCACATCCAATATACAGAAACAGTTTTAAATAGTTCATTCTTGGTGTTACTGACGTTTTCAAGCAAGCATTCTTAATACATCAAAATGCTCAAGTCACAAAGTCCTAAAGTAGAGCGAAATTTTTGAAAAAGATCGTGGAAAAAATGAGATTGATTCTTATTGCAAAATTGAAGTTTATTATTAGCAGATATTTTCTTCTTAGTATAATAATCGATTGAATCCATACCTGAATGGTCTCTATTCATTACTGCTTGGTTTTTGCCTCGATTAATGTTTTAGGAATCAAACGGAATTGCTTCTTCTGCTCAGCATTACGAAGATATTTCATCCAACGCTAAAATAATAATCGTAAATACGTAGATATAAAGATACGGAGCCTCTCTCACTGTATCTATAGCATATACGTGCTCGATTTTATATATAGTATATACATACATAGAAAAAATCTTTATAATCAAGTTGTAAACGTACTGAGAGTCGATTTCTCCGTCCAATGGTAGAGCGTAGTCCGGTAGCTATAGTAACGAACTACTTGTTTGTCTTATTGTAAAAGTAGAATGAATCTCTAGACCACGCCCAGAATCGTCACGTCTCGTTTTGTTCAAGCGAAACCTGTATTTGCCTCACTCCCTTCGCGACTGCCTTTTGTATATGTACGTTGTATATATCTATATGTTGCCTTTGGTCGCCTTATTTATCCTCTTTGTTTTTTTTTTGCTCTTCCTTTTTTCGCCGCCGTTGCGCTGATGCCTCCTTATTCTTGCTCTTCTCCGGCGACGTCCCCCGTTCGCCCTCTCCGTAACCAGATGCAGCATCAGGCGAAATTCATCATTAGCCCGACGACAAGTTCGAAGAGAGCAGGACGTTACGCTGGGATGTTAGAACTTCTCGTAGTCGAATTACGTAATCAATCTTTCGACAGATCTGGGGTTCGATCGTGAAGGTGGAAAATATCCCGTCTTTTGCAGTTTGAAGGTTTCTTTCAAATGAAAATGTGCATAGAAAAGTACGGAATTAGACCTGATCTGTCTTCTTATTTCGCGCACTAGGGTTCCTTACGTCTATTTATATAAGGAGGTAGATAGGATCAATACTCAAATGAAATTGAGTGGCTGTCATTTCTTAATATAGGAAACGAGAATTATTCTCCTGCACTGATGGTAAAGCGTGATGATGTTTTAGTGACAAAAATCTATTCCATATTGCTTCGGCATAAGCAGGTGAAAAGATACAGATTAAATAAATGTTTTACTACTTCCTAGGCAGAGAAATTAGGAGTCTTATCTACTTTCCATAGTCTGATTTTAATTCTGCTAATATTTCTGCACTCACTTCAAGATGATCTACCATTAAAGTACCGCTAAGACCTCGCCATCTTGCATCTTACTTCAAATAGTGTACAGGATGAGTTGGAAGGAAAAGACCAAACTCCAGGAGTGTATTGTACACGTGAAAATAATGTACAACAACGCATGTTCTTATCCTATTTTCATGTTTTCACGTTATAACGAAATTACAAATAAATAAAACTTCATACATTAATATTTCTTTTATGCATAGCGTTCTTTTAATAAATCTTCAAAAATTTCGACATTAACTTTTAACTAAACATTTTATGCTTCATTATAAAGACTACAAATAAACGCCATATTCGCATATTCTAAGTTTGAATAAGTGTGTGGCATTTTCTAACAACATAATGTACAAACTCGAAAATAACCATTAATCACCGTCAAAATACAAATGAAAATCGGATAAGAACATTAGTTTTTTTTTACATTTCACGTGTACAATACCCCTGGTGTTTGTTCTGTTCCTCCCGACTAGTCCTGCACACAGTAAAATTTGTGACAGAAACACTTTATGTTAGATCCAACTACATTTTTTGTTAGAGCCACTATATATTTCATTGAATTAAACAAACGGATTGTAATTCTTAATATAAATGGTTCTTACTTTAAAAGGGCAGACTTTGCTGTTCTAATTTATTTTCTATATGTGGTCGCAAAAGAAAAGATTTTTCATTAACCGACAGCAACTTACGAATGTGTTCTTGCAAAATCATTTAAGAAATTCTATAAAGATTTACAACAGAAGACTCTAAAGGGAGCAGCATTGGCTTCGTGATATGTCAGAAATTCACTGCATCTTCGTAAGCTGTCGACAAAAGTTTCCTTGCAGTGAAATTGTTCGCGCTTATTTAACAGAAGGCTATTAAATAACTATTACTTAAAAAGTAGAATGTAGACGTACCACTGCAATACAGAAGCTTCTTAGCTTATTCGTAAATTTAATGATCTTTCAACAAATGGAGCAAATTGTTATTTTTTATTGCAAAATCTAGTAGAGTAATACCGAGCCCCACCAAATACAAAATTTATTCTCATTAAAATAAATTTTGTATTTTCACATCGCGACTAATATTACATACTTGCCGGAGTATGACGTGTTAGTAAAGCAATTGTGCTAACCTTTCAAAAGGTACTGCACATTCAGCTCTTAGTGCTAAAAAGAAGGTTGATCGAAATACAGAAAGCCATTTCATGTTGAAAATTATTATTATCCAAATTTTTAACCAAATGTAAGCAATTCATTTCTTTGAATTACTTTAGCGATAATGTTAAAAAGATCGATAATTTTCTTTAGAAGCTGTAGTGGACGTACTTCAAATTACTTTGAAAGTAGACATGAAACCCAGACAAAAATTAAAAACTTTAAATCTCGGTTAGCCTGCTGGGAGTGTGCTACTCTACTTTGGACATTTTTTTAAATGAAAATTACTTAACTCGTTCCTGGCGTACCAACTTTCTCTCTCCTGAAGAAGCCCCATATATTTCTGCGCGAAACGTTGAGTTTTCAATCAACCATGACACAGATAATAAATTTTGTAATTGCTCACTAAAGCTCTTCTTCGAAATGTTGTATTTTTCGTTCTTAAAAGTCTTGGCACGAAGTAGCCGACTCGAAATCAAATATGTTCTTTCTTCTTCAATTCTTGATTAATTTTGTTCGAAGATCCAAATAAATTTGGTAACTGATATTTATAACATTTATGTGAAATAGCTTCATATATTATTAAAGCTTTTTAAAATTTATCGAGGCATTTTTTTCTGAAACTTAAACTTAAACGAAAATTTTGTATCCCACTCAATTCAGATCCACAGTTTACCGTCTGAATTAAATCATTTTTGCTGGTGTCAAAATCCACCGAAAATATCATTCGCTTTCATGGTGATATTTTCCAAATCTTCAGGTACGCTTGTGTCAGAATGGTTACTATAAAAACGATTCTTCTAATAATATTTTGAATCTCAAAGCAATGAGCTAGCGCAATTTTTAACCGGCGGATATTAAAATACTTACAATTAGAATTTTTGAAATTTTAAATATTGAACTAAATTTAATTTTCTTGTTTAGACCAAATAGTAAATTTCGTACCCATACACTGATGTTCTCCAGTGAAATGTTCCGATTTAAAATCGTGGCTCGAGTTGAGGCTCCGCTTCAAAACCAAATAATTCTTTTTTCCGAAGCTGTTTCGTGGATAATAATTTAAATATTAGAAAGTCAAGATAAAGCTACTTTGTGAGGTTTGAAGGTTTTACATTTTATCGAGGAATTTTCAAAAAAGTTTGTTGTTGAAACTTGTTTGTTTCATCTCATTTTGTTTCGCAATTCGGATCGACAGTTTACTATCTGCATTAAATTACATAACATCCTTGATGACTTTGAATTCCATCGAAAATACATAGCGATGATATCTGGGTACGGCAATGTCAGGTACAGTAAATAACACTATGCTTGTCCATATGGAATGCAATAACATAATTTTAAAATTAAGAAATATAATTGAACTTTCCACTTTTCACTAAAAATTATTTACTGGACTATTTTTTCTTTTTCTACAAAAATTTTTCTTGTCTACATGTGGCCACCAACACTTGCTAAGGCTCGCAATAAAATGTCAAAGAACACACTTTTAAACGTATATAAACAAATATCATAACAACAATATGGATTGCATGTCAATACAAGTGTGCTGTACAAAACAAAGTTATTATTTTTAAAGTATAAATTTCTAATTCGATAAACTCATACTGGTTTGCAGTATTTCCTTCCATTACCTAAACGAACTTCATCGCCAAGGCCTGTTCGCGCGAGCCACTTTTTCCCACTTATACATGCACGATAAATAAGCATCCTATAATTTATTACCCGGTTTGAATTTAATTCACATATCCTCCACTCCGCGTCACTCGCATACGGTGCTATTAACAGGTATAGCTCGGCGCGAGTTGTTTTTGTTTCACGCAATCGTAAATTACATTAATGCATTGTGATCTCTATCCCAGCATCTCTCGCCAAAGAGGATTTTATGCTCCCCTCGGATCTTGCCGTATGCGCGCTTAAGAGACCGACTCTGGAGATATTTCAAATATTGGCAGCCGCGGCAACAGAATGTTTTTTTTTAACGACGACGAGAGAAGATTGTGTGCGTCTACGTGTACACATATGTATATGCACTATAAAAGTACCTACAACACACATATAACATCCTGTTTTTGACTGGGGACCGTTTTGGTTTCATAAAATATTGAAATATATTCAAATTGCCCGCCGTTTTCTATTGTCTATTTCGATCGTTAAGATTTACTTTACTATTCTTTTGTGTGCACCAGAAGTGGTCGCCCGATGTTTTGACTTCTGATCTTCGTTTTGTTTTCCCTTTCGCCTCGGTCGTTTCGAAAAATTTAAATTATGACTGATCTTCGCTCCGCGATATCTTTGGGGGATTGTCTGTGTGCGACGATGGATGCGTCTTCGTCGTTAATTCCGAAAGATTTAGCATTGTTTTGGACGTTTTTCCGTCGCGTTCGCGACTACCGACTACTCAATATCTGCTATTCTATGTTTCTCTCTCCCTCTGTTCTTCTTCTCTCTTTATATCTGCACCCATTTCTTATGTTATTGATGTCCGTCAGCTCCGCCTCAAGATAGACGTCTAGCATTGACGAGTTTAAAAACCCTTCTGTGTAGGCTTAGTTTCTTTTTGTTTCTCGTTGACCGTTGACTGCTCGTTTAGTTTATTGTTTTCCCTTCGCCTATTTTTTCGACTCCCGATTTTGTTTCACATTTATTTTTGGTTGTCTCAAATCTACAACCGTTAGAATAGCATTCTTTGGATACCCAATGCATCTTGATAAATGTAGTCTACGTTTCTATCTTGTTTCCTACAAAAAAAATGGATTTGTCTTATGGCACAGAATTATTTGCAGGAAAGTAAGTCCTTAATGCTTTAATTTTATTCTTCGTATTTGGTTAATCTTGGTTGGAAGCACATTCAGCTACTGCTTCCAAAGCTCTGCGCTACTGTTAAACTTGTTTCAACTGAATACAAGATTTCATGCTGTTTTCAAACTGTAAACGGTAATGAATGAATTGAACTACATATACATCTAAATCTCGCAGAGAACCAAATTTCTTTGACTTCCATACTAGAGTTGCTGATGGTATTTGGTATTGCAGCCATACATGCTGTTTCTTTTAGCTTTTTCCTGGCTTGGCGGTCTTCTTATTCCCGCACAGAAAGGTTATCGCAAGCGTGTTGTACCAAGTTTCATTTTTCTGTTTCCCCCCGACGAACCATGTTGTGCCCAGTTTGCCGTTATGTAGGTGGTTGGAGTCGAAATGCAGATATTGTCCCATATTCGTTGGCTTCAGTCGTGAATCGTACAACAAAACCAAAGTTTGTAAACATGGCAAATTTGGTGTTAAATAAATTCACGTTACTATTACCAGTTATGTTTGCGTAATTAGTTGCATTTTACATAATTCTTTTTTTGGGGAATTTTCTTTTCTGTCAGGTTTTATTTTTCAGTAAGTAATATGTGCATACTTGTAGCATGCCGAAATTGCTTTTGTTTTCTTTTTTTTTGTGATGCAAACAAACTTATTACAAAAAACGCCTTTGGAAAGGGTGTTCTGAAGAATTCGTTCGGTAGACTGATCGTCTAAAATACCTCCGCGTTACCTTTTACATTTCCATTTAATAAAATTCTTCTGCGCGAAAAATCAATCGCTATCCCACCGGCGCAGGCCTCCGCCGAAATAAGATCGACAAAACCAGATATCGTGAATATTCGTGGGTACCTCGAGACGGATACCGAGGAGTGTGCACCATAAAGCGCGAAAATCACTAAATGATATCGTTAGACACGCGATAACGACCCGAACGCTATGATTGAATGGCCATATAACAACTCATAACTCTGTTTTGCTATGCGGGATGATGATTCCGGGGATGGTTGGCATTCTTCCGTTTCGTCATCGCGAGTTTATTGCACAGAAAAAGCGATGTCGAGCCCTTCGGCTACATGCCACGATCAGAATGTACTGATATTGTGCCTGGAACGATACGCGAACTCATGCACATACTTACGTGTTTAAATTTCGTATGCGGATGTGTACGATGAAGATAGGTATGCTGAAATATTATTAAGATAAAAATATTATTAATTTAATTTCTTCAGTTCTTTCGATTGGATGTGAGTTTTTCGGTAAAATTTAACAAGTATTTAAATTAGTGATTATCAAATGTGTCAGCCAACTATTATATTTACTTTTGTAGTTATTATCATTTAGTTTTTGGCAAAAAATGTTTTAATTAATTTCTGATATCACATTCATAATTGAAGATTGCAACATATCGATATGTTGCATTTTAAAATAAATGAGTCAAAGTATTGTATATATGTCGGTTCAAATCATCAACAGCTGCTTGAAATTGACAGAATTAATCGTAGAGATTTTTGCAAGATAATATTTAGCAAAATTTGTTTTATCGATGAGGCTACATTTCCTTTAAACACGTTTTATTAGTCAGTTTGATTTGTTATTAACCTGCGTATGCTTCCGCCGTCGTCAATAGCATTATACTCTTAATTTCCGGGTTGGAACCGCTTCGTTATCGTAGCTTGTGCTTCTGTTACTGCACACAGGCTGAAACAGTTAGTAACAGTCCCGAAGATCTCCCATAAGAATGGGGACGAAACGTCGGCAGAAGCGACGACAACGACGCGGCTCCAGCGCGAAAACTAAAGAGTGTAGAACTAGTATCATATGTTGCATTTATGAAAATTGAGTGATGCCATGAAACCTTCAACAAGTTATACTTTGGAACTACCCGAGTTCCCGGAACACATTAAAACCCTTGCGCTGATTCCAAAATACTATAATTTCCTTTGCAGTGCTTCTGCCATTTTCTTTGCCAATGTTAACCAAGTTTATTTGGTTTCATTCGGTTATAATTCTAGGTCTACCAGTACTTTTAGCATTTCCCACGAAACATTTGGCAACTCTTAAGTTGGTGAGGAATCGCTATAATGATTTTCCTCGACAATACTGAGACACAATAATTTTGCGCAATCGTTGCGAAATAAGATCACCTCTAACCATAAGAAAAAAGAAACACTGTTATTTGTTTAGACATTATCAATAGATTACCAACAAACAAACGAAGATGACCGGAGAGTGTTGAATTAAAAATAGAATTAGAGAATGAACTGTTAATAATTGCGAAACGTTGGTAGATGCTCAGAAAGATATGCCTTTTGATTGTGTAACCAGCTTCGAAATATTTTAGGGTATGTTAAAAATATGTTGCGGTTTTCTTAAAATTATTAACAGAAATGATTATTGATACAAAATGCCAAAACTTTTGGAAGTGGCTTCAAATTGGTTCTTGAAAAAGGTTTTCAAGAATAACAAATTACGTACCTCTTCCGGAAGATGAGACAGATATTTTATTTTTCTGATGAATTTAGAAAATGAATTTCTTGATTATATTAAACTAAGAACGGTAAAGATGCTTATTCTGGGATCTAACTCCCAGATATCATGGGTTTTGGAGCTTACGGATGTATCACCCTGCAAATTACGTAAGGTGGTCAACCGAGAAGTAACAAATAGCGATTCAAAAATAAATCATTTTTGCTTCTAAAAAAAAAAGTTTTTTTCACAATAACAATATTAAAAATTCTGTTTTTTTAAGTCTTAGCTTGGAGTCTCTTTTCTAGTTATGCTTTGCCTATGTTAGGTTAGTTACACTGTTAATATCGTAAAATTCAAGATTACCGAACATTTAGCAATATAATTTTTAAAAGAACTTCAAGAAGTTTCTAAGAATTATCTTACCTACATTTACACATAATTTGCTTTACTTAGATATTGCTTAAGTGACTACTGTTCTGCAAATATAAATATCTCTAACTTGCAAGTATCAATAAACGATGCTTGTTAGAAGTTATTCGTACTTAACAAGCGCGTATGAATTGTTTATTATCATCGTCCTTTATACATTATGTGCATGTAATTATATTGCAATTCTCATCCATCACGATTTTCACAAAAAATAATAACACTCTCCGTAATGTAATTCCAACAAGAGTATGCAAGCCAATACAAAATAGACTCGTAACGTCTTCGTAGTGTTGCTTATTTATTCATTAACATATAACTCATGTATGTAATTACTCTTAACCCAGAAACTACATTTGCATGTATATATCCTTGCAGTATTACTATAATTTAAAGTACCGCCGTCGTATCTCCCTTTCGAGCAAATTGAGCCGTTTGGATTTTAACTACGTTACATTCCACGTTAAGTATCGATTGGTATTACCCATCCTTTCCCTTGTCCGTCCTTGTTACGCCCCCGCCGGTCGTATATACGCTGCTCTCGCCTCTCCCGGAGGCGGAAGTCTCGTATATACTTCGACGAAGGTCTCGGAGAAAGAATCTCCACATATTCGCCTAGCTAGTCTCGCAGAGAAGAACACTATCTCTCTATTAGTCATTTCTCCGGCGCTGGCTAATTGGTTGGAGTTCTAGGTGTACATTGGGGGCGGTGTCGACTAAGACATGCGCTTTCACGTACCCAACCCACTTTCGGAGGCGGTAAGAATCCGGGAGCGACTCCGGCGTTCTTGCATATTACTGTTTAAAAGCGTTCTACTGACGTCACACACGATGATAATAGATGGTAATTCGAGCCGCATGCCATCAATAATATGGCAAGGGATGTGGCGCTTTTAGATTGCGACGAAATTGAATAATGATTGAGTTTACATTAGAATACCGAAAGTATTTTGTTGAAATTAGGATTTTTTATGAATTTCAAGCTATCAAATTTACAAGACTATATCTGCTCATCATCTCCTTTCTAGCTTCCAATCCTGGTTTAATGCACACTACAACTTAATGGCAATAAATACACTGAAAAAATAAATTAATTAAATCGTGTTCGCTGACTTCGTTTGTTAAAGCAACAAAAAAAATTGATTACAACAATGGACTACGTTTATCAAATTTAAAACCTCTTTGTCAATATAATAAATACATGTTTATTAACTAACTGTGAGAAGCGAAAAAACCAGCGATTTTTCATTGAACATTGATAAATGTATTCTTTATATCAATAAATTCGTTTATTGTATGTAGGGTATACCGAGTGATTTATTTACCTTGAAATGATTGGAATAAGTCAAAAATCATTTATTTAATTGAAAAAAAATACAGATAAGAATATTATCATATGAAGGGCGAAAATATATTCTAAGATCCACATTTAATTTTGGAAATACCATCAATGTCTTTCGAGTATTAAATTGATTCTTTTCAAAAGGACACCTATTGTTTTATTAATGTTTTTGTCCGTAAATAGTTGCTAAATAAAAAAAGTTTCAGATAAATGTTATTTGTCCTTTCGTGAACAATAACATACTTATTAAAGAAAGATCGGTTTCTATGAATCACCCGGTATGTGAAAGTATATGTTCATCGATAAAAAGACAGCCATTTAGTAGAATGATAAATTCGTTCGCCGGACCAACTTTGATAAAAAGAAGTTGTAAAGTTAACGTACTTTTTTATTGTATTTACGTATGATGGGACAAAAGTATACTTGGACGACGAAGCAGTACAGGCAGTGTACATAAGGCTCACTTTCGTACAGATTTACTGCGTATCGCCCAAGTTTGCTTTTGTGCAATTGTACATTCTTCGTTCAGTGCATTTAGGGAAACACTTCGAACCTTAGATATATTCATTACAGCATTTCACCTTCTGTGCAATGTAAAATTATCATCATCACAAACATCTATTTGATTCTTGAGGTCTTTAGTCTGGTTTGATGATTTAAATTTAGATTTGACAGTTTGTTGCGCAAGCACCGCCAACAATGTGATAATTCTTGCCAGACTTACAGACTTACTTAAATTGATCCAGCAAATTTGCATGGTTCCTGCCAAAGCCATCCTATCTGTAAGAAGTATGAAAAACCACCTGGCTACCAAAAACTGATAAATTTAAGCAAATCTAATTAATTCGAACAAGGGTCGGTAAAGTGAAGAAATAACCACAATTAACAAAGCACATAAATATAATAACGATAACAAGAAAGAAAGACTAATTTACCTTTTGAGAATTGAGAATTGTCGGTTTAATTATGATTGCGTTGCCTTTATAGTTTGACGCTTTTTGCTAAGCAGTTTTGTATAACGACAAAAGCAGGTTACCAAATTCTTTACTGCTGAATGTCACAATTTCTTAACTTAAGGTGTAACATACAATTTGTTTTTAAAAACACAAAAACATGCGAGATCTTCTGTTAAGAGTAAGAAAGTCGACGTCTCTTTTGTGGATACCGGAAATGTAATTGAATTTCCAATAACGCAAAAAGATTGTTTGTTCTTTTTTTCTAAAAATGCATTTTCTATCGAATGGCGAAGCAGAATGCCTTAGGATCTGATTGCATATTTTTAAAGAAACGTTCCCATATCTTAGATATCTTGATGCTGATTTTTCAGGTTCTGTATTTTGAGATTGTCACCAACGTCATTATTACAAACATTCGTCTAATTTTTAAAGTTCATTTTCAGCAAATTATCAGTTTTGCAAATTTTCATATAAGGGATTTAGTTACAAATTCCGTGAAATCACATTAAAGCAGCTTTGAGCAAATTGATTGTGCTAAATAATGCCGATTTAAATAAGTATTTTATCTAGATCCGGATCACTCAGACGTGAAAATGTTTTCGTTATCTGGGAAAATGAAATTCTTTAATGACCTGTTATAACAAAGCAGCATTAACAAAGTATACATCTTCAAATGCTTTATTAAATTTGAACAAATTTTTCAAAATATTTTATTCGAAAATTTATGCATCAGAATGTTGGTATAATTACCAACCAATATTTTAGCGATTCCAAGAGCATTTTGAGCCAAGTACCTTACATTAAAGAACAGATTTGCAAAATCAAATGTAGCTGTAGATGACAACAAACCTAGCCAGAGCTGCACTCACCTTGCTTTAGACCTTGCTTTGTATAATATTATGAAAGAAGTCAGGAATCATCTCAATAATTTCTGTACAATAACTTCTTTTCTATAAATAAAACTTTCCTTCTATCCTAAAAGAGTAACAATTTTGGAGACCACTTTAAATGTAAAATAAATACTTAAAAATCTTCTCAAAGAGGGAAGTTGACCATTAGACGAAGCCAAAATACAGAACCCAGATTTGTAATCAAAATAACCAATTACAATGCTTGGTACATATGCGTACCATTCGCTACAACTACGTGTACTAAATCATTACGCAACATACATACAATAAGAATCGTTATTTTTTAACAAATACGATGCAAAAACAATGAGCTTAACTGCGTACGACATGCAAAACAACGCTGTTGTAATTATACCACAATTATAACATAAACCTCGCAGATTAATTTTTGTTTTGTTTGTCGCCAGTCACCAGCTAATTGGTTCTAACATGATAAACCTGCACAGTAACATGCAGAAAAGTGGACAATTAGTACTAATTGAGGATTAACGATTTTCGTGTCTTCAATTTCACAAAATAACATCTAAAAGACTTCGCAATAAGGACAGGAGTTCTGCGAAATTCAATGCTACTCTCATTGGATGTAGTGTAGGATCAACTGAAGTTGAAAATAAACGTACGTCACTTGTTTATTAATTTTAATGCGTACAAATTAGAATCAGGTAATCATGAATTTTATTGTTGTTTAAGTATTTATTTTAAACGATGTTAAAGGCTCATGGTATTGATGTAATTAGACGGACAAGGAGAATTATGTTAATGTTCCATTTAAATTACATAAATATGTATATGTGGTATGGTGTAGAATGAATTCTTCGGAATCAATTAACTTGGGACGGTGATGTGATGGCATTTAATTATGTGGTCAATGAATCCTTGCGCATGGCGTTTTGTCTTCGTACCTGTCCCGAGGATGTCCTCGCTTTAACCTTGGTTTTATCGCACTTTAGTAATGCATTTTATATTTGACCGGATCTTTATCCTTAGCGCCTCGCATAATTAAGAGATTTGTCATATGCTCGTTGTTGCCACCAGCTCGCAGTTGCCGTTACATCGATTCGTGCTATTGTAAAAATGCTGATACACACATACAGACACCTTTGTTTTCTCTCGCTACCTATACATCTGGTCGTGTAAAATAAATTACTAGAGCTCTTACTATCACGACATTGTAGAAATGTATTATGAAATTTGCATTATAAAGTAGCGAGTGGTATCCAGTGGTTAGGTGTATAGTACGCAATATGTGCATGTTTGTAAGATCAAATCTTAATCTCAAACATTAATTTAGATCTATAGAGATAGATAATGAATTTTTGACACTTCGGGGTCAAACTCGTTGCGTAACGATATTCAGGAAGACCTTAGTAAATATTCTATTTAATTCTGTGTATATCTTCGAAGATAGTAAAAAAAATCGTAAATTTTACATTAAAGATTAAAGGCAACTTTGGAAGCAATGTTCTCTGATAAAACTTTATCTTTCACATGTTTAAGCCAAAACCAAAATACGCAATTCTGTATTTCTCAGAGGGGGCAGCCACATTATTGATATCCATGCACCAACTTGTTTCTGCTAATTTACCGGTGAACGGCTAGATAATTATAAATTAATATCTTTATTTAAGTATTACTCATATATTTAGCAATGCCCTTAATATTACAATTATGATGCCGTAAGCTCTTTTTTCAGATCTAAATTAACATCTATTACACATTCGTCATCCTTACACAACTTCGCTATTACTTCATATGGCTTTGTACAATTACATTGATCTTTAATGCTACTATATCTGTATAAATAAAGTAAAATTACTAAATAACACGGGATGTGCAAAAAATTAAATTAATTATTGTGGTTTTTACATCTACTCCCATACATTTGCTACATATTTATAAATAACAATTACAAAGTGTATTTAACCGAGTATGTTTGGTGAAATAAATACTATTTCAGCCAAGTGAAATGTAACAGTGTTTTTACGATATGATTAGTAGTCGTATGAAAATGCTCGCCTATTAACTGACTAATGCAGAAGTAGTTTGAAAATATAATACCATGTCTAATTTTGAACCAACTTTTTGCAATTGTTATTCTTAACGGTAATTATGGCAAGCCCATGACCTAACAAGATCTGTTATAATACTGAAAAATTGACTTTATTTTTGACTAGCTGCAGCTAATTAACTCAATATCTCAGGTACTATTTTATAGATCGCGAAGTTGATACTCATTTTGTAAATTTTGTTCATTATTCTTCTAGCAGTTCAACCAGCGCCCTTAGGCTGAGATATAGCATTATCTTTGATGTTCTTGTTAAAGTAATGTAAATACCTTCATGTGTCTTTAAAGTGGATATCCTTCCAGTACGAAACTTCTTGCTTTTTCCCTTACAATAATGATAACTTTTACTGTACAGGTCGTACTTAGTATTACGAGATACACTGAAAGAATTAATTCAATAAATCGTGCTCGTTGGCTTCGTTTTATTAAAAGCAACAAAAAACTATTATATCAACTGATAAATTAATTGCAACAATGAACTGCGTTTACCAAATCGAATCATTTTTATCAATATAATAAATTCAAGTTAATTGACTTACTTTGAGAAAAGAGAACAAACTTTAGGGATTTCCCATTAGACATTGAGAAATATATTCTTTATGAATCCGTTTATTGTATATACGAAAGTATGTGCT
Source organism: Oryctes borbonicus (assembly GCA_902654985.2). NCBI lineage: Eukaryota > Metazoa > Arthropoda > Insecta > Coleoptera > Scarabaeidae > Oryctes > Oryctes borbonicus. The sequence goes on from LR736857.1 coordinate 4,009,500, forward strand.
TGGCGGTATAATAAACAGACGCATATTAAAGTACTATTAAAGTCGTTCGTTGGATCGATGTGAAAAAAAGAAAATTATTACGTCGACGTACTTGTTTATTGTAATTACATGGGTGTAGGATAGATGTTGTGGTAACATTCTTATTAATTTCTATTGTTGAATACCATATATTTGTTTTGTATAATACGCTACAAAATGTTAAGATCCAGTGCTATCGACATTGGAAAATGATTCTTTTTGGGTCAGAATTTCGTACGCCGTCCTTTGAATCCTGAGTCCGTCTTTTGATGAGGAAACATGTTTAAATTCCCTTTAATTCTATAGGTTAGATTCACACGTATGAAAATACTTATGCTTGCAAGTTGAAGTATCTTATATTGGTTTACAAATGTCTTCAATTAATAACTTGTCAAGACCTCCAAACTTCCAAACATTCCGCTGTAGAAGTCTCTCGTTGATTCATCAGAAACACCGCACGGATTTTGCTGTTCATAATTTTCAAAGGAAATGGACCACGTCCAAACGTATTTCTACACCTTGCTAAGGGCTTTCTTCCCATGTAGACTTCTTTGGAGAGCCTATTAATTCTTTCGTGGACTTGTATTTGGGCATTACATCCAAATCTTACAATGGAATGGAAGCCAAATAAGTCCATTCATTGCAAAAGCAAGTAGATAGCTAAGGAAAAACACGCACTTAGAAATGTAAGCGCGTGTTCATCAGACAGTAATTAGTTCTTTCCTAATTTTATATATGAGTAGTAATAAATTTAATATACATGCTTTTCTAATGAAAGACAATTCGTAAGTAGTATTAATGTTGCCTATTTATCAACGTGTCACTTCGAAACTTAATTTACCATTTATCTTCAATTTTTATACTCCACAGCAACTCTATCCCCAACTTACTTCATCATGATAACAATAATTCTGAGCCACGCATGTTCGTCTAACAACTTGTACAATCACATTTTGTTAATGAGGCAGCGGTACGGGATGATGAACACGATCAAGGAAGCATATAAAAAGGAGTGAGAGGGCAAACGTTATGCTGTTGCATTCAATAACGGCAACAAATCCAGCAAACAAACTAAGTTGTGTTAATCAATCAATACACAACCTATGTATAGATATATTAGGTACATATAAGAAAACAGCTCCTCTTTCAACGATGAGCCTAGCCCACGGCTCGTGATGTATATAGTGCAAGTATAGTAGGAGCGGGTTCTGTTTAACTAACCGAATGATTTAATCACCACCAAAGCGGAAAGACTGTCTTAACAATTTAGCTACCGAATTAAAAACACTGCGCGCCACTACTTTGAAGCGAGTAAAAGGTGACTATCATCCCGGCCCTTCGTAAACGCCGAACAGCGTTACCTAAAAAACAGCGCGCAGCCTTTTAAAATTTACCGGCGATCTTTTAAAACTTGTTCATTTTTAACCGTAGATTTTTAATTATGGGTAGATAGAGAGAAGGCGACACCGATCGCCACGTAAACAAGCGAGAAAATGAAGAGCATCGGAGAGGACACTCTTCTTTTTCTCCGTCCGGGTAGCTTTTTTGTGTCTCAACGTTTCTCTTCTTATTCTTTCGGGCAGCCGCCTCATAGTGTGGATTCTCATTGTCTAAATTGAAAGTTTCAGATTTTCGGTGTGTTTCAGCGTCGGATCATTAATACCGTAATTTTTTCTGTTCGACACGGTACATACTATCGGGCTTCTTAATTGCGTGACCTGACATTTTTAATTCGGTTTTTTTTACAAGTCGGTTCTTTTACTCTTACTAATAACAATGCTGCAACAAAGGCGGACGGATTTTTATTCTTAATAGCGACGAAATTAGTGGGACAGATGTAGATTTAATTTATTCCGGGAAAGGTGCGAAATAATTTAGTTGTAGGCGAGCAGATGTGATCCTTTCTTTAGCAGTGTAGCTCTAATATAATTCATTTAGCTTTGGTATAATGGTTAATCTTAATTTTTATCGGATAAATATACCTGATGTTCTATTAAGCATATTCATTTATTCAAGTATTAGGAATCAGACTCCATTTTGTGAATTTTCATTAGTTTTAAAGCATTTTTTTGCCGCAACAAAGTTACTCCAATAATGAAAGTTGCTCTTAAGGAATCTTAAAAATACACATGGTGTAGATAAATGATACATGTAAGTGTTAATTTAACTCCAAAATCCACAAAAGGTGAATGGTAGTGTTTATTAAATACAGTGGCCAATCAAACAAAAACAGTATATGTAAGACGTGTAAAGATAAATAAAGAGAAAGATATCGGTAAAAGTATAAAGTATGGGTATGGTAAGAAAAAGCGTTAAATATTAGCTGGCTAGAATTTACAAATAACAAAATTAATTTACGTTCTAAAAAACTTTTCGCGAAGCTAATTGATGGAATTTTATTTTTAATTGTTTCCTTGATAGTTCCTTAAAATATAGTAGAAGGCGGTGTTACTCGCTTCCAATAGCATGTACCAAGAAAAAAGTAATTATAACAGCTTGATAAACATGTGAATATACTTTTCATAAAGAATTGGGTTATAAAATATTCTATAATATAAAAGGACAAGGAAACTTGCGACAAAATTCAACCAAAATTAAAAAATAAGGTGCTCTAGCGTCTTAAACTTTGTGTCTGTTTAGTGTTTTTGTAGGAAGTAGATCGACTTTACTTCCATATCAAATCCCAAATCCCATCAAATCATCCGCATCAAAATCTACATCACTCATTATTATCTCATTTCTGGATACTTTTAAGGAAATAGGTTGCATATTTAAAAGATCATTACCTATTAATAAAGTGAACAATCTTAAATAAACAGGATACTCCAATACAAGACCTAACAACTATATGTTGGTAAGCAATACATGATTGTTTGAAGCAAATATGTTTCTTGCATCTCAGGATCAAAAGAAATACTTTAAACTGCAATAAATAATTACATTAAAAAAAAGAAAAAAAATTTACAGATAAAGGTTGGAACGCAAAACTAAATTAATATAACTAATAATTCCAGTAACTCCCGATGTCTCCTCTTGATGCCTGATTTGATAACCACTCAAATACGTGTATTGCCATACTTTTTACAAACTTACTGCAAAATTCAGGGGTTGCAATTGCTCTTTGAAGATTGCTCGTTAAGTATGTTTTTCATTTTTTCCATACATTTTCGACGACATTTGAGTCTGGGCTACCCTGAGGGCCAAGACAAACTTTTCCATCCTGTTGGACAAGCCATTGTTTGACTATACTGTTGGAAAATGAAACCGACGTCTCTTCCGTAGAATTTTTCAAAACTTGGCAACAAATTGATCTGCAAAATTCTTCCATCATCCATTGCAATAAGCCCAAACCAGTGGCAGACATACAACCCATATCATGTGATCTTTTAGAAATCCAACAGTCCGTTTATGGAAAGCCACTCTTTTATTTCTAATCACCCATTTTCGATTATTTCCTACACAAACGTCAACCTGAGACACTTCAACTTTCAACAAAAAACAACTTTCCTCCGATCGTCAAAAGTGCAAATTGCTTCTGATTTTGCCCCGGCTTCGTTTCTGAACAGCATTTAATAGATGTTTTGCTGCGGCCTAAATACATTGACAACACTCTCGGGACACATGAAATCATTGCATTGCTTTCAAAGTGTCGTAATTTCCCTTACAGCGTTTCTGCAATTTTCTTAATAAACGTTGACTCAGTTTCTTTGGCTTCATTGTAGGTCTACCAGTACTTTAATTACTTTAATTTTGATAGCTCCAGTTTGCCTGTAATATTTAGCAATATTCTCCGCTGAAAATTTTTCGTTCTCAACATATAGCTAAGGCTCTTACTACTATATATACAAGCACATACACATTGATTTCCGCAAAAGCGTAAGATTCTATTTTTATTTATTTTCAAATAATCGACGTCTCCAGCTGTAACCATTTAAATCCGACATTTACTTTAATTTCATAAAAAGACGGTTAACAAAATAACAATAACCCATACGAACAAAGGTTGTAAGAAATAAATTAAAAATAACGAGGAAATCAGAAATAATCGGAGCTATTCAACCCTCGAGGCGCTCGTTCGCGAATATAGAGCGCGCATTGAAAAAAATACAATCTCCCTATGAAGCGAAGCATGTAATGAATTTCAGACCACCTCCTTCTCCGGTTCCTTATATCCAACCCTGAATTTGCGACTGTTACCAAGACGTACAGATGTCGCGGAACGGAGAGAAAAAGCCGACCGTCTATAACGAGGATTGTTACGGCCAACAAGCAGGAGTAGAGAAAAAGATAAAGATCGCGCGATACGTTGCTCTAAGCACTGTATAGGTACTACTTGCGCAAACTTCTAAACGATACTTTCGTCTTTCTTTTTTCATGTGCAACGCATACACACACACTCACGTGTACGCATACGTTCAAGCGCAGTTCTTTCCTATTTGCGTTCCTATATGAGATGTTTTAAATTGGAATTCAGCGAGACCGAAATATAGATACATGTTACATGTTTTTTGCTGGAGGTTATTCCCGAAAGATGGTGAACGTTAAAAATTTTAATATCCTTGCTATTAACTTGATATACCAAGAAAGTAATATCTACCATTTTGAATTGGAATAGATGCGAGGAATCTCGAAATTGAAGTGATAAGTTCGAGAAAATATACATATCAAAATGTATTTTCTTATATCAAGGAATGTCTTGTAAAGTTATTGATTTCCAACATGGATTGTTACTGCTACACGAATATTGCTTGACTTTTATGAAATTTAACAAGAAAACTAATAAGCATCGAGGGCGATGGTCACCAAGGCCATAAGTTGAGTAAAATTTAAATCTGATGGTTGTCGGTGACCACAACTAATTGCAGTACTTATTGAAATAATGATAATAACAAAATACTCAAGTACACTGACAAAAAATTTAGGAATTTGTAGTAATAGTTAGAGAGCTGGTGACTAGTAATATGTAATATAGCTCACATCTGTGTGGTTTCGGCGTCGCTTCGGCAAACTGCTTAATTATCTTCTTCAGAATGCCTCTTTTAGAAAACATTATTTCCCATAAGAAACAATAAATGATTTATGCATTAAAAATGTTGTACGAGTTACTGGAAATATTGCAAAACACGTACTTTCTCTTGTTTGCAATCAAATGAAATAATAAAATTACTTCGAAAACTTGTTGTTACATACGACTGTCTAAAATTTACTTTTCAAATGAAACAGGAAGTTTTACCTTAATGACAATTTCCTGAATTACAAACGACAAGAGTTTTTTTTTTAGTGCGTAGATTTTATGTACACTGCCGTTCAGAGAAGTTCGGTCGGTTAGTAAAAAACATGAAAAGGTTACAGAAACAAACGAAACTAAAAATAAAATGCAATTTTATTGTATGTACAGGTAAAAAAGACAAAAATAAATAAATAAAAAGTTATTCTGGCCTAATATAACATACTGAACATTATATTTTTTTTTGATCGAAAAAACCTCCTTTGCTGTTAATCACCGCTCGAACTATTCTAGGGATTCTTTCGATAAGTTTTGTTAAAATGGATTGTAGAATATTAATCCATTCATGTTGCAGAATATTCCGTGAATGTTCTTGTGAAGTTGGGCATATTTTCCGGATCCTCCTGTCCAGTTTATCCCACAACAACTCTATCGGGTGCAAATCTAGGTTTTGTAGGGGCCATGTCATTACTTGTAGGGTGTGCTGTTCTTCTTGCTCCTTTAGATAGTTCTTACACACTAACGCAGTGTGTTTTGGGTCGTTGTGATGCATGAATGTAAAGTTACGGCCTATTATACGCAATCCTCATGGCACTGCATGATTCTGGAGTATTGCGAAATAATTTTCCTTCCTCATTACACCCTACACTCTGCATATATCTCCCGTCCCAGCAAAGGAGAAACATCCCCACACTAACACAGAACTACGCCCTTGCTTCACTGTTGGCACAATGCAGTTCGGGATCACTTTTCGGTTTTAGATCTTCGGACATAAACTCGTCGATTTTGCCCAAAAACCTCAAACTTTGACTCATCACTCCAAAGCACGTGTTTCCAATCATCTGACGTCCAATCTAAATGAGAACGGGTCTACTGTAGCCGTTTTGCTCTGTTGCCCCGACGTAATAAGGGTTTTCGAATGGCAATGCGTCCATGAAGGTCCGCTTGTCGAAGTCGACGTTTTACCGTACTCGCCGAAACTTGTTCTTCACGGCCGCGATTGACTTCGGCTGCTATTTGTGGCGCTGTTAATTTCCTATTGCGTTTGCTTAATAATACAATTCTCAAATCTTCAGCTTTTGTTGTTTTCCGAGATGCTCCAGGACGAACACGATTTTCTATAGTTCCAGTTGTCCAATATCGCTTTATGATGTAATTTACTGTTGAACTTCAGTCCCGAATATCCTTCTTCAAACAGCGTAATAATGCGTGAACGTTTTTCTACACTGGTAGGCTTGCCACGTGCCATTTTGAAGTAAATTTTCTTAAAACTTTCGCGCAAAAACGACAGATGCACACCAACACACGTTTAACAGTAAAATGAAGCAAATTTATATCTTTACGTCTGTGGTAAATAAACAAGAATTTATTGTGGTTGTCGCAATATTTCTACTTTACATAATAATTTATGGCTTTAATCCCTTAGAAAAGAGTGTATGCTTAATATTTTTCTAATTTTATGTATTAATAATTGTATACAGTGTGATATAATAGATTTTTTTGTATGACCGAACTTCACTGAACGGCAGTGTACATAATAAATTGTGTGTTACGTTGACATGTATCACTATCTTTGCTAAAATAGTGTATTCTGAAATACGTGTAGTCACCCACTATTTTTTTACATAATTATATTTCAAATGTTCAATTTGTACTAAACTTCGATATTATATTCACAAAATAATTAAATAACCTTTCATTGTTATTTGATCATTTATTTTATTAGAAAAAAGAGTCCATTAAAATCAACTTACAGGAAATAATTAGTCAAAATTTATTTTCAAGAATTATCTTTCTAACAACACATTTCGTCAAAAAACACAAAAAGACGCACATCATCTACATCGGAAACGAGTCGTCGAAAGGAAGACCGTTAAAATATGGCCCTTGCATTGGTATTCGTGTAGAAACAAATAGGGACAAAATATTAAAAAATATTTAAAAAAAATAAATAAAGAATTTAGTTTATAAACAAATATTGAAAGCGTATAAGATTGTAAATAACATTGAAAACCAGTTGAAATATACAAGAGATAAAATAGAAACGGGGAACATGCAAAGAGGAAACGAAGAGGACATTACCTCCAAAAACGAATTGAGGAGGACCTCCAAAGAGGAAACAGAGAGGATATTATTGACAATTTCACACACGCACATATACACACTATCCTCACACGAACAACTGTCTAAATTTTGTAGGCAGATTCGTGAAAAATAAGAAAGCATTCGAATCTCTGTTTTATCGCATACCAAAAGCATTAATAGAAAATTCAAAAATTTATTAAAAAAAAAAGATCTATTTGGCAGAAGTAAATTCCCTTCTAAATGTGAGCATTTTTAACTCTTGCCTACCATGTAAATTCTACAACGTTTCTAAATAAATTCAGACAAGTTATTCATAAATCATTTCATAAATCTTGCAGATTATCAAAGATGTACGTTGCAAAACCTTCCACTTAAACTGTCCTATTCATTTTACAAAATTTCGCCACAGATTCAATAAAAAGCACCAACTTTACTGCGTATATTGTTTTCAAACTTGAAATCTATCCAAGTCAGGTAAGTAAACAAGCGAATATGCTGGACAGTAATAACTCGGGGAGACGAAATTCCCGTTAGTGCAATGTCGATCATAAAATTTATGGCGTCCAAGATTACAAACTTAAATAACTTTTTCCTCTTTTATTACAGTTACTGCTCCTATACGAACATCGATAATACAAAAGTAACCGTTTTAAAGTAAGGGTTGTTAAAGCGGCAACGTATAGAAGAGGGTGTTTTAAATCAAATAAAATTTCGCCGACCATACATTTCGTTTATTCGTAATTGTCGAATATACCACCCCATTTTTCTAATAGGTTTCGATTTCCTGTAATATGTATTGCTTATTTTTCCCGGGTGTTTTTCATTCACACACGCGTTCGCAATTTAATAAAATTTAAAATATACGGAGCGCGTTTTTCAAAAACGAATATCGTTCATTGTATCAAAAATGCATATTGTACCCTTGCACACTAAGTAAATTGATTACTGAAGGGTGAATATGGCTCCATACGTCTTTCTTATGTAATATCAGGCAGAAAATCGTCAGGCGATACACGGATAGGTGTCATGTAATACCGCCATTTCTCACAGAATAAAATTTCTAATCCATTAATCATCGATAATACAATAACTAGTTAGAGGGGTTTTTGCATGGAAAAAGACTTTTTGTATTTGTAAAGAATTGTGCTCTTTAATGGGCGATAACTAAACATTGGGACAAAGAAACTTTAACACAATACCTTATTCTACCCCATCTCTAATGAATACCCAAGCTGTTGATGTATTTTTCTGATATTCTAGGGGTTTTATTAACAACGGTTGCTGTTAGTGGGGCAGTTGAGATGTAATTCTTCCAAAATATGTACAGTTTTAACCAAATGATCCCAAGTTGTTTTAGTTAATTTTTTGTGTTTGAGTTAAGAAAATTAAACATAGTTTCTTGATGTATTTCGTGTACAAAAACGGAAATAATACCGCACGACATGATATTCCAATAAGATCACCAAATAGATCCTACCTACTCGAATAGAAATACTGTTTATGACATCCAGGTTAAAATTTGAATATGTGCAGCTGCCTACGCATTAGTATGAAAGAGTAGTACGCCAGTTTTAATTTACGAAGTGATGCTGTAATGTTGACTGGTGAATTAAAAATGACAAAGCTCATGAGCTAAAGTAGTTTATTCTAATGGATTTGATTACATGATTTTAACATTATTAAAGATGTTTTGTCCCACTGCTTAATGTTCTTCGTAGTTTTTCACCCATATTCCTACAGAATACTCCCAAACAGGGTCACAGTTATAGCCCAGAAAAAAAAAAAATTACAAAAGCCTAATTAATTAATTAACTAATTAACGAAGTAGATGTTCGAAAGTTCAATGATGAAATAAAAATAGTAACGTTTTTGAGCAGAAGTTATTTTTTCTACGGTCGGGTGTAAAACCGACCTTTTAATGACACTATCACTTTTTTCGAAGCTATTTGTACATTGTTATTCCACTGTCTGATGCCTTCCGTCCATATTTCTGCAAAATATCTTCCGAATATGGTCACAGCCTTAGACCAGCAAAGAATGCTATAGAAATAGCAATTACTTACTAGCACACTGCACTGCGATAATTTCAGATCTATCGTGGTTCCTCTAAAATTAGAGCAATAAGCTTTGCCTTCTTCGCGAGACTTAGCAGACTTGTGAGTAAACCCTGTAGGCAGGTTTCGGCTTGTATTCCTGCCAGTGTTGGGCAGTCGCACAGTACATACACGGCAGTCTCTTCTTCCGCCTGACAGAATCCTCATGCTGTTTCCTCTGTCAGCCCTAAGTTGCCCACGTGTTCCTTCTGCATACAGTGTCCTAGTAACAAGCCTATTATTGTTCTATCGGATTTCCTGTCCCAATCTAGAAGGTCCGCTGTGAATGTAGGCATGCGTTCAATCAAAAATTGCTCGCCATGTCTCTAATCTGTAACAACTTTCTACCAGTCTTGAGATTTCTTATTTTTTCATTGTTTGGTAGTTGCTTTATGCTTTTGTCAGCAGCTGTCTAGCCTACTTGGGCTAATTCGTCTGCCTTAACATTCCCTCAATGGCCTAGTTACCAACACCAGAATATTCTTTATTCATCTTCCCAGTCTATTGAGCGCATTCATGTAGTCCTATGTCAGTTTAGACTTCGCTTGTGTCGAGTCTAGCTTGACTGTTTAATTCTTCAATACACCCTAGCACTGCTTCTATTTCGGCTGGAAATACTGTAGCGCTTTGAATTAGGCTTAGTGATTTAGATATTTTTGGTCTAATCCTGATTTTGATAAAATGAGAACAAGAAATATGAGCAAAGGATCAAGAAAATTCTAGAAGGTTCTGGAACGCTTCATATTGTCAAACAGTCCCTTCACATCACAAAAATAAACTGATTTAGTTCTTCTTTTAATGAACAAGATTCCAATACTGACTAGTCTTATTATAAACGACATGATTGTGTTAAAACTACATATAAGTGATGTTGTAATCTACATCGAGCTCATTATCGAATTCAATCAATTAATGTCGAGAAATCAACTGAAAAAAACAAAAATTTCCCTTATATGAAAACATCATAACCATTTAAACAATATACAACCTTGTAATCCTGCAATTCGATATATAAACCGGATATTGTATAATAAAGAAGCGGGAATAAATTAACAGCTTACAGTTGTGGGTGTTATTACGATGTTACACCGAAAAGAAATTTGATATTTTGTCGATGAACCGTATTCTACAGTGACACGGCAAAGGTGTGCAGCGAGGTCTGGAAACTAAAAAAGATAAAGTAAAAATCATAACGGATTCATTAGGACACGTGTTACACTTTTTCTTCAAGAAAGGACAGACGAAGAAAAGAAGAGATCGAGCAAACGAACAGTGACAATGTAACCGTCGTTAAAACATCCGTTGTTCTCCCCCTATACACCTCATAGAAGCTGTGTGGTCGTTCCAGAGATGAATAGTAAAATTTTAATCCATAACTAGCTGTATGGCGGTGGCAGTGTGGATCGGATAGGAAGAAAAGAAGAGGAATGCAGTTTTGTTCCAAAGTGACGGTAATTTTTAACGTGATATTTGTTCGCCGAGGCACTCGCACAGAAATATTCTCTCTTTCCTTGAGGTTCCAGGTATGATGGTCGCGAACAATGCAGGGATTTCATATCTCTTTTGTTATTAAACTTCTGCCGTATTGTGGGTGTATAGAAAGCCAGGTAAACGAATATGCACATACATGATGGAATTTTTAAGTGTTTGCAATATAAGTTATGCATGAATACGTGAAAAATATACACATAATACGTTCACGTGATCCCATGCAAAATAATATTGCATTGTTCTCATGGCTTTTGAGGAAGATGAATGGAAGGAGAAATTAAATTGAAAATTCTATTAAAAAGTTTCTAGAGATCCAAATACGTATAAATAAAGCCGCCCTTCTAATAAGATTTCCTCATGTTTCTAAAAACTGGGACTTATTGTGTATAGTCGGGTAATGGGCGATTCTACGGTATCATGGAGCACACCGTCGGAAATTTGAAAACATATGGGTTGACGTTTTAAATGTTTAAAATGGAAAAAAGTTTACCAAGTTCCACAAAACAGCTGCTAAAATAAATTAATAAATAATGTTTCTTCTGGAGGGTAGGGATAGAACAGGCTTGTTAAAATTAGAGCTTGTTTCTCGCATCATTCGATCTTCGGTTGAAGATGAAGATTGACGCATCCTCGAAACAGCTGTCCCGGATTAATCAATTAAACTTGTGTGATGCGGATTCTGCCAGTACCTTTGTGTTGTTTGTTCAAACATAGTTTGTATTTCAAAATTGCAAAAGTCATCAATTCTACAATGTTTATCTTATGCAGGTACCAACTTTGCCACAGCGCACATTTCTATTAAAAACCGCTATTAAAACAATTATTTAAATTTTTAAATTAAACAGCGTATTTAAATGAAACAAAGTGAGTAAATCGCTTGTACTTGCATGATAACGTTTATCGTTTGCGATAAAATCGTTCACAAAAAGACGATAAAAAGTTAACCTTTAAGCAACTAATAAGATAAGTAAACGGCTACTAGGAAACACAAAGTTGGAGCAGTTTCATTACTACTGGTCTCTTGGTTCTGAAGCAATATGTCTTCTTCTTGGTGTTCTACAAACGCCAATTCAACCGGCATTTCTTGCACCAAATATTAATTATGGAAGTCTTGAATTTTCCACTTTTAGGAACAATTTATTCCAACTCCTACGTAACACCAATAAGATTGAAGAAACGCCCGCTCTAAATTTTTTACTGAGAATAATAAAAACCTCGATAAAAAATAACCTCACCTCATCTTTATTAAATTCTTCAAACCTTTATATATCGCAGCCGGATATGAACTATTTGTTTAGGCCGCCGATAGAGGTCGCGGTGTAAGAGGAGCGAGAATAAGAACATAGTAACACCACCGTGTTGCTCAACGAAGGGATACCTCGACTAATTTGTAACACAATTTCAGGTAAAATAGAGAGAGATGATAAGCAAGAAACGAAGATGTATGGAGAAGAAGAAACGGGAACAAACGGTAAGAAGGCCTTAATAAAAGAAATGAATGAACAATGCCGTTTCCCTTGGGGCGTAAATTTTAATAGCGAACAACACCGGCAGAAACATCTGAATAACGTACAGGTTTTCGAAAACAATACATCCGAGGAATTTGTGTAAACAAGGCGAAATATTAAAGACGGAATGCAAACAGCGGGTTTTTAAAGAAAAAAGCTGAAAACCGGCGCGGGGAAACGAAGGGTACGAACAAAAGTGTTTCTTTTTCGGTTTTAAAATGGGAAAGTCGGGAAGTTTTATACGGTCAGCAAGGATAAAGGTGTATTCAAAGTTGTGAGGCTTTTGTGTGAAGTATTTAATAGGGAAGCATACGCAAAAGTATTTGTTAATGGCAATCTGGGTTATGAAGATAAAAAGCTGAATAAATATTTCCTTTAATTTTACATCACTTCTTGCTTTAGCTTATTTTTCATCTATTCTCATCATTACGATAGAATATTTGTACACTAAATGCGATTTATAAAATACAAGCATTCATTTGTACTTATTGAACGCCACTATGTTAGCCATTAAAATAATATTTTCATTTACTCGAATCCGCTTCATACCATCTCCTAATAATTTTCTCCGCAGCAGATTGTATAATTAATCTAGAAATTCCTGAGCTTTCGTTGGCATTTCGGGCTGGATTGTCAACCAATTTCCAACTGCTCAGATACGTAGAAGCTTTAAGAAACATACTATGGAGTTGAAAAATGGGGTCAATTTTTATAGATTTCACACGTGCTTTTGATTTTACATAGCACGAAGACCTAATATTGAAGCTCAGCGTAGATCTCAACTTGGTTTACTCAGTCAGTAGTTATCTGTTGAAATGAACATTTTCTATTATAATTGATCAAGACAGATCTTCGACGAGGCCGATTTCTTCCGGAGTCCCGTGGGGCTCTTGCTAGACTTTCCGATCTTTAGGAAGGAGAAAATTCACATGCTGCAAACCCCTATGTATCAATTCCCTATTTAAACAATATCAGCAAGTGCGTGCAAGGAAACTGCTACAAACATTACCGTAGATGGGACCCATCCGCAATGGGGAAAGTGGATCAAATATTTTGATCTCTTGATCTTGAACAAGAAGCTGACGAAGGCGTACCGCAAACAAAATTAAGAGGAAGTTAGCTGTTACCAGAAACGCGTTATATTCCATTCTAGGAATTAATAGTGCGCTTAAAAGGGCAAGAAGATCCGTTTGTACACTACCATCTTGCGATCGATCATAACATATGGATCCTCGGCGTAGAACATGGTACCGAAACATCAATTGAAAGCAACCTCCTTACATTCAAGCAATCCGCAAGAATGTCGCTTAACGTCGAAGCACAAGAATGATTATTACCTGAAAAAGTTGTATAAAGATAACAAACAATCCAAAGATGTTGACATGGTTTGAGCCAAAACTCTTAAGGAAACTTTTATTTAACCAAAGCCCCTTTAGCACTGTTGGTTGGCTGACGGTTGTCCTTCAGTTGGCTCCAGATCACTAAAATCAGCTAAGCGTTGGGCGACAATCGGTAAATGACGCTAGGCAGTAAACATTTGAGTGACGTAAGCAAACCGATGATCTGCCAAGATTGCGCCAACCGCCTGTGCCACGAGGAGGAGTTCCTTAATTTGATTTCATATTGAACAAAATAACTGGACGTCATTACTTATATTTTTAGCTTATATCAATCAAATTTAAAGGAACTAATCCTGTAAACATAAATTCACCAAATAATTCTCATCTGTTCAGGATTTCTTGGTGGTGCTTCAATCTTTAATATTTCGAATTGTAATCTAAACAACATAAGTTAGTAGTATTAAATAGTAATTCATTGTCGTTCTATTTGTTTTCGAATTGATGTTCCCTACAGTCGAACCATTTGAAACTGATTTATGCCTAACTTCGGTATAATGTTCCAGTTGTAAATTCTATTAAAACCCTATTTTATGTTGATCGTAGTGCAATCGTTCTTCTCTAAGTGGAAAATCCGTAGGCGCTCCACAATATAACAGACATCTTCGAGTCGCGCTCCTATCCTGTTCGATAGTATAAGAGTAGGCGATTTTAAAGTAATAAAGAAGTGCCTAAGCGGACGCGTCTGCGTTCGTCCCCGCGTGTGCATTTGCCGTGTACTATCATTGCTGCTACAACTTAGTTAACAACACACCATATTAAATGACCGAACTTAACCAATAATTTAAGTCTATAAAAACTGGTATCATTGTTCTGTAGCAATAAATTTAAACTTTTCACATTAAATCCTTTTCAATTCTGAACTGCTCCGTGATGGTTCCTTTTTTCTCTCGTTTCGCCTCGTCTACTTATCTTCGGCCGTCTCTGTCGCACCTCCGCGCCGTACACCTCCTCCGTGTGGTATACGTACAAGATTTAAGATGTAAAATAGAATGGACTGCATTTCTTTATATTTAAATGAGCAGACGAGGTCCGGTCTCTCTCACTATATACGTCGTATCCACCATTCTGTTGCTTTAACGCCCGTCGAAATGAATTGGAATTTCGTTACACACACGGCGTTGCTTTTTCTGGTCATGATATGGGTCGCCTTGATCACACTTCCAAAAGCATTTTGACCGCAACAAAATGAACAAATAATTAATTATACAAACACCATGTTGATAAATTAAATTTTAGAGAATACACAAACATAAGCGACGATAACGAATACTACGATCAGTGCTCAATTTTCGCCTCTAACGATACAAGTTGAAGGTTTTTTTCGTCCCTTCTATCGAAATTTGCTAAATTCTATCGATTTTCTCATAGCAAGTGCCCAACGATCGATTGCTTTAAACCAAGTAACTAAGAATGTAACGTTTGTAAATTTATGTAGGTTATCAGTGCAATTTTTGAATTTGAAAATCCATCGTAACCAACTAATTTAAGAAAAAAAAGTGCTTATGCATGTATAAACTCCTTGTTGGCTAAAATTACTTTGGACACTGTTTTTTCTTTAGCCACTAGGAACAGCCAACTGGAATAGTGAAGAATAAGGAAATAAGCAAATAAATAAACTTTCAGGCGGTAAAATTAGATATAATGGCACCGTAATTATAGACATTAAACATTGCGCCATTTTTAGGCATTTGTTTAACAAAATGAATCATAAGCGATATGTTTACACCAGCTTGGATACTGAAGAAACTGAATTTGTTTCGGGGACCAATTTGGGTTTGTTCCCTCAACCATAATATTCAATGTTGGTGACTTATCGGGTTACTATTTTCTTATCGCGGTATTTTAACCAACGTAAACTATGAAATAAGTTAATATTTTCAAGCAAAATTCAGACTTGAAAACAGCAAATTTCTTCGATAGAAGAGGTACGTGTTATTTTACTTGCAATCTATAGCATTCTTTCCAGATTAGTAAATTTAATAAAATTCCATCGATAATTTTATTTGCTAATAATTACATTAAAAGCCATTTAATCTAGCGTCAAATGGTGGAAGACCTCAATCTAAATAATTTCTCTTTCCCATTTTTTTTTTTTCATTCACCATGCGAGTAATCATGTTTAAACAAAATATATCAGGCTCCAAACTGATTTCTAATAAACTGATATTTCAGGAAAAATGCTAGTAATTCTTCTATCTTTCATACTAATCTTAAATAAAATATATTTCAATAATGAGCAACTCATTAATTCTGTTTATTTATTTTATCGGGAGATACAGTACATCCGCTTTCGTTTCTAAGAATTTTCAACTAACGAATAAATGAATGTATCTTTTTTCGATAAAGTTCTGAAATGTTTAACTTTACAACTAATACGGACTTGTCTAATAATGAGGGTTTTTTTTGCAATGATTCACATCCTCACATTTACTCAAATAAATATGTACATACTTAACGTCTAATCAACATATATTCATCGAAAAAATTGTGATTAATATGAGTTAATCACGCAAAACGTATGCGATTGTAATGAATGACAGGAGCCTGTCGTAAATATAAGCAAGTCATTTTAATAGAATGCTAAATGTGTATTCATTTCATGTAACAGATATGGTATTTAAGCAAAATGATCTTATTTGTATATCTTTCTGATGGTTATCTTTAAACATATTTGCCAATTAGACTATAACATAAGTATTTTTTTCGAATATTTTTATCGCAGACTACAGGAAAATGAATTCCAGCTTTCATCTACTGCGAAACCTTATTCATTCACCAATTTTTAAATATTTCCGTATACGTTAAGGTCCTACAAAACAAATTTAACTTAACCTTGTTATTATCTTTATGTGGTGTTGATTTTTAATTTACTTTGGACTGTTAGGCTAATAGCTAATTCGCTATTCTAAATGTGTGCAAAAATGTCTATTCTTCGTTGTTAATTTTACGTTGCGTCCTTTGTTAGTTCAAATACGATGTCCATGGAATTGCAGTATCTTTTGTTATAAAATAGTTAGTTCATACAACAAAACTATTTCCTCGCCCAAATATGTTATAAAGCAGATGAGCAGTAGTAACAGATTCACAAACAACATTCCTTGCTTAAAAAATCATACCTCTATTTAAAAAAAACTTTCTTAGATACTTATTTTAATTAAGAAAAAGCATATTGCTTGTTCTAATTAGAAAAGCTGTTATATGTGATCCTATGTAAAACAAACTCTTTTTGTTAGGTAGTACTTGACGTAATACCCTTGCCTTTTAACGTTATAAGTACTGTCGTCAGAGCAATAAATATGACGCAATCTTTAGCGAAGATGCCACTGGGTAGGAGCTAGAGTAGAAGTTTTACCTGGCGATTATAACTGCAAGCGCGTAGTATATTATTTAACCTTAGATTATAAATTTTCTTACATTCTTACATTATATATTTCTATTTTCGTAATGGAAGCAACAGAATGAGGAGTGGTCTTTATTTATGCAACAAGCATTTGGTTGAATTTCATCTTCAGCTTCCACATTTTGCAGTATCATACCGTGATATCAACAAATTGTTCTCTGCGTTGCAAAATTTTGTGAAACTGGTGCACTAAATGGCAAACCCAAAAAAAGAATTGCTGAAGGTATTATGAATGTGAAAGGGCGTATAAATCATTCACCTAAAATCTCAATTAGAAGCTTTTCACATGAAACTAATTTGTCATATGGTAGCGGAAAGACGAGTAACGTGGATCATTTTTTATTTTATTTCAATTATCCTCTAAATGCTTAGACCTAAAATCTCGATTTTTTTGCAGGCAAATGACTTACAGCCTCAGCTAACGTACATCGGGTACAAGTTAACTTCAGTAATGGATATTGATGTGTTTTTCTAATGAAAAAGTATACGTAACATATGATCCACTGTACACCCCAGTTGGGGTACAGTGAATCACTATAGGTTTTACAAAACTAAGGCCCAATTTCACAATGTGCAGTGGATAGTGGACTGCATTGGGGAATAACCATGTATCTAAATTAAAAAAAAAGGATCTAATTAGAAATACTCTAATCACTGCATTTTTTTTCTTTTTACAGCTTCGTAGTGTTCAATCTCTTTTTTCTCGGATGTGTCTATAGCTATCATCGATTTGTCTTTTCGGCTTGGTTTTCTTCCTTTTCTAAGCCCAGCTACTGGAAATCTGCGAAACTGTTAGAGTGATAGGAAGTGGTTTGAAGATTCAGGTTGTGTTTCCAAAGAAACATTTTCTGTCGATGATTTTGAATGGCTATCTGTAAGCTTGCAACTGGAGTATTATTTGATGACTCTCTGTAATAAGAGTATGGAAGATATGCATAAAAAATAAGTATCCGTACCAACCTCAGATACCACACTTGCAATGACAAATACAAAAAAATATCAACTCATACGGAGAAAACTTCCATATTTACGTAGCAAACACTACGGCGTCGCACGTCTTCACTCTCAATAGCTCGATTCACACTGAAGTCCTAGTCCTAAACGTTCCAATCTCCCCTACTCGTCAATATGTTCTTAGAAAACATATCGAAAGATATTCATATAAAATTCGTATTGTGTAAGAACTCAAACCCATTGAATACGTAGCAAGAGTGCAATTGGTTTGAAAATCACATAAATGATGATAATATCCTTGACAAATATTTCTTCTCAAACGAAGCTTGATTCCACCTTAATGGTTTTATTAGCAAACAAACCATGCATGTATGGACTAGTGGAAATCCATACGTCACGATACGAAAATCATTGTGTTCTAAAAAGGTGGATGTTTGAATAGTAGCAGCTTCGTGAAGAAAAATTATTGATCCATTATTTTTTTCATGAAACGGTAAACGGAGAAAGACATCATAATAACTTATTGCAACCTTTTGTTAACCAGTTGCATGTACTATGAGATAAAACATAAAACACTACAAGCAATGAATATTTTTATAACCGTTTTGTAGATTTTCCTCTGCGATCTCCCTATATAACTATTTTCGATTGTTTTATTATATGTACACCTAGAAATTGCAGTTTTTAAAAATACACTACAGGCAACATAAAAACCTACCGAAATAATTCAAGACGTTTATGACACAATAATGCCCCAACACTTCATAGGAGAAGTAAAGATTTGTTTTGAAAATTTGAGCACTTACTATAATTGTTTGTTAAATTCTTCTTTTACATTTATTAAAAAATAATATGACTATTCTGCTAGCTACTAGTTATTGACTTAGTCTACCATATTAGCTATTTGCGCTTTATACAGAAACTTATTTGCCAAATATTGCGAACCAAATTTTAAGTTAAAATCTTGATATCATTTAAGCACAATTTATCTGTCAAGCGATAAAAAATAATTTAAAAGAATGGCCCTGTTATTTACGTTTCTTTATGATCATATTGTACTACATTTTCAGTGAAAATTCAATCCATTATCGAAAATCATAATTTATTAATTTAGCATGTTCTATTGTTACCTGACATTAGCTTAATTTTAATTCTATTATATCCAATTTAACAAATAATTTTTTTATCTGTTAAATAATAATTTTATTTGAAATTTTTTAAACAGATAAACATTTCTTATATCAAAGACTTCATCCCCAATGTATATTTCGAAATATTTACTATTTATATTAAAGGTTTATTTACTTATTAGATGGTCTACGATTCCCTTCGCTCAAAACGCTAAACGGTTGTTTGATTTCTATTTGATAGGCTTAATATTAACGCACAATTTATAAGACGTCATTCAATCTAGACATCAGGAAGACGTGAACCATTTTTCCCTGTTCCGCTACTCAAACTCATTTCGAACCGAATAAATTCGGCATTCCCTTCCCAAAAACGAACGACTATTATCGGAAAAAAACACTGATTTGGCGTGTGATGTCCCAAGACAATAAACTACAAAAAATAAATTATAACCGAACCTTTAAGAGAGTACATTACATTTATTTAATACCAGTTAATCATGCAACATTTAAATATAAAATAGCCCAGTACCTGATGGTACAGTAGTCCGCGTGGCCTATTCCATCCCTTCGCTTTCTTCGCGTTTCCCTACCCCGCTTTCCCATTTCTGTTGCGCCCGTATCCCCAAATAGGGGGAGCCGCCGCCACCCGTTCAACAACCGAACCGAAAATTCATGCGAAGAATTGATTGAGTAACTGTGAATTCTTAAACTAACACACTAAAAACGTAAAGGAGATAATAAAAGCTAATCTTCGTCGATATCTACCGGCGATTACGTCCAACGTTTTGTTTTATTTGATTTATTTTTGGGGACTTTCGAAGGTGATACGTGCGCAAGCTGTTGTTTCTTCCTTTTTCGTTCCCGGTTAGTGAGCTAGGGGGATTTTTTTTCGTTCTTTATTGTTGACTTTCTGGCGTCGCTGATTAACTTCTTTCCGGTTTTAGAAATAATCGGTAACAGGTAACAATAGGAAAGGAGCCCTAGTAATTTGGGTAGCTACACAATTTCTAGAATACCTTAATAATTATATTTAATTTATAACGAAAATTAATTTCATTTCATTTCATTAATATGAAGTACATTACAAATTAATTTTCTAAATGTACATGCATGCTAAAGTAAATTTTAATAATAATAGTAATAGTAACGTAAAAACATGTATGTATGAGGGTATCTAATTAAACATATTTTGTCCGAATATTTGCAATAATTGCATTATTACTTTCAGTAGTAACAATAATAATAATTTATTAATTTATAGATTATCATAATAAATGTAAGTTTGGTCAGTTCAAGATTAAACCACGCGCTCTTTGTAAGTAATTGGCAGAATAATAACATTTCGTTATCACGTAATTTCTTAACAAATTTTTTTGTTTTACTGTAAAACATATTTTATTTTTCAACAGAAGCCCGTTTTAACTGGACATACTTTGCCCGGCGAATTTCCAATTTTTTCAAACCATCCGAAAAGTTATCTTTCGGAAATTCTTCAAAATAGGCACTTGTTTCGGATATCACCTCTTTATTTATCTGAAATCCCTTTCCATCGATCCATTTTTTTTTATTTAGAAGGAAGAAGAAATCATTGGTAGCCACCTCTGACGAATATAGCAGATGGGAGCAAAGTTTTGTTAAAGAAACAGTGGACAAATGAGAAGGTGCATTATCGTACTCCTTTTTTCAACAAGTGCGGTATTTATTCTTAGCTTCGGCATCAAATCAGATTGGCCAATTATCATTTTCCCTGTTTATTAGTAATCGATAAGGACAAGTAAACTTGGAATCCCAAAAATCTGTACCTATTATCTTATTGGCCAAAAAAGCGGTTTTTGTCTTCTTGGTAGCGCGCCGCTCTGGAAAAAATCATCGTCTCGATTGCATTCTTGTTTCCTGAGTATAACGCTGTGACATATCGACGAAAAAATTCATTGGCTTACATTTGCACATCGCTAAACATTCTTCTCAATTCTTAACGCGAGCGCGTATTTGATTAATATTAAGGAAAGCTCTCTAATATCTAAACGTTCATTCAAAAATATTGCTTACCCGTTCGGTTGAAATATTTACTTCATTAGCCACCTCATGTACTTACCAAGGCATGGATTTCATTAACCACTTCTTGAGTCGCTGTAGTAAATGACTTCAATGACTTATTTTTCCCCTTAAAAAGTAATGTTTAATTAACACTCGAAATCCTTTTTCCTCCATATTTACACAACAACGAAAACAATTTTCTTTAAATGAATATAAAACATCTGAATTGTATTAATTTTTTATAGTAGACATCAGAAACATGGCGGAAGACAGCGATTGTGAATAGTAATTGCAGCATAATATGCAGATCTTTCGTATTTAGCTGTTTTATGCGCAGGTACATACGTGGAACTGGACGCAATTTCGAATGGGATAACTACGGCTATTGACGTTCATGAGAAACAATTGCTCGTTCTTAGAATCACACATCTATTGTGATATATGCTCGGGAAAATCACTACGTTGTGTTCGCGAAACACATTCCTGCAACTGTGTTTATGCTGAATATCAAACATCAGCCGAGTTATCCGCTTTCGCACTACAAAAACTTTGCTTATCTCCTATACTATGATTTTGAAGGCAATGTATAGCGTCATAAATTTGCATCACTGCATTGCGATTCAGAGTGTTTTAATTTTGGAATAACAGCAATTTTTGGAGAAAGTTGGTGCATTTCGTTTGTCCAGTTAGTACAACCAGTTCATCCTTAACGTTAAAAGAATTGATCCCAATAATTTTAGTCTATATTTGGGCTCAGTCGGTTACTGCTACAGCGGTCTTCCAGGCCTTATACTATGCTAGAGGCAGAATTTTCGAGGTCTTCCAAGCTTTCCGCCTTCAAAAAAACTGTACATGTGAACAGTAACAGTGCAATAGATCTCTGTTAGCAATCAAATTCTTGCTACTACATATTTTGCTTTGTTAGCACATGTTGCCAACTCTTAATTAAAAAAAGGGAAATAAGCAAAATTAATTTGTGTGGATTTTATATGGAGGTGGCGGTATCAGTCCCCAAAATCTAGTCTTGAAGTTGTGTATATCGGATCTAGAAGAAGAATTGTCATTTAAACTACATTAAAACCAATAAGTCAATGAAAAAGAAAATTTAATTAAAATTTTATTTCCTCCATAAATTTGCTCCAGAATGCTCTTTTCTTTGAAGATTCTTTGGTAAATGTTATTCATTTTGGCTGATCCCCTTTAGCCACGCACACTTGTTTTTTTTAACAATCATGACATTGTTTGAATACTGATCTTCATTCCGTCCGCGTGCTTTGATATTAGGCAATAACTTTTTTGACGTGCATTCTTGAATTTTCATTATGATCCCAGGTTTGCAATGTACTCAAGGGTATGTAAAGGTATTTCATCAAAATAAATACTTTTTCTGCGTAAGCCTTGTAGGTTCTGTAACAGTGTAACAGCGTTTCCTTTGTATTTACGTGGATGCTTAACTAAAGTGACGTTCACGTAGTGCAAGAATTAGCGTGCAGTGCGAAAGTTTATACAATGTAAATTTTTCCAACCGTTCACATGCAGAATTATGAATTAGTGCAGTGAGAAATTATTTACAGCTCAAACTTTGACCACAGCTTTCTATCTAAATTTAATGTTTGTGAATTTGAATGAGTGTAAAATATGGCAAAAAATGTGCTTATTAAAAATTTTGTATAATGTGTATGCTTACAGAAAAAACCTAACTTAAACTTTCCAATTTACAATCGTGGTGCATTAGATTGACAATAACATTACTGTACCTTCACTGTTGCATTTTTTTCGGTTCTTTCAATTAATTTTGTTTAACATTTATTGCAAATCACTTCTTCTCTTTGTATGTCAGTAAAACAATTACCTCAGTTCTATGTAGAATATCTCTTAACTGCACATAAGAAGATGAAATCTCGTGAAGGCCTACAATTCCAATTGTTGCCATCTACATTAAAAAAAAAAGAAAAAATAGCGATGTTATCGCTCTTGAAAACGCGAATGAATTGTCACATATTTATTCAAATATCTGTACAGCAATATGTGTAAAATACAAATGCAGATAATTGAAACAACATTGTGCGACACTCTTTTGTTTATTTCATTTGTTTTTCATCACGGGCAGATGAATTATGTATCCTTTTTCGATGGTTATCGGTCGTATTTTTCTGTTCGCATATCTTTTTTTTGTTTTCTGAATATACTTACTATCTGCACACAAAAATTTGAAATTTTAATGACATGTAAATTGATTATTGTTATTTTCAACATTTCAGTGTACGAATCATCTCAATGCGAGTTTGGACCAATACTGGCCTCTATTTCAAAGGTCAGTAAAAAATAATTGATTTATAGATAATACCCGACGATTTTAATTTATTTGAATTATCCAATGATATACCAATATTTTGCTTTCTTCGTCAAATAAATCATTGTTATCATTTTACTGCTATTGTTTCTCTGCTTTTTAAGAAACAAAACGTAAGCTTTGGATAAGAACAAGGAAGAAAATATTCTTTGTATTATAAGCGGATTTTCTGATAACAAAAATAGATATTCCGGGGCCAATAAAGGATATAAAACGACGGTATTTATTAGAAAATCGATTAATTCCATCGCTTGCTGTTTACGACTGACGTTTCGTTTTTTTTTTCTTCTCGATTTTCTTTCTTCGTGGTGTATTAGTTCGAGGGGGAGATTGCATTTTTTATGTGCAGTTATTTCACTAAAGCATCGGCGCTGCTGCTGCTACCGCCCGCGAACCACCCTTTAATAAGGGACGCATTTCGGAGAGGAAAAAAATGAGTCACGCATAACGTGGTGCACCCTCGAGAAATGAGCCTTCTTTTGCGCACTTAAAACTTACCCCGCAGGTTTAAATTATTGATCCCTTATTCTCCGTTATTTTTTTTCCTCTTTCGCAAGTCCACGTCCTATCTTTCTATGATGATGCCGTCCTCCTTTCCATATTAACGTCATATTTTATTCTCCTGCTTGGGGTGTCTTTTACCATTTACCCTCGAATTTAGTGAGAGTGTTATTAAAAATTGTGGAGCTTCGTTATCTTAGATTATGCAGGATTAAATTAAAAATAACGTATCCGTATCTAATTAAAAAATTTTTTCTTGTTCGTTTAGTAATTAAAGATATATTGAACCAATTCCCATTGAGGTTTACACGCAATTAACATGTGCAACTTCATAACGTAGATTGATACCACATTTCATAAATTCGAAAGAAATTCGAAAAAAAAAGCGAACAAAATCCCAAAAAAAAGTTGTTTGCATCTCTGCATTCAACAGATTTTGACAACAAAATGAAGATTTCAGGTATTTATTTAGAGTATTTTGTGACGTTGGGGTTTGTGCTATGTTGGCTAGTCACAAATAAATTTGGAAACTCATTTTTGTGAACGCAAGTTGTTCGTAAAAGGAAATGTTTGAAAATCGGCGTTCTGACTATGTCCTTTAGCCCTTATAGGAGGGCAAGTTAAATGTTTTTATTATCATTTGCCTCGAGTTGTCACCATTAGTCAAATGGTCAATCAAGGAGATCCTGGCGTTTAAATAATGAATTAACACGTTTATTTTATTAAAAACTCAGAAACAAACCCTCTATTTTCCAATAGTTCTCCCGTTTTTATGCTTCTTATTGTGTAAAAATATTTATTTCTTATTCTTTTCGTGTTTTGTAATACATTAAAATAAAATTTATTGAAGGAAGGTATTCCTTAAATATTCCTTAATTATGGGTTACTCACACAAAGTCACCATGGATTCTTTAAAATTAATTTGTTATATTAAAGAATATATAAATATGAAATATTTACTGAATTAAATCATTAAATATGTTCTTATCCGATGGATCTACTACATTTATTGATTTTAATTGATCAACATTAAGGAATCGTAACCTCCTGTGGGTGAATTTCTATATAAGCTTGTCGGTTTGTTTGACAGCACAGATCTATTATTACTTTCACTTATGTTTTCGATTTATTTATAAAATCACAGTGAATTTATTATAGCAAATATGGTCTTGTTTACAGTATTACTGGTGTAAATAACCCGCATAGTTCAAAATTATTTTGATAATTTTAATTTTATTTAAGCGTCGAATTAATGAAGTAATACCATTTTTAATTTGTTTATATAAAGTTACTACAAGTGAATTTCACAAAGAAACTAACTCTTGTCATGGCATAAAATAATAGTAGCCATTTTATAATATTGAATTAATTCTAAGAAACGGCTGTAATTTGTGTTAGCTGAGAACCTATTTCGCTCTTATCAGATATACTAAGGGATGTTTAGTTACCTAAAGAAATGGGTTTTTCGATGTTGAAATAATCTAAAACGTGCTATTTTGGCTAACTGAGCAACCTATTTTCAAGTATTCACGTATCAAGAGTTAATTTTAAAATTAATTTTTTATATGAGTTATTGTAAAGAAAAAATTGAAATTTTCAGGAGAAGCATTAATGATAATAAATAATATGATCCATATTACCCTTAGCCTTATAATTTATAAATAGTATTTTTCAATTGCCTAAATGAGTTGGTTTTTCTTTGGTTCAATTTACATATTCAAATCGATTAAGTTAATAAATATGAGATAACCCTGCATTGTTCTTCAAATTCTTTTTCTATGATTCATTTCAAAGGAAGGAGGACACACTGAAATTTAATGTTTGTTTTATTTATTATCATTTTATTATCGCCAGGTTTTGGTTTCATGCTAGTTTAAATAATTTAATATTTCGATATTAATTTATTTAATTATTTAATTAATTTTGACGATTATTAAAATCGTTTAATTATAACGAGTCATTTAAATATCTCAAAAAACAACTGCTTTAAGCATTTGAAAATGCTGTTTGAATACTTATTTAAAATAACAAGAAATTACTCTTACTTACTACAACTCTTTTTAGAAAGATTTTTCTCTATTTTAGCTTTTATTTATTAAATTATTTTTCAAAAATGTCAAATATTATGGATAAAGGGAGTCACCTTAACAATTTTTATTTGACTATCCCGGAATCCTTTTCTTTTCAAATACCTTTTATAATCTTAGTCACTGCATCAGTAATTTAATAGTGTATTTTCTAGTTCCGCAAAATGTTATTTAACACCAATTAATATGCTTGCATGAAATAATATTTTAGTTAATTTTATATATATGGCATTGCTTCATTTGGAAGCTTTGTATTTTGATCAGTTAGTTGAACGTGTGAACTAATTACGCTCTGTACTTTTGTGATCCACACTACACCCTACATGTAATCATAATCACAACAAGAGGAATAATCCACTTACTCGTATTTACCATTCACACAGCTCGCGCTGTAACTGCATTACATAGTGACAAACGCGACATTCTCGAATCAGTAAATCAGGGCGTAAATCAGGATAATCGTCGACAATTAGAAGGAACGCGTTAATAAGACGAAACAGGAAGAGCGAAGATGAAACGGACATGACGTCAACTAATTAGAGTGTGAACCGCTCTTAACAAAGTGTAATTAGTAACTTAATAGGGATACAGTAGTTAAAATAATTACACACACAATTTACACGATTAATTGAAGTGGAGGCGTTATAATTTGTCAATTATAGATAATCAAATTGATGTATATACACATACGCACGGACATTCGGAGTGTTACGTCTTCTATTATAATTCCTATAAGGTCTCGTATCGCCTCTTAAAATACGTCCTGTGAATTTCGATTAATAGTAACACGTTTAAATATGTCTGCCTCAGAAAGACTTGATTTTTTAATAATGTTATTGTTTGATGTATTTGGCATTGAGAATATAAATTTACTTACAAACTTACCCACACGAACTAAGTATATGGTAAACAACACAAAAGCATCGGTAACCTCCGTACCACACAAGTTTAATTAATTAATCCGGGACCGCCGTTTCGGGGATACGAATGATCCACATTCACCGATTGATGATACTCTTGTGTTGTTTACCATATTACGCCACTGTCCTTGCTATCATTATTAAATATATAATTTTGCGAAATCATCCATTTGTCCACAACATTAGCTTTTACTTTTTTCAGTCAATTATTTTGCTATCTAAAAATAGAATGTTAAGATTTTATAATAAGTAGTTACTTAAAACTCACACTCGTATTAAAAATTCAATAAACCTTCCTTCGACATAATAATAACATAGACATTGTGCAATATAAAATACGACACTGTTAAACTTTCAAGAGTACTTACTATACACAATATTGTATACTGCCACTGCAATTTCATTTCGCTTGAGCATTAAGAAATTATTGTTTGTGCGACTATAAATTAACTTGTTTTTGTTCTGGCTGTGTAATTTAATTATTAATATAACTTTTTCGTATCGTAATTAAATGTTATGTTTCTCTTACTGTAACCAAGATTGGAAATAGCATTTCCGAGAGGCCCGGAGATAATAGGAAAGAAATTTAATTAAGCCTTTTTGTGGCTGGACTGGATAAGCTTAGAAATTTTGCCGCAAAAACGTGAATGTTTAGATACAAACAAACAAATTTGTGTACGCATACAATTACTATGGTTTACAACAATTAAATTGGGAATATAGAAAGTGCGAGAAAGATATTGTTGGGTAATTTTGCAAACTCGATAGAAACGTTCTAAAATTACTGAATTTACAGATGAATTCAATTGTTGAGAAAACTTATTTTGCTTCATGTATATCCTGCATGGTAGTATACAGTCAATGCCAAAATTGTATGGATGTACGTAATTTTATTGATTATTATTGGTAAAATATAATGTTTTGTTGGTTTGGTCAAAAGTAGAAATTCCTTTTTTGATTGCTATCTTTATTACGAGGGTAGTCTGCAAAATTTCAAGCCTCTACGGCATACTTTTTTGGAAGTTTGAGCTCAGTTGTTGTTTCTCTCAGTTGACGATCGAATATCGAGCCATTGTTAAATTCTTGAATTTGTTTACGGGGATTCAGCACAGCAAGTATGGTTGACGATGAACGTTCAGGACGACCAAAAACTACAACTACTACCGATAATATCAGAAAAGTTATTCAAATGGAGTTGGACGTCGTAACGAATTAAGGCTAGAGAGATAGCAGAGGCATCTCGGAAGAAGGTGTTCGTTGCATATTGACTGAAGAGTTAAAGATGAAAAAAATCAATCTTGCGTTGGATGCTGCGCTCCATCCGAATGGACATTTCCAAAGTCCTGTTGAAACAATTTAAACGAAATAATTTATCACCTCTAGTTTTGTGGTCACAGTGGTACCTCGATTTATGGAATTTATTCTAAAAAATAATATAAGATAGAAAGGAAATAGAAACATCAGTTCTGATTTCTGTTCCAATAACCAAAAATTTATTTTATGCATTTTAAATAAAATTTAACGTATACGGAACAATGTTACGTCGAGAAATCAATAAAAAACTTACATATGATTGAAATTAAAAAGAACTAACTTCGTGCCTTTAGTAAGAATTCTATCTGGCATACGGGAGACGGTAGAGGTGAGGTGGGTGTTTCATTTGTACTGGAACCTTAGCAACGCAACAAGTAGTAAATAATTGTATGTAGAACTTTCGCCTTTGTTCTTTGAAAAAGACTTTACACAAGCATAAAAGGAATTTTGAATAAACTCAGAATAATACTAAATATGAATTCAAATCACCCAATTCCAAAATTTGGCGTTTGGAGGGCTAATCAGACAAACCACCGCATTACGTTACATATACCTAGGGTATCTATGACATCTACACGAGTGGCGCGGAAACTCTGCCAAATCTGTGTATATTATAACCAGCGTTCCGTATTCGAAGCCACCTTTCGGTTTCGATAACGAAAATCTATCAAAATTTTCTTTAGTAACCCGAAAAATCGTCATATGCCAAAAATTAAAATACTAAAAAAAACATTTAGCCAAAATACAACCATACTTTCACTAGTTGAGTGTAGGCTTTCACGACCGTAATCCATGGTAGAAATGTCTTTCGGGTGATGTCGCGTAGTTAAAATTTTACTTGACGTTTCGCTGACCATGCTGTTAGCTTCTTCAGAAGATTTCTAAAGACTGGTGTTGTTGTCTCTTGCTCCTCGTTATATATATATTTCTGTTCGGCTTTGCTGATCCATAACCGTTCCGCTTTGCGAAACGTCAAGTAAAATTTTAACTACACGACGTCACCTGAAAGACATTTCTACCATACTTTCACTTAGTAAATCCAAACATACAATTTAAACAGTCGATATGGAAATCGTTCAAAAATTTTGCGCAATTTTCTTTATGAAATGAACTATTGAGAAGTTGTGAATGTTTCTTTATCATTGACAAGTAGACAGTGTAGTATGTCGCCCAATGTCATTTTTGTGAACTCCCGTTTGGATTCTTCCCCTGACAACATTAGCCTCACTAATGACTTGACTATGAGGTGGATGCTCAGTAAAACATATTTGCAATCTAATAGAGGTATCAAATACTTTGGAGTAGATACATCTCCGATATTTTTAGTTGGTCAAATATTATAAAAAGCTGCGAAAGTTGGGAAAACCAATTGCTAACTCTAAATTTGAGAACCAGGTACTTCTCTTCTTGCGCCAGAAAAGAAGTCGTTTTGTTTTTCTTCTATGCAATGAAAACTTATATTTCTACATGCTTCCGACAATCTACGATCACATTGTAACTTGCTCCATAAAATGGGAAGAATGCACAAAAAAAGAAGATTCCCATTTAATCAGAACTCCAATAAGCAACAATTAAACCACAGTTTGCATCGTGACGCAACATTAATTACTCGAATTGAAAATCCTTTAATCTCAATTCACGAGTCGGAAAACGGTACACAGCGTGGAAGAGGGCGAGGAAACGAGAGAGTTGTTTCAAAGTTAATTACTACTTAGGCTCGCGACGTTCTGTTGGCGACGACGGGAGGGGGGTGAACGTGCCGCCACTTGGAGTAGGTCGTTAATGGGTTTTAATTACGACTCGAGGGGTGACTTTCTCGCCGTGGCTAATTTGCGCAAATTATCATTCAGTACCCATTTCTACCAGACTCTTCTCCTTCTACCCTTTAAGCTCGCACTTAGATTTCATGGCCTTGTCGACAACGTGGAAAACACTTGTTGCGTGCTGAAAGGGTTGAATTCATCGCAGCCTATTTATTAAAACAACCACGGTCGATGGATTATCCTGGTAAGCCTTAATTGTTATACATCCGCTTTGTTCTTTGGATATCTGAATGAAGGGGGACTTTTGTTTGATATTGTTCGGGGTTCTACTTTGATTTTGAAGATTTCAATGTTTTGGATTGGATGGAGCTCAGTAGCTTATTTTGAGTCTTTGATCTGCCGGCGTTCTTTCATATTAATTGTCACAACGACATTCCCAATCCTTCCTCGCAAAATGTGTTGTACAGGGAAAGTTAGGATTTTATTCGACTTTTAAAATAACATCCAACTACTAAGAATTCGTATCTGGGCGCAAATTATAGAAATTCAGTCTCATTTTAAGGCAAAGTAACTTATTGAAGTCTATTACTAAAAACAAATAGACATCTTCCATATTTTCATTCACAAAATAAAGAAAGCTATTTACCAGCCAAGTACCACATTAGTAAACATTATGTCAAATCTTCGCATCTTCTTAAATAGGATAATATTTACATAGTTCATGGTATTGGTGGAATTGCTTAGGGCAAAAGTAATGTGGGAGAGACACTTCCTAAGTGTTTTCTCTCCTTACTCTGCCTTTGCTGTGACTGGTTTCATAAATACCATGAGCTATCTTATCATTATTTTTGTAATTGTTTCCGGGCATTTTCGATGATGTTCTAACGCAGGAATGAATATCAGAATTTATAAAATCCTTTTCTAAAATAAATGTGCTTAACGGAATATTTTTATCCAAGTTTATTGGATATTTGTGCCAATTATGACATTTGCTACCTCAAATATCCAAGCTTTATACCAAATCAGTGCAACACCACGCCCTACACAACATTAGGTACGTAGGAATATTCATAATAATCATAATTGACAATTGTGATTCCAAGTTTGCGAAAGAAAGTAGATCATTATTCTAAGAATGAACCTAGAAAGCTGATGCTGTACTCCAGGAATGCCTACTGAAGTTTTCCTAAGGTTACCTCAACGTGACTGTGCTTAGATAAAGTCGCAGTGTTAGCCTTGGAACCAGTTCTTCAAATATAACGAACAATTCCTAATTAGAATCCAGCTTAGGGACATAGTCTACAAATATAAAACACTTTTGGTATGAAAACTGTTGTA
This sequence comes from Oryctes borbonicus, assembly GCA_902654985.2. Lineage (NCBI taxonomy): Eukaryota > Metazoa > Arthropoda > Insecta > Coleoptera > Scarabaeidae > Oryctes > Oryctes borbonicus. The sequence goes on from LR736857.1 coordinate 4,041,119, forward strand.
CAAGCCGATCTTTTTGGTATTTGGTTAATGTCTTTTTAACTAACTGCAAAACAACCATTAATACATGCGATCTAATGGCTAAAATCAAAGAAAATCATTAAACAAATAAATAACATCTCATCACAATGGAAGCAGTCGCCGCATCTGCAGTACACAACGCAAATTTATTGTGAAACCGTATCTGTAATAAGAACGGGGCCGTCGATGACGTCACCACACATTGTAGAGCGTTTAATTGGATTAAGGTAATTACATATCTCGACAGGAGCAATGCTAATTACATTTATATATCGATGATAGTTGGCCGTACCTCGGCATGCTTTGAGTTTGTTTGTCTTTATGTCTATTTTATTCGAAATATAAATAAAGGTGTTGAGAAATCGATTTGAAATAAATAGACCTATGCTATAGTTTAACCATACACGTATTGCTGTTTATCAAGGTAGAAAAAGGATGAGGAAATCTATGGGTTGGGAGGAGTGACGAAGTGCTTCAATTTTATTGTTACCATATTACTGACGAAGTAAATGAAAATGGATAATATATTATTTTATTCATTTGAATAGCGGAGCAACCATATAATAGTAACAAGTTCTACATTAACACAATGTAGATACATACAAATGAAGTGTTTGACGATCGTTGGCGGCTCGAACGTGATGCAATGGTTAATTAAAATTCGTTATTTAGTTTAACGGTTGAAGAGATCTACAGTCTATTTAAAAAAGAATCTATTGGTCTTAAAAAAATCTTACGAGTACATTGAAAAATTATTGTGTAAATTTACAACAACAATCGATGGTTATTTGTTATCATCGACCAACATTCTAATTTTAAACATCCTTTGCTTTTATTTCAGAAAATGTTAGGAATTCCCATACTCTATACACATTGTTGCACACACATTGTAATCATTTCCAAGTAGTGTTGTGTATCGCTACACAGCTTTGGTAATTTCACGACACAATTCATTTTTCCTGCAGCAATTACATTATAAATGCAAAAATAACTAAATAAATAGAGCAGGTACTCTTTGTTTAACTTATACGCGAAGCCGCTCACCTTTTTCTTATTTAACTTTTTTATATACAATACCCTTACAAACAATACTGTCGCTTGTTCATAAAAACGGATACGGCTTCCCTAGTAGCAAATAAAATATATATAGTGAAAGCCCTCAGGAGCGAACATTCATGGTTCTAGCTTTTTTGTCCACTTGTGGGGTCTGTTCGTTCATGAGGAATGTAAAGCAAAATAGACAAAATAATTCTTAAACTTTTAATTAAAAAATGCAAAACTGCGTCTACATGAAATACAAGTTCGATTTTTATAAGAAATCAAATATTTTCGGCTGTTTTAATTTATTTTTTTCTTATAAAAAGCATTTTGAAAATGTGGTTCTATGTCTTCAAGGATTCAAATGCCAGGAAATCTTCTTTGGAAAACTTTTTTAGATTTTCAGTCGCCTCTAATACGTAGGAGTTTATAGAACCATTAGTATCTTCTTCCTCGTTGTCACTACTTTACATGGATATCTTTTCAATTCCATTTTCGTTCATTTACTCACCACTCAACGATTCTTCTCTAAGCACTTTTTCATCCAAATTAATGAAGTCGTCTTTGTTTTCAACTTAAGTGACTAAGATTGCCTTCTTTTGAAAATGCTTAAAACTTGCTTTGGAATGAGTTTTGAATGGTCTCTGGAGTAACCATGTTCCAGGCTTTTTTAATAAAATAAAGATTTAGAATCAAATTACGATAATGAAAATTTAAAATTTTGAATTATCCCTTGGCCTACAAGCTGACAAACAGATGCCGTGTTTGAGGAAAAAATGATTTTAATATTTTTTAAGTTTAGCTCTCTTGGATGTAATCCAGCACTGTTCAAGCTTTTTCGCTTCTAAAAACCCATCCATTTGTTCAAGTCCAAAAGCTTATATAAACGGTCATTGTAGCTCTTGTTATCCACGCCTTTTTATTTGAGATCCATGTGGCCGGTAAATTAGCATATCACTAGTGGCATATTTTTCAACGTCCGTGGTTTCTCGATTACTAAAAGTTTTGTTATCCTGCCATTTTGGCACCAAACTATAAGGTCAACCTTTCTTCTGACAATTGACCCTCAACACATTTTTTGCGATTCAATGTTTTATCAGGTAAAGCTTGAAAGTACAAACCACTTTCATCCGCATTGTAGATGTTTTTTGGTGCGTATCCCATTACCATTCCGGGTAACTTTTCCAAAATCTTTCAAAACAAAATTATTAGCTCTCCATCGGATTAGAAAACTTAGGGAATGCTAAGCTTTCAACCAATAAAAGCACATAAATGGTAATAATACTTTTGGCACATTCATATGTTCTTTATCGGCAACGTTAATCATTCCATTTTTTCCCTAAAGACAAACAGATTTTACTTCCACAACTTTCACACACCAACTAACGTTTAAAACAAATCGAGAGCACGGCATAAATAATCAGGGGAATCCCAGGAACACTACCCAACTCGATCTTCGGTGAAATACCGCGGCTAACGAACAAGCTACGCTCTTACCATATAACGTGTTTTTATATCTTTTTTTCGTCCATTTTCGAAGTTTCGTGTCCGCTCCTGAGGTCACTTTATGTCTTTCGGGGAAAATTACTCTGTTAGCATCCGTCTAATGGAACGTCTACTCACCAGGTTGGTTTTAGATAGAAATGTACAACCAAAAAGTTGGTTCTAGAAACACTGTCCGGTCGTGAGGGTTGTCCGCTTGTAAATTATAATGCACAATAGAAAGGATCTAAGGTCAAATGATCTGCATTTAATAAGAGTAATAGAGCTACATTCAAACGCCTTTACCGCTAGTAAATAATAAGAGAGAAATGCAACAATATGCGCTCCATTGTACCAGAAATGGGAAAATTCATAACGGTCGTTTGTGAATTCTTCTCCTTTTTATCTTTGGCAACACTCGTGCACATACTGGAACAAGATGGTAGGTTTTTTAAAGCACAAAGCCGAAAGTTCTACAATTACTTAAAAGATTTTTTTATTTGCCATGCCGTTAACATTGTAGCATAAACAAGAAAACAATGCATCGAAATATATACATTCGTCACTCCTTTTATGGAAACTAACCACTAAGTCATTAAAATGTACAAAAAAACAAAATAGTAAATATTTAATGTTGTAGGTATATTTGTACCAAGGATTGGCTTTTACATAATTTTTAAATTAAAACTTCGTACACACAAGTATCACGAAATATTCAAAATAGTGTAAAAATCATTTATGAGTTATTGAATTTAAGGGAGTTAATTGCAGAAATCGATGACTCTTTTCACTGCCAAAAATTCAGTTTTTGTTGGTTTTTCAGCCTCTTTATTTGATTTTAACATGGTTACAAGAACGCAAAAGGGGAACTTAGAAAATTAATATGAAAACAGAAAGCATTACATTTTAATCTGCACATGTAGCAAATATCTTCGTAATTTCAATTATAGCTGCTATCTTCCACAAAGGTGCCCTGTTGGTTAGCTTGTATCATTATTAATATATTTTACATTTAAGGTACATACTAAATAATAAATATAAAGTTAGTTTCTATCATTAAAATTTACAGTCAACATATTATACCAGATTGTATTTTATAGAATATTCAAACATTTAACAAAATAATTATCATTACCTAACCTCGTTATACTTCCAGCATTGTGATGTGACGTATGAGCTCATTTGTACATAACTCCAGCGCGGTTTCTATTAAACTATTCATGCGAATCATATGGTCGAATACAATAATATTTTTTAACCAAATATATTGTTGACAACGAAATAATTAACACTAACGACAAAAACATGATTTACACACACTATCTTGGCGAATTAGGCATGTACACGGATTACAAAGAGGCGATCGGTTTAAGCAGAGTTTTGTGTATTAGAGAATGTGTGCACATCACATTACACAATTAATTTTGTAAATTTACATAGAACTTTGGGAATTTAAAAACGTTCTATACGATATTATCCGTTGAATAAAAAATTATTTAAAATTATAGCATAGCAGCAATACACTTTTTACAATGTACTACAACTCGTTTTGATGTTGTAATACGTACCTTCATCTTATTACAAGATATTTACGGAGGTTTTTCGTGATTTTAAGAAATAGTGCTCATATTGACAGATATTCGATACGATTTCAAACGTGCTGTAGCTTTAGCACGATGTAATTTTTATCAACGTATATGTTAAATTAAACTAGATTTAAAGTAATTGAGAAAAACCTTGAAGTAAATAAAAGGCTCTTTTTTCACTCTTTACAATGTGTAATTATTGCATGTACTCGCCATTGTTTACTAAATAATTTCAGGTAATTACGGCGAATAACCAATTTGCGAGATTTAATGAATCCGCTTTAAAAATCGCTGCCGGTACAAAGGAAAATCAGATAATGAATTTTGTAAACGTTTTAGATACACGAAATTATCGGATATCGTTCAATGTAATTACGAGAACAAGTGATATCAAAATATAATGGTCTTTGTCGACCGTTAATTGAAATACCGATAATGTGGCTAACTGTGACCAACTTAAAAAATTCTTATAGATATACCTCAGCTTAATAAAGAGAAAAAACCTTGAAAGTAAACAGTTTCGAAATATAAGTTATGTAGATTAACAAAGATCGTTTCGGAAATAATTACAAGCAATCTGAATTTAGCGCTATAGGGGCATTGTTTTGAAAAGCAATGAAATAATTAAAAAATGCATATTAAATAAAATATCCACTAACAAATGTCTTTACTTTAGGAAGGTACTGCCTAGATTCTATAACTTGATTTTTTTTTTACCACTAATTTTTCACAAATAAGAGTTCTATCGAAAATTCTATTTCCTTGGTTTAATCCTTCTGACCATTTTCCAGACAGATGTGCTGACCACTATATACAAATATTGGCGTTTGCTGATCACAAAATTCAGAATTTCTAGTTACAACAGGGTTCGCTGATCAGCCAAATTCGATTTGAAACATGCACAATGTTATAAAATTCTCTGACAAGGTGTTGTAATATATCTGCAGATAAATAATAAGTAGCTTCGTAAAAGGACTTGAGTAGTGCTGTCGTCAGCGGACCCGTCTGGAAGCACCTGCCAGAACTAAGCTATTTTTAAGTATGAATTAATTACTAGTAGATAAATAACGATTTTAAAGGGCGATATATGAAATTAAAAATTTTTATTCGGAAGAGATTTTCTTGATTAAATTCGAAAGGATACCTTCTTAATTCAAATAGAATACTTTTGCGTAGCCTCCTAAATGATATGATGCAGCATATTATGAGTCTTGCTCTTGAAACTGTTGTTACACACACAAACCCTAACCATTGCCTCAAAAGTTAGTTGGACTAATCATATCTCCGGTTTGAATAATAGGCTCATTGCAAGCACATATGCACTGTATGAAATTAATAACGATGCGCCCGTCCTGAAAACTTCTTTTTTTATAAGGCTTTACAGGCAACGAAAATGATAGTCATTTGGTATTTAATTGCCGGATGATTTAGTGTCAATTATTTTAAAACCACTTTAGAGGGATTTCCAAATTTTAGTTAGATAATACTTGCTTTCGTTTCATCGCAGCGTATCGCAAAATTATTATATTAATGTTCTAAAGTAATTACCAATAATTTGGCAATTAAAAAATCGACGTATACTTACTTCGTTCGCGTTTGATATCGCCTAGCATTACATCAACCAGACAAATTCGTGGAAGCAATTTAGTTGTTATTTCTCCGACTTTCCTTATTAATTCTTAATTAAAACGAAAAGTTACAAAACAACATCCTGAACACCACCTGGTGGTAAAACTTGTTCGAATCAAACGTGACAAATTCGGTTTTAATTACGCGACCAGCACCAACAGACGGGGATTCATTAAATATTCATTTATCCAATCTAGCGTGAATTATTAGTCGCATTCACACCCCTCGAAATCCCGACACAATCATCATTATCATTAATTTAACGACCGTTTTCATTATCACAAAAACATCATCAAAATGTAATCAATTTTTCTTCGCGCTCATAGCCTAAATCAAGTGGGTACCTACGCTAAAAGGCATACTGGTCCGTCGTGCACGAAGGTGCGTCTAAGCCCGATACGCTACCGCGGAATTGGAACACAATAGATAAATAATTATGGTGGTGTGTATGTCTCGTAGAAAACAAAATCGAACAAAATTTTAGGGGAAATTTCTCATTTATGTCTACTTTATTCTAATTTACGGATTATATAAATTAAATTTTTTTAATATGTAACAATTTATAAAGGAGAGAACTATTTAGAATTTTCTGATGAAGACAATGCTTTCCGAAACGTAAGTTTGCGGTTCTATTAAAAAAACAAAAACTCTCTTAAAGACGAGAGCCTCTACTGCCATGAAAAATGTTCGGAGTCAAAATATGAATCCACAATTTTATATGGGCTACACACATTCAAGAATTGGTCAACTCACAATGGCAGCACTTGCAAAACTAAACTATCTACTAGATAAATAAAAGGAATCATCCTATTATGCAATGTTTATGTAGAAAATATGTTATTTAGTAACAGTCGGAAAACCAGAGAAAATTTTAGTTTTAGCTAATATTCCAACAACCTATCTGCGTGTTAGGCTTTGAATTCTGTAAATTCTTAATGCATTTGCAACAACCTTAAGTGCACCCTATTAGTAAATATATTGACAAACATACACACACAAACTTTGCAGATGACGAAAATTCAATCTTCTATCGGCTTAAAGTTAACCATTTTGCAAGTTACAATTAACTAAGCTGTTTCTTTAAATTCAATGTTTTCTCAAATAACATTTTGTTGCTAACAATTAGTGGCAAAAATTCTCTACATTCCATTGTTATTCATAACAATTCATACCACATTATAAACTTGTATAATAAGCTACGTGTGCAATATAATATACTGATGTCTCGAGAAGGGTGACTTACTTTTTAATTATAGCGTCGGTCTGATTAAAAAAGGAAGAATCTCGAAATCGTAGTAACAGGAAGCAAGCAAGCAAGAAGGAAAAAATAAATTGCCTATTTAATTGCGTTCGGCCCGAACGAAGCGCGCCCTTGCGTGTTAGAATTTAAATACGTAGACGAACTGGCCGACTGGAGAACGAAGGACGAGGGTTCCTTAAAATTTACTTTTTCGCTTCGCGAGTTATAATAGCGCATGGGGGAGGTGGACTTTCTTCTCTCTTCCTCCCTCTTTGCGTCGATGTTTGCCATCTCGCCCAACTCACCCTCTCCTCTAACGTCATCCGCTGCCTTTCGCCTCTTCCCTCATCTCGGCCAGAACTTTCCGAGGAGTGAGATATGGATTTTGCTTCCGACGCACGCTGTTTTTCTGAATTATAAAATATCTCGGTCGGCTATGCGAGCGCTACAAAAGCATTTATTGAAAATTTAGATATTTCTTTTGTAGATCCCACCCTTCTTCTCTCGGCTTCCCATCTTCCGCCCCTATTCCTTCTCTTCGCAATTTCGAGCCGAAACTTGTTCCCCGCGCTCTGGCTTCTTCGTTCTTCGCAATTTCGTCGGAACATTGTTCTTTTTCCACGTCCTGATAGGGGACCATGCATGTGGATGTGTATGTGCGAACGTCGCGGTAATGGAGTATCATAAGGGAATGATGGGGAGAGAAAGATTTCCTTCATTCTTTACAGTTTTCCGTATATATGTTGCGGGGAAAGATGGGAAATCTTGAATTCCTAACTGGATTCTAAATTGGATTCTTTTTTGTTGAATTAGATATGCAGCGAAATAAACTTAATAAAGGTGATTTCATAGGGACAGCGTTCGTGATATAACTAGAAAGGACTCATGCTTTATTTGCACTGTTAGCATGTTTTCCAAACCAAACCAAGGATCCTTTATTTCATCTTCAACTATACAAAATAGAAACATTTTTGACAAGTTCTTCTATTTTATAGAATTTTGTTTCTTAAGCCCTTTCTAATCCAGGATTTTTCCAAAGTTCACGCCATCTTTCTAAGGATTGCTACGTATGTATTCGACATACATAAAATTAATGAATGCGGCATACTTTGCACCACGCAAGTTTAATTGATTAATTCATTTTTCAGAGATTTTCTTCTCACATCATTCGGTCTTCAGTTGAAACTGAGGATTGACGTATTCTCGAAACAGCTGTCTCGGATTAATCAAACTTGTGTCGTGTGGAGTGTGCCCATACTTTTATGTTTCTTGTGGTTAATGGTATTAAAAGCTTTACATAAGTCAAGCAGATTCAAAGCGGTTAACTGGCCCTTATCACGAGCGTCAGTGCTGTCATCCGTAACCTTCAATAGGGTAGTAATGCAACTATGATCAAGTCTGAAATCAGACTGATAAACATTTAAGTAGTCTATAAACTGTTCATTCAATATTTTTTCCAATACTTTACTCCGCGTAGGTAATAGGCTAATAGGACGTATATCAGAAAGGTCAGTAAGTTTTTTGTTAGGGACAGGAACCACCATAGAACGTTTCCATACATCAGGAAAGGTCCTGGTCTCTACGCAACAGTTAAGTAGATGCTTAATATATGGTAGAGCATGTGGCAACAATTTAATTTTAACATGTGAGCGGTGATCTTATCATCATCAACAGCTCTTAATTGCTGCGTCTTGTGCTAGAATCCCACTAGGAAATCTACCAAAGTAACGCGTGGGTCTACAAACCTGAAAGCTTACTTACTTTCGAATGTAAATTTCTCCACATATAATTATTTTAAAATAAACAATTACGCACTTCTACAAATGCAGTATACGTAAAATACATTTTCTTGCCTACAAGCAACAAAGTCGAATAAATTGTCGCTTAATAAGCATAAGTTGACAACATTGTACCTACGTACTACGTTCGAAAATGTTATTCCAGCGAGTGCAAAAAGAGCAAACTACGAAAAACTCACCTCTCGGCTCTTCTATCAGCGATGCCAAGAGACTCTTATTATCCAGCATTTAAAATCCATAAAGTCCGTCCTAACGGGCGTACCATTAAAAATACTCCACGCGTTCCGAAATAAATAAAGAACGCCATTAGAATCGTATACAGGAGATAACACACTTGTCAATACATTAAATCGAACATTCTGTGGAATCGTTCAGTCCGGTAGTGGTCGTGAACGGAGCATTGGCTAGCGTCGACCACGCGATCGGGTCCATATGGAACGAGGCGAGCCCAATGTAACAAACTCTTGTATAAATTTGTATCACGGTCTGTGTCTTAGATTGAGCCTGATTAAAATGTAGTTAAATTGCGGCCCACTCAATCACAACAACATTTATTTTAGTGACGCTTTTGCCTTCTTCCTTCGCTTTCTTACCTTCTTATTAAGTACTTATACATATACCTCTTTTCGTCGGCCTCGAAACGATCTAGCATTGTGGATATAGGCGGATAGGTTATGAATTGCATGTACGGTACTATAGCAAAGCTAAGTTTGTAATAAATTCTTATTTGAAACAAATCCTGAAGATTAAAATTTATCTTTTATTTAAGCTAAAATAGAAAAATGAATCATTTTAACATTGGTGTACGAACCAATTTACTATTCAGAATAAATCTAGCGATACAGTACTCGGATGTAACTTAACAACATGATGTAAAACGTTTATTCAGATTAAATTGGTTTACTTTGGCGGAACTTTTGATAACATACATATATTTGTTTAGAGAAAAATATACGAACATGTCTGAAGTTAAGAAGAAGTAATTTGTTTTAATAATGCCCCATTTGCTTTTTTTGACGTGGACAATTGAACCAGCTTCTTTTTCGTTTTTCTAACTATTTCGATAATTACTGCCGTCTTGACTATTCTTCCCTATAATTTCTGTCATGGATAGAATCAATTTTCGGCTAATATACGCCTTTGTAAATGGAGAATAACTAGTCGCATCATGAATTCTGATCTAGAAATGTTCACATCGCCTTCGTTATGGTATTTGGTGACTTTGTTTGGTTTGGTGATATACAAAAACTAAAAACTAAAAACCATGTGGTGCGTCATAGTGATTTCCTTCTGTGGATAAGACTTCTGCTGGAATATCTCTTTTATTTATTTATTTATGTTTTATTGTAATAACACAGCCAGTCCTCTCGGATCCATGACTTGAAGAATGGGAAAATCTTTATTTTTATATTTTCTCTGTGTTTCTTTAATTGTATTGTTTGTCCACTCCAACATGTTATACGAAATCTTGTCCGTAAAAAAACAATCCTTGTAGTCAATGGAAAATAAGCAAAATTCAGACAATTTTTCTATATGTACAACAGAGTAAACAAAAAAGGTAGGCGCCTATAAATTATCCAACAGAAACGCCGTTATCCAATAAATATGCACGTAAAGTAAACACTAACTACCTCTCTAGGAGGCGTTTCTCGCCATTCGATTTCAAATATATTTCAAACCAAACGGGTAACTTCAACAAAAATATCTATAAATATTCTTAAACCTGAGTAAAATTTAGGCGTAGACGCGAAATATGTTTAAAAAAAATGTGTAGTAATATTGGTCCACATAATACCGCCCGTAGGACGTATCGTTAGTACTTGAGGGTTAATTGGAATACTTGGCCCTCTATTCATTAAAACAAATATCGATGAAGGGGATCTAAAAAAAAGCAACCACTATTTAGGACTGATATGAAAATATCGACAGCGCAGAAGGATCTGAAGGGTTTCGAATATTATTTCAATTTTAGCTAAAGCTTGGACAATAATCTTAAAAATGGAAAAACGTAATTAAATAAATTTAAAAAGCAGCTGACGAAGTAATAAGGTTATAGTTTTTAAAGCCTCATTACAGTACTTATAAGGTTGTTTAGGTTGTGGAGATATCTTTCTTGCCATCAGTCTTGCTTGTATTTCTTCTGATCGTGGTTTTCCTGTAAGCGCACTCTTTCTAGCAATTCTTTACTTCTCTTATTACTTTTAAAATAATCACATTTCTGGCTTTCTAGTTGTATCTCGCGCATATAATACCCTCCATTCCTGTTTCTTTTGTTTTCAACCCCATATTCCTTTTCTAGCTATTTTATTCTTCTTTATGATGGTACTACAGCCTTGCCTTTTTTTATATTTTTATATCATTTTGATAAATGTGGCTAACATACTCCTTAGTTTACTTTTTCCTTTACTCCCAATAATTCAATTTAATTTATTTAGTCTTAAGCTTTTAACGAGCTTAAGACTCAATTCGCTTGGAGATGTCAGTTTTTTTATTACAACATTCTATAATTTTTGTATTTTCTTATTGTCCCTTTTAGCTCTTTTCAACCAGATCATTTTAATAACTTTCGATCCTGCAAGTTCCCTACTCGGTTTTCTGCGTTTAATATCTTGATGGGTAATTCGTGATATAATCATGTAAGTCTTTACTTAGAGAAATAAGGTTGAAGCAAAATACTGTTCTTCTTTAAACCAGTAACCGCCATCTGGGTCCTCCTTGATTTTATAGTCTCCATTTTACCGCTCTTCCCTACGTTACGACGGAGCACCTCTACGAGATGGTTGTCGATTTTTAGGGTTCGTAAATTATCCGACTAATTGATTTACCTGTTTATTTCGTCTCATTGCGTGTTTTCGGGTCGATATCGACAGATTCTCCGATATTTGCATAAAATATCGTCACGGCGGATTGAAATTAGTTAGTCGGGCGCTGATAGAAATAGTAGTAATAAAAATTACAAGAGAATAAAATTTAAAACGCATAAAATACGCCGTAAAACTTTGATGAGCCACACACGAATAGCATCGCTTCGACGGTGTTCCGCATGGTTTAGTGCTTGGGTAGGGTACTTTAGGTTGGCGTGTCTTATCTGTGATATATTGAAATTATAAATAAATAATTTAAATACATTGCTATCGAACGTATCCTACATCCCGCTATATAAGGAATTAAATTAATCGATTTTAAAGATAAACGATAGAATTTTACACGGTCTGTTCGATTTTTATTTCCGTAGGTGTAGTCAGAGTATTTAATGTTTATTGATTTATTGTTATTGATTTCCCCCGCATACATAAATAATTATGCCAAGTACACATATATTTGAATAAGAAATATATAAATGTGTATGTGTGTGGTACAGCAATTTAAATATTGAAGCCAAAGGCTTACAATTGGTTTCTGAACGAAATAAGGCGACGGGAGCAAGATGTACGTAATGAGGTTGGGTATCGATATCTTCTCTCACCTCGTCTCATTCGGAAATTAATTCTCTGATCGTGCATATGTATATAGCAAAATACTGACATTCGGTCAGTTTCTAGACTTCATTCTTAGGAAAAAGCGTTGTTTATTTATTTTGGTGAGGAAATGATCGAAATCTCAGCTATATGCAGCTGCTAACATATAATTAGCATATCCTCATATAAATTTATAAAGTAATAAATGTCAATAGTTTAGTTTTATAGCTCTTGCAAGTTAATAATCTACTTCTTTCGACGGCGTGCTAATTGAAAGAAAATGAATTAATGCATTTTTGACGTTCAATACGCATTGAGTGTACCAGAAAATTATGCATAAAGACCATAGAACAAAGTTAGTGCAAAACTCATTCGATTATAGTACTCTGACGGCCCCGTAATTTTATAAAAGGAGGTTTTAGTAAAGTGGAGATTTTGTTCAAAAGTGCATTTAAATAACCGAGTCAAACAAACTGCAGAATATAATGTCGATCACTCATTTTGTACGAGATTTACCGAACAGCTCATTGCAAAATATGAAAATTTAAAACGTCAGGCTCGAACATACACTGCAGAGATGAGGCAGATGATATAAGACTGGTGGAGGACAATCTCCAATCGCGAGTAATGTTATACTAGATGCTGTTCAGGATAAGAAAACTTATGTGATGGCGATAATGTTAGTAAAGATGCTGTGCTTGCGTCAGAGTCTCAATTAGAAGATACATGAGACCCACATATACCACATCATCTCCATTACCACCACGCGCCACGCCTAAATTAATATAACTCATCACCAATACATTTTTCAAGCCCATCTACCAGCAACTTGGCACCATCGGTGAAAAAGACCACTAGTATATTACGAAAAATGAAACGCAGGGAACTAAAAAAAATTGAAAACGTTTTGTTAACAAAACAAAAATTAGAATTAAAAGAATATCCGCAGAAAGAGAAAAACCAAACATCTAAAAGGCCATCGAGAATTTCATTCATCTTCGCCGCATTTTCAGGCTTTCTAATAAAACACCAGAGAAATCCCAATCTGCCGATATTAAAATGCAAAAAAAACCTTAATGTCAAAGTAATTGCTGCATTGGCGACAAATAACGAAAAGAGTCAAACTTAATTAGATTTTCGACATACGTTGAAATGATTTTAGTAGATTCCTTGCTGAATTTGAATCTTTCAAAAAATTCAAGAATCATAATTCTTTTCACAGCATGCAGCAGTCCAGAAGAAGCTCCATGCAACTGAGAGCAAAATGTCGGCAGACTCATGCAAATTACGACGCGGTTTGAACCCCGAAACCTAAATTCAATTAGTGTATGGTTTTCTTGATTCAAATCACATCAGCGTTGAAAATTAAACTAAATATGTGTCTTTTTTTTTAACCATATGTTAGCAGAAAAACGGGACAATCATATAACAAGAAACAAAATGTAAAAATCAAACTAAGACGTTAACATTTAGAGCCAAGTTTTAATACAGAATTCACGTTTATGAATACATATTTCTTCTTGCAACAAATATTGCCCGATGTAATCGTTTTCTTGAAAAATAAGCTTTTGCCAATTGCAGTTTGCAGTGAATGACTATAAGATGAAGTATATTTTTCTGTACTTATGTCTCTTTCATAAATTTTTGTGACCCACTTTTATACTTTTTAACTCTATACTTGATAACACTTTGCCAGCTAATTGTCTAATACCTTGTGGATTTCATTCTATTCATTATATTTACCAAATTGATAGATCTTTGCAAATAAATGTCTATATACACTTTTGGTTTGCATAATTGTTAAAGCAATAAAAAATATATATGGATACGACACTTTACTCTGTAATAACATGAGGTGTATTTTAAAATCATCACTTCGGCGCGTATAAAATGACTTTCTATTGTTCCAGGGGGACCCGGAGGACTGCTTCTAGACACCGGATCCGGTCCGTCCTTCCTACCACTACCTACTCCCGTTCTGGAACAGGTGGCAGCAGGAAACTCGGAGCCCGGAGTCACCACCCTTCGCCTTCCGGATCCGGGCTCGCGATCCCACGAACTACCGGCACGCGAGGTCGACATCGAGGTGTGCTTCGTATGCAAGAAATGCAGGTCAGCGTTCGCCGGCGAAGCACCGCTGCTGACCCATCAACGGCATTGCTACAGTGGCAACCTGGAGAACCGAGGCGCCTTTAGGATCGTCCAGACCGGGTACGATTGCAAACTGTGCGACGGCGAACGCTTCAAGACGCTGCAAGAAGTGAAGAGGCACTGCGACAACGAAAACCATCCGAAATTCGCAACCGGCAGAGTAAGTTCGTCGCAACCACCGCCGTCGGAATCGCCGCTTAGTCACGAAATGGAAGACGTCGTGAATCAGATAACCTTGTTGGCGGCCAGGGCCGCGCAAGAAACGGGTACGGATCAGTCCAGAGTGCTAGATAGTAATTCGAATGCGTTTTGCCAAACTTCGGAACCGAAACGGCGTTTTCTAACGCCCTCTGACGTTTCTCAACCATTAACCAGTGCAGGACATTAATCTAACAGTTCGTAACTTATATAATAAAAGTGATTTTCTATTACGGTAAAATCATCAGTAATACAAATGTTATCCAACTATAGCCGAAAATCGCTTCTATTATAGTATGATACACATGATATCGCCTAAATTAATGGAACTCAAGCTATTTCAATCAAAAACACGTAGAAAAAGAACAATGATATAACGAATATACTAACAAAAAGAAACGAAACAAGAAATAATAATTAGTAAAATATTCCTATTATAATTATCACCAATATCACTAAAATTATAGTGAATCTAAAACTCCAAGCAACTAAAATTTCTAAAAAGAACTAAACGAAAAATTCGCTGAAAGTTTTTTGACGATAATGAACGAAATTTTGAATAAAAAAGCAATTAATGATATGAATACATAGTATATATTTACAGCTGATCTATATATATTTTTAAACGTTATATTATTATGATTATGATTATAATTATTATTATATCGTAGTTGTGTGTCAAGTATCGTAGTTTTGTGTATAGTCGATTAAAAAAATGAGAAAAAATGATTAAAAGAATAACTAGGTCCGATGATTCCTATCGCAACATATAGTTACTATGACACTTTGAGAAAAAAATAAAATTAAATTAATCTTTTAAAAGTAAAAGAAGGAAACAAAGGAATATTAGGTGTACATAGCTCTAAGTTAGCGCCATGAGTTCCTCATTTCTACAAGAATAAAAAGAGAAAAAGAAAAAATTTAATTAGAAGCTAAAGCAAAGAAAAGAACTATTCCAACTGAAACGCGAAAGATATAAATAGAAATCTTTGTGAGAAACGAAAAAAATTGAACGGAAACGAAAGACGATTAAGTAAGCAAAATTGCGACTCCAATGTTCCTATAATAATCGAGAGATGTAGATACTGCATGCGGTACTCTGTGGGTCCCAGGTCCCGGGGTCCCAGTAAAACAAGTTCCTATCGCTCGCGTCCTTTTGTTCCTCTCGCAAACTCTGTAATAAGGGCGCGGGCGTTTTTTTTATTCATTATTAATTAATTATTATAAAAAAATGAAAAAGAAATACAGAAACTTTTATTACTATTATTATGACACATTATTATAAAAGTTGATAAGGCAAAAATGCTGTATTTATCATTATATATGTATATGTATATCATCATCAGCTGGTTATATATTGAAACAAAGGTAAAAATAAAACAAAAGTGAAAGAAAATCAAGTAAGTACACGGCTCGCTTATACAAAAAAAAAAGAAATAAATCTAAATAATTAAACAAAGAAGAGAAAACCTGTCATCCACTTTTTAAGCCAGCAAAATTGGTTCCTACTAATTACTAATAATAATTATTAATAATAATCGATACATACGGTGTTTATTAAGTAATAATATATATTAGTTATGTTTAAAATAATAAAAAAATAAACGTTGGTTCCCGAACCATCGATATTGTACGTATACATAGTGGTAGAAAATATATTTAAAAGAACAAAAAATTTTAAATATATTCTAGGTTTACGTATCCAAAATAACTCAAAACTGGGAAATACATTTGTATGACCTGCCTCGCATATTAGTGAGTTTATTTGGAACTAAGTGTGATTGTTGAATAAAAACGCGCTCGCATCAGCGGCGATTTGATGAACTAAAAAAATATTTTAAAAACATGCCGATAACATATCCGACATCGCCTCACTAGATGTCGCCTCTCAAAATACCAATGTTTACTTATGATCATTTAAGTATAACAGAAACGATTATCGACTCCGGTAACTCCGGCAATTAGTAAATCGTCATCGGTCTCACTCTCGCTAGCTATCACTTCGCCACGGATTCTAGCGCCATCTAGCAATGCTAAGTGAATGTGAAAAGTGTGGAAGAGGGGGATCAACTCTCTGAAACAATTAAAATTAAAAAGAAATGAAAAATCAATTGAGTATACCCTCGCTCTTCTTCCTGACGTATTACACGATTATTATTACTATTCATATATTATTATTGTACGATGAATTATTATTATTGCTAATATATTTACAACAGTCAAGTGTGTATTTATTGAGTATAATTGTTTTTCTTTTTTGATTTTTTTAACGTATTTTTGCTCTGCCGGGCTGTTCACGCATGGTCCGTAACAAGGTTCCTAATATATTTCATATCGCAAGTTTTATTATATTAATAATAATACTAAAATTTAAAAAAAAATTGTAGTATTGATAAAGAAATTACACCGGATGAGGAAAAAATGTTGAATTTTTTGTACGTTTGATCATTCATTTTACTTTTATATACCACAAATTTTATAAATTACGAATTAATGGATCTGTTACTTTGGTTATAAAAAAAAAAATTGAACACGAAATGAAATATCGGGCTATCACCTCTAAAAAAAAACTCTAATTAATATTGTCTTAATAACAAGATTATATGCGTATAATAAAGAATTGATTAGGGATAAATCGTGATGCGAAAGTATAAATTTAAGTTTAATTTTTCTATTACGGGAGAACAGATTTATCTCTAAACAATTTCGAATCTCATCATCTCTCTCATGCATACAGCTTTTCTCTCTTTTTTCAATCTGTTTACAAAGATGCATCCCACATTCTTTCGATTAAAATTTTTCCTCTTCTGCTCATAATTAACAGTTTTTCCAAAATTTTCCTTTTCGACGTTATTTTATTTACTTTTTCCACTAATTTTCCTCGGCACCGCTGCACCGCTTACACGGATTTTATTTTTATTTTTTATTTTTCGAATAAGAATTTGCTTTACTGGTTCCCCCTATTATTTTTTGTACATAGTCTTATTGTTGTAATTATATATTATTTTTATTATTATTATTATTTAGAAACGGACCTTTCTGTTTGGACCCCACACACACGAACATCGAGATATTTTTTTATTTCCATTATATTATCTCTGCGTGCAGTAATCTTGCGTTTTTTCGTTTATTTCGATTATTTTCATAGAAACGAAGAATTAGGAAAAATGGATAATAATATTTAATTCTATATCTACAATTTGTTAGGTGAATATTATTACTATTATTACAATTATTATTATTATTGTTAAAGTCATGTGTATTTTTATAGTATTTTTATAATACTTGTACAAAGCCAGTATGTGGAACATATCTCAATAAGAGAGAAAATGCGTTGTTTTATTTTTTTGAGATAATTAATCGATTATTGAATTAATTACTATTATTGTATTTTGCGATTTGGTTGCATCTTTGTAAATATTCATACTCTGCAGGCATCTAGTTTTTAAGCGTTGATATCAGAATATCATTAACAAGATTAAAAGGGAATAAAATTGTTTGTATAAATTATTATTTAAGGTACTTTAGCATTTACGTTTTATTAGACTTTTTTCTTTTTATGCAAAAGTTATGCCCGCGCATAAGACTTGAAACAGTGATTTAGTTTGTAAGTTTTACATAGATCATAAATAATTATTATCGATATAATTTATTTTTTTCTTCTTTTTTTGTGATGTACATAGATATTTTTAAGTTGAAGTGTATAAGAAAGAAAAATGAAAATGTCATGTGGGTTTGTATGAGAGATTTGCTGTTTTCCTATCTGTTTAAGGCGGAGGTCGAACTCTCACCGGCCTCTGTTGCGCAAAAAAAAAAAAAACAAAACAAAACGCTACTGCTATAATTAAATGAAAAGAATACAAATAAATGTCATAAATATTGTTTTACATTTGTGTTTATTGTTGAACATTATTGCTATTATATATACATTTAACACAACGGATTTTTTTTAAGTTTGACGCAGTCGTCCCCCTTTTTTTGGACGAGACGGGAATGAATATTTTTTTAACTCTAATGGATTGTTTCTATAATCGCTTTAATTTTTCGTACGTACTTTCTTCGAGTTTATTTTTCTCTGTTCGAAGCATAACATTTTTTTTCCATGTATATATACGCGCATATTAAGGTATATTCCTATCTCTTTTTGTGGTCGCTTTCGCGTCCATGTAATCAAGAATACAATAGAGATGAAAAATGATTCAACAATAAACGAATGTTCCGTTACTTTATACAAATTCAAATAATGAATATTAATAATAATAACTAATAGGTAAATGTTTGTATCCTACGGCTTGAGCCGCCTCTCAATTTGTGAGTGTATATGAAAGTCAAATAAACTACATAGTTTATCATAAAATACAATTGTCTTATTTATAACCTAATATACCTACAACCAAATATTTTAAAGAGAGCAAAGTACTAATGAGCCAGCGAGATAAGTTTCCCAGGATCGGCGTAAGTATTTCTTCAAATAAAATTAAGTTATTAAATGTATTATTACGCAGAGGTAAGGTTCCAAAGTCTTATTGGAGTAACATTAGAAGCTTACCAAATAAACCAAAACCTACAAACACGAGGATAGTTTTCAAAAACTAATTTGAAAATATTTTTATGATGAGGTCTCAATGTTTCAAATTCATTTGATGGTTAAAAACAAGCAAATCATAAAGAATTACATTTTCTCTAGCTGTTCCATCGCATTGAAGCTTTTGACAAAACATGGAGTAATTAGATAAGCTGCAAATGTTATTTCTCAAATAATTTTATGCAAATTTAACCAAATTTTGGAAACGCCAAATTTCAAAATCATTAGCGCTAGAACTGATTTTTTTTAGCAACCATAACTGCAACCACGTCCTAAAATCGTAGTAGGAAATAGCTATTTCCGGGTTTCTTAAGAAGATGATATACGGTAAGTACCTGTACATTTACTATTGCATTTTAAGTAAATAAAAAAATAAAAATCAATCAAAATCAAAATCAAAATCCGTGTCCTCATATTAAATCCGCTTGATATCCGAAATTTACTTATGCACCAATATGTAGGTAAATTTTGGTTTATCACTTCTTTCTGCTTAAAAAATAAGGTTAAATCAGATGTAGTAGATATTTTCCGTAAAGTATGCCCGTATTTTGCACAATTTAGTAAAATGTTTTTCTTTTTTGAGAGATTGAAGACACTGTATGAAAGTATGGTAAATCGCAGGAATCTTATACTAATATTTTGTTAAAACTTGATGTACCTTCCCAATTACTCAGTAAGACTATCATTGGTTTTGTTATTATGTAAACGAAATTAACTTTAGACCAAGTTAAGGTACTTTAATTAGAGACTTACGTAAAACATATTTGCTATTGCTAATAAAACTCAAAAAATTAAAAAAATTAAAGTTGTCCTAGGTATGGCGCTGAAATTTGGGAGATTAGAAAAAAAAAATCTTTTTTTCCTTTGAGACTTTACAAATATTGAAAAATGTAATATATTCTAATCTTTAAAAAAAGAATTGGATGAAAACAAATGGAAAAGCCATATTTGATTTATATTGGCTAATAAGGAATGTTCAAAAATTTGTGGCACTATATATGTAGCCTAACATTTTGATTTGCATTATTTTTCTAGAGGTGTACTATAAAATCATTATTATTTGCCTATTAATCTGAAGAAACAGTTATTCAGCTAAGTAATTTTTACGTATCAGTGCCTTACCATTACGAGAAAAAGAAGCTTTGGATAAAACACCAAATTTGCTTTGGATTTATAACATACTTTACGTCCATCTTACATAGAGTATATATAAATTTACGTAATAGCTCAACTCAACGCAACTACCTGGAATTTTTTAAGATGAAGGTCGTAACAGAAACAGTTCTTCGTTTGGCGATACGAAGTCACACAAGACTTTACTAGACCAAACCAATTAATTGTTCTCACTTTTGTCGAGAACAATTAATTAACGTATTACAAAAAATAATTATTTTTTGTAATACGTTGCTCAGTGGAAAAATGAAAATTTTTGAAGCTCAGCAAGGAATTGTTCACCCAACAAACTACGAAGTGTTGCACATTTACGTGTTCATTTAACTAAAAATATGTTCGTTTAGCAAGTTAGCGAGTATGTCCAACTTATCCCGCAACTTAACAGAACACGCTAGCTTAATATTTGTGTTGGTGGTGATTTATTTTACTTTCCGTTTTTTTTTGTAGAATACTTATTTTTCATTGTCTACAGGTGTTCATTCTACACATGCATTTTTTTTTACTTTTTACCAACATTCTAATGTACATAGGTTGGTTAAACATTCATCTTAAAGTAGATTTAACTTAAAAGGGTCAACCAATTGCATGCTGCTGTTTTAAAGCATACAATGTGTTGAGTATATTTAACAGATCAATTTTTGGTTGGCTTAACGAATTTTGTTCTCTCAGTAGAGACATAAAATATAGTCACACATCACTGAAATAGAACCACTGAACTAATGTTTCGTAATTAATTAAAGATTTCTAAGTTAATGCGCGAAATATGCACGGAAATACACGAGGAAATTGAAACAATCTATTTGGCCTCCCATTTACGGCATCACTAGCCGCCAGTGTTAGAATATATATGTTTCTAGTTCTCTATCTTTTCCATTAACTTTTGTTATTGTACGAAATAAATATGTTTTCAAAAGGCTTAAACAAACTACTGTTTATTTTTTATATCTACCAAAAATTCTCGTCCTCTTTATTTTGAAGTTAGTAATTCCTAATATATCTAGCGGTTTGTGGTGAATTCTTCCCTATTTTTAATAATGCCAATATTTTCTTAAGAGTGGACTCCATAAAAGCATAAATTTATGTTTGCTAATCACCAAAATCGCAATAAAAATTGTACTTAAACTTAATTAGTATTTTATATTATAACAATATTAGATATTAGTTGCTAGAATAAATTGGCACTGTTCTGCTGTAACAGTGAATAGGGATAAAAGAGTTGCGCTACTATGAGAGGATCGTACTCGACCCTTTAGTCATGTAGTACACCCCAGCTTATTTCTTTAATTGAATGTAAGGACATTCGAAGAAAGGTAAGGACCTTTCTCAACTCTTTTCTTCTTTGATGTTTGTAATTCGTAGTTATGTTACGAAGTACTCCTCTTTTTAATTGTGTTCTTGTAAACTAGGAAGACGTTAAATGATACTACGTTAGTGGCAGTAAGGATAAAGTTTATACTTAAATAAATAAATTAATTTTGTGTATATTATTATACCCAACAGATTAATCAATTACAAGGTAATTTCTATTAATAACTAAACTAATACGTAATAGTGAGACGAAAAAGGAAGAAAAGATACAATATTGTTTGTATATACGGATACGCAAAAAAAGCAACTAATCAAAGAATATAATACCAGAACATAATTAGCATAATTACAATTAGAATAAACATCAAAACAGTCATTCTCCGGCGGCATTCTGATATAAACATAGTTGCGCATATTATAAATATTACACAGAACGCGTTTATGGAGAATTCATAACGTAGTTTGTGTTTGCTATATCACACATAAAAATCTTCGACTTCTACGAATTAAATGGGAGAATGTAATTGTTCAATTTTTGTAGAAATGCCGCGTTGTCTATCGTACAATTCACAAGCTTGAAAATACATGTAATGGTAATTTTCGGCAATTGTCCAATAAATTCTTCGTGCGAATTAGGATATCGTCCGTGTTTCACATAGTACAATTATTTTAAAAATTTTCTTTGTGTGGGTTCCAGCGGATTTATGTATCTATTATATATAATCGATCAAACAATTGAACAATATTGCAGTTTACTTTCGATATAAACTTGTGATAATGTTGGTATTTGTAAAGTCCCTGTAGGCGCGAACAATATATTCTAATAGTTTGTAACTGTCCGTAGATAAACTCAGTTTGAGATCAAATGTTCTACCAAGATGTTTGAATAGGTTTTGTTTTGTTCAGTTTACTTTTAAAAATGTGTTTCTGTTACACACTTACTATTATTTGAATATTTAGTACCGTAGTGGTAGATATACGGAAATGAAAAAAAATTATTTTACGATTTTATATTTACTTTTGAGGTTCACATTTTTCTCTTCTCAAATTGTGGACGATTTATTTGGTTTAAATACAACAATATTAATTTAAGTATTTATTTTAAATTAATCAACGATCGCTTGAGTGTGCCAATAGCATAAAAATTATCAAATAAAATGTATTACGTATTTCCTAAAATCTGCACCGATATCCAGCACGTACACTAGTTAACTAATTGCAATTTGGGTAGCGTGTAAGGTAGTCTGAAGAAACTGAGTGTTTAACACAGGCGGTAATATTATTCGTGTGAAAAAGGCGCTTTTAAATGAATACTTTCTAACGCAGTACATCAAAATAACCAAGCATCTAAAAAATTATACTGAAATGAATTTATCAATTTCATTATTCCGAAGAGCGGCCAATTGTTAACTTCAGCATCTTTTTTTTAGAAAAAAAAGTTATCACGACATTTTATTTTAAGAAAAGGCTAATGGCCAGTAACTTAACATTTAGAAAAAAGATGTAATAATAATAATAAGTAATTTCAATAATACTCTAAATACTCCAAATACCGTGCCAAATATCTTATGCATAAACAATATTTAAATGTGGTATTTATCGATTACGAATTTAGAAACATTTCTGTTGCCGTATTCATTAAACCATTATTCGAATAACAGTGCGCAACAACGATGATCTGTACCTATTGATTTGCTCTCGCTGCGTATTATTAAACAGTGAAATACTATAATCTATGAAACACCTATGCTTTCGTACTACATAATTTAACTGTTTATGCAAAGTTATGATAATGCTACGCATTTACATTTCCGCTTTGTAATGTCAACATAAACGCATGCAAAGCGCATTTCAGTTATGTGACATGTCAAAATAATTACAAAATCTGTCACCCACGCGGATTTATGAATCTAAACTTTACAATTTTTAATCTCCTACAGGTAACAAATACCTTTCTCCTTCTTTTTTTTCGCTTCAAAACGGAGAAAAAAAAACGAATTCATTCTTATCAGTCCCAATCTAATTAATTCAATACTAAATATAGAAGTCCAAGTAATTTTTAACGCCATTGTATGTGACACGGAACAAAAGTAAAATTTATGTTATGCGCGTATTCAATTTATTATTATGTAAATGCATATCCTGACCGGAGAGAATTACATTTGCATTTGACGTGTTCGGATCCAGCGGAGATAGAGCCGCGGGGCATTTTAACAAATCGTAAAAACTGTTTAAGCGATTAAGCAATAAACGCCGCGCTCTTATATGCGACAAGATTAGCAACAAACGAACTAATTATTGCGACGTGCCTTCATTTATAAACACCTGCAATAATGTAGGTATGGTAAATTGGAGTAGGTGATGTGACGAGAATATCGACGTTGGTGTTATATTTGGATAGTGCCGTTGGATACTAGTTTTTTATGTTATACAGCAAATAACACATGCGAGAAGAGTTAACCCTCGAGGGCGGATCTCGGTTTCCCGAGCATGTTATGGCATGTAACGCATAAATTTTATCCAACTCCTCTTAATAACGGCTTAATATGTACTTTTGAATGCAACAATTTGAAGGTGACAAATTATTAACAATGTAAAAACATTCCGAAAATATGGAAGGATTAGAGGAGTTTGCTTATATTCCAGGGGAAATAGAGTTATACGAGGAAAGCGCCAAAAATTCCCGGCCTGACTATAAAAGAAACAGCACAGATCCACAATTAAGTTTTAATGGGTTTTCGATAGAACTTTGGAGTTACTTTTTTCGAACACTATTGACCGTATGTCACGAACAATACGAAAAATGTTGGCTTCCAAAGCGTTAATTGTTGCTGGTTTATTGACATAAGCTAGTGACTTGGAGCCCCACTCGCAAGTTGTCAAATGGCAAGACCTTGAAAGCTAATTTACAAGCCCATTCGTCGAGATTATCTTATCGACAATCTTTGATTTCAACTAGTAGATGATTGCCGTCGCCTTACGGCATGTAGCGGCATATTGTTGAAACCACTTCTCGTCCGAAACAGTGTCCACCATATTTTCAAACAAGATACGAAGTCTTCTGTAAGTTGTACACAAATCAATGCCAATCCGTTCTATTGTGTCCAACTGTGTTCAGTTCCAATTGGTCTCGTTTCTTTCAACTGCGTTCGGTTAAAAAAAACTCATTCAATGTTGTGCTTTACGCTTGTCGCAAGACAGGGTGTCATGGGATTTTGTTTTGTTTTGGTTTTCTTTTGTTGATGGCTTTATGTATTTTTCAATACCCTGATACCTACCATATGAAAAATCCAACAAATAGGTGTTGATGGCTTCTCTGCGGTTAATAGAATTCTCATCTCTGTTTATATTGATTATTTCTTTAACACCTCCTGTGTAGTAATTGGTTTTGTCAAGGACTCTCCGCCGATTTAAGAAATTTCTTGAAGTTACCTTTACAAATATTTTTTTCTGAAAGCTTCCCCTTTACAAAAATTCTTTTCTCAAAGCTTCCGTTGTCCTTTGATATAAATGTTTTTAATTTCATTATGCGTATTATCATAACTTCCTTTCAAAAATTGGAGAAAGCTTCTAGAACGTGAAAAAAGTGTCCTCTTTTCGTAGCAAAATGGTTTCAAAAGGTCAAATTAACACGTTTCTTAAAGTAACAATACAAACGAAGAAATTGCAGAAATAGAATAAAATGAGAAACTATTTTAAGTATTTTATTATACCGACGTCATTCGCTCTGTCTTTGATAAAAAATAGAGCAATTATAAAGGAATGAAAAGATAATGATACGACAGTATCAATAGTACTGTTTACTACAATTTCCGTTCCAATTAACATCTAAGCACTTTGTCAAGTAACCGATCAATTAAAATACTCCTATTTCAATAGTGTCGATCGTTAAAAATAACAAAAACAGCAAACAAAAGCTTCTTTCGAGCATTCATTGAAACGCAAACAGGAATTAGAGAGAAAGCTGGCGTTCATCACGAATTAACATTCTAAAATTAATAATCCGTCGCTGTATTACCAGGAATCGCGGCTTGAATAATTAAAGCAATTACCGATGTAAAGCGGAATATGAAACGGAAGAAGAATAAGAAATAAAGCGGGCGGTGAATGCGGCGGCAGCGACGGCGGCGGTAGAGGCAAGAAAGGGAGCCTTAAAGGCAAGGCGTGGAGGGGTAGATTGTGGGGCTGGCGAATCGAGCCGGCGAAGCTGACGTGGTGCTCCCTTCTTAATTCTTAAAAGGCTATTCGAAGTCGACGCTGAAATCAGCTTTGCCAGAAAAACGAAAGCCGTGTTTATTTTTCATCAGGAGGATTTTTAACCCCGCGTCGTGCGGACCAGCACCATTCGTCGACGTCGAAGCGTCGAATCTGCATCGCAAACGATCTGACTTACTAGTTATTTGATCCTCACCTAACGTATATATATGTATTTGGGTTTCGATTATAGAAAATACACATATGTGGCAATCGGCGTTCCGTTTATGTACACATATATACGCGAATGTGCGGATATATAGCAGTATTAGATTTTTGAAAAATGGAAATGGAATGTTTGGTGTTATTCCCCAATTAAAAGATATTCTATTCTTCTAAGATATTCATAAAATATCGTTTTCAATCTGTCTAACTATTTGTTACTTGAGAGAACCAAATATTTACAGTATTATTTAAAAACGTGCAAGTGGCAATGATATCCATGGAAAATGTTGACATTAGAACAAAAATAAATTTTTGTAGCCAACTAATAATTTAAAGACAACCAGAATTTCCAATCCAGAATTCGCCCTTTTTATTTATAGTGATCAAAATATCTAACTTTGTACTTTTAGAAATTTTTGTAGACGAACATTCATACAACTGCTATTTAAAAATATTTATTATTAATAAGGTAGGTGCATAGAAATTAATTCAAAACAAAGATCTCATTTACAGATTTCTCGTTAAAGTTTATCGATAGGTATCATCCCTGCGTAGATGCAGCTCCCAAACATTCATTCCCCGCAGATATTTTGAAGTCTTTTCAAATATTGACAAATAATTTAGGTAAACGTTATCTTATGCCAAATAGAATTATTCGGCGTCAGAAGAACCTCACTCTGACATTTGTCTACGTGAACTTACCTCAATGCTTTTGGGTGAATAGCGCTAATCATCGTGATTACAGGTATTAAACCAGGGATTCTCACCTTTTTCTTGCATCGACCACTTTTAAAAGAACAGTTCTCTTCATCGAGCCCCTTTCATTCTTCACTATAATATAGAACATAGAACATTAAAAAAATGTTTTATTAGATTTATACTCGTGATTATTTTTGTACTATTGTCGTTCTTTTAATTTTAGAAATGTAAGCAAGTTTTCAGAAACAAAATCACAGATTGTAACTGCACAATTTTTTAAATTAATATGAGGGCCAAGCTCGATGTATTGATACATCTTTCTTTAATATTCGGCAAATATTTATAACAGGATAATTGTTTTCCGTTATAAGTTATTAGCTTAATTAAACCCTGCCTCAGTTCGCTGCTAATCGTCCCTTATTCATTATATAATATAGTGTTTAATGCCGACCAATCGCCGATGCATATTCAACTATTGACCCCTTGATCATCCACTTTAAAATTTCATAGAGCCCGTTGGGAACCAGTGTTCTAACGACAACTACAACGTATTATTGAGTGTAGGCTTTCACGACCGTAATCCATAGTAGAACTGTCTTTCGAGTGATGTCGTGTAGTTAATATTTTACTTGACGTTTCGCTGACCATGCTGTCAGCTTCTTCAGAAGATTTCTAAAGACTGTCCTTAAAGTCTTTAGAAATCTTCTGAAGAAGCTGACAGCATAGTCTGCGAAACGTCAAGTAAAATATTAACTACACGACATCACTCGAAAGACATTTTTACTATACAACGTATTATTATTAAAGATACATATCATTAGTGCCGAGAAGACTGACGTTCAGCAAGTTCCACTATGGCAACCAGCCTTAACCCATTTCTGACTTGTTTTCGATTTTCGCATCGTCTTGCAGCCTCTCCGTGATGAATTCAAACAAAATATGCGGTTTCCGTACATGACGCGCTAACAGATAGATTGTGCGTAAATATCAAATTTTGAGGTTCACTTTTTTTGGCGATTAATCCGTCATTTGTAAAACATTATTATTTCCAATTTATATTTTTAAACTGTTGAAATTACGTGTAAATGGATGGCGAAAAAACGAAGAAACTGTGTTATATATGTCTTATATATGTGTTACAGATTTTGAATTAATATCCTAATAAATGTCTAAATATCGAAATACTAGCAGAGTTAGATCGTTAAGCTGGTTATCTGCGCCATTAGAACTTCTGAACATTTCCAAGGCGTAGGAGTGCACAGCATACTTTTATTTTCACTCACACAACACATTCTCGTTGAAGAATTCAGGAACTTCAACTTAACTTTTCTTTTAGCTTGACTTCTTTTCTCTTAACCTTCAACTTTTAAATGAGCGGACCAACGGGGTTATACGTTATTAAGGTTGCCATAACGCAGCAGCTTAGCGCACGTAAAGTCTTCCGGTCTTTGTTGCTTCCAATGTTATTCAAAAAATTGCTCCAGGCCTTTCTTCCAGTATAACAATGTTAATGCACTCCTACTAATTGAAAGCACATATTACGTCCATTACAACACCTTTAGATCTTTCACTGCTTTCTCCGGCGTATTAGAGGCATCCAGTTTGGGCCCCTTTTTATCTAATATGTAATTGGATGTCCTTCCACGGAAACTTAAATGGGACGTTTTGGCATACGCCGATGATCTTAACATATACAAGAATATTACATCTCTAAGAGATTGTTCACTTCTGCAGAGAAACCTTGACATTGTAGCTAAGTGGTGTAGGGAGAATAAGATTGACTTAAGTCTAAATATGTGCGCTGGAGTAACGTATTCAGATCTCTCGCTATGTGGTACTTGGTACGCGCACGTATACCAAGACATAATGGAATAAAAGATCTGCGTGTCTTGCTTGATACAAGTTTGTCTTTTACGGATCACACGGTATCTATTCATAATTGTACCTGCAAATACTCAAGATTTTTCTTACGGTTATGTAGATTTTTTAATATTCTTACGATTGGTAATGATATCGTTGATTTCATATTCACGTTACCGTTACTTGCAAATTCTTTGGGGGGAACTCAGAAATTATTTTTAAAGCTTTTAAAATCGACGGTCCGTATTCTGCACGAGGTGCTGATTACGCCAGTCTGCTTAACAGATGATGTTAAATCCGTATCAGAACGCAAAGACGCACCCAATAGCCGTTTCCTATGCGAAATGGCTTTAACGACGCTGGAATATTATTCTCCCAGATTAATTTTGCAATATCCG
Organism: Oryctes borbonicus; assembly: GCA_902654985.2. Taxonomy (NCBI): domain Eukaryota; kingdom Metazoa; phylum Arthropoda; class Insecta; order Coleoptera; family Scarabaeidae; genus Oryctes; species Oryctes borbonicus. Next base: position 4,070,160 of record LR736857.1, read on the forward strand.
CTAGATCAACTGAAACCTTCGAAGTTTCACGCGGTAGAACAAATACTTTGATCAAAGCAACTTTGTCACACAAGTGCTTATTTATTAGACTTTGTTCTAATATTTGTAGCTTTTATTATTGAATACTTTTTTTTAACACATTGTCCTATAATTAGAGATTTTTGTTCTGTTGGGCAATAAAGAGTATTGTTGCCCTAAAAAGGCAAAATGAATTGTGACGAACTGGTTACAAAGGATATCACTATCACCAGCCCACCTCAAACGCACGACTTTAACACAACATCAGATGCTCTTGCCACTGGATCATCAAACCGTTTATAAGTATGGTAGAAACTACGTCAAGGCTGTGCCATTTTCCAACAGTTGCTATTAAACCTGAGTGCTTAAATATTTCTAGTAATTGTTTAACTTTTAGTCAGTTTATATGGAACAACGTTTTACGTATTGCCTATTGCATCTGCCAGTACAAATACAAACTATATATTTTTCACATTAACGTTCTATCGAATCATCAGCTTTTATATCATCGGTAGGATTTTAAATTTTAGAACCTGCTGCACTTTAGTGCAATTTCAAATTACTTTTGCTAAAAAAAAATCCTATGAAATATTTATGTATTCCCAGAAAAAGACCTAGAAGACAAATCGCTGAGAGATCAATATAACAACAGAAACGACAAGCCGAGCAAGCAATAGCAGCAACGCCAATGTAGCAACACGCGCGCGAAACGAAGGCAACAGCGACACACGTACAATACACAGAAATGAGCGTAGGAACGCACATGCACACACACAAACTCCTCAACATCTATCCACCGCCACCGGTATACCCGGGGCCTTAAACGTGTGGCCGGATGCGACCGTATATGCATGCATTCCAATGAGATTTTCTGATTGAGTCTCTCAAGATGGCGCTGAGTGCAATGAATAAAACATCAAGAGCTCGTAGGGAAATATTGAAAATTGAAAAGAGTCTCGGCGGAGCAACGATAGACTCAATCGATGTCGTTACAGGAGATCCCATATTCCGAATATTGATACCCCGCGCCGATATGTAACCGGAGACGAGACCGACTCGACTGGGTGGCGGATGGATGGATGGATGGATGCTCGGTTGGATGTAGGACTGCTCGCTGATGCCCCCTGCCTCTGCTTGACTGCCTACCTACCACCCTCCTAGGTAGGTGGCGGTGAATACGGATACGGAGGTGGAGGATGTAGGTAATAGGCTCTTGTTCCGGATGTATAGCGCTGAATAAACGGTGGGTTATTATCAGTGATCAACGTGAACGAAGAATCGAAAGGAATGAGAGAAAAGAAGCGAAGAAAATGGGCATGATACCGCTGGTATTGCTAAACGTCAGGTATCAGCATAAATACCCCATTAAAGAATGTAAAAAAAAAACACCTCGTATTTAAGGAAAAATAAGTGAAAAAAATAAGGGATTACGTGGAACTTTTTAAGTTATGGAATATTGTACTTACTAAGGAAAAAATTAAAGCAATAAGAATAATACATACCTACGAAATACATAATATGACAAAATTAAATTAACTTCTATATGAAGGAACTTAATAATTAAAAAAATTAAAACAAGAAGGAAAATACACTGGCGAAAAATTTAAAATTCTATGAGAAATGGTGGAAAGAATTGAACTGAAACGATCGAAAATTTGCCGACATCAAGGGAGTCGAAGACCTCATTAAGAAAATTCCTGTTGGCATCGCAGTAAAAAGTCAAGGATCTAGTGTCGGCTCTAGGGATCTGAAAACTAGAACTTAAGTAGCAATACAATCCTTCTTATGTAGGGGGTACTCTGAAAGGTCTCCACCTTAACACAGAAATAAGCGTTTTGTACATTTTTGCTAGAGATGCTCCTACCTCTTTAATCCACCCAAATATTAGTTGTTCTGCAAAATAGGCGCTTACGAGTACGATAGCCTCCTCACTCTATAACCAGTTCAGCATTCCCCGCATGTTATTTTCCTGACAAATTATCCAACAGGCTACTGGAATTTTCATCTGCAGAGTTTTCGTCTGATCTGGTGATTCAATATAAACTGCCTGGACACTATCATTGCGGTCAAAATCGTCCATAAACTCATCAACTTTAATAAATCTCCAATCTGCTTAGCTGTCGGGCAATCCGAAAACCAATTTAGTATTGTAATAGCTCTTAAGCTGGTTATGTTCTGTGTTTCTTATATGGAGCACTAATGGATTAAAGAATTTCTGGAAAGATTCTCGACATTTGTGAACTCAAAACTCTTTAAGTTTCTTATCTTAAGACAGACAAATAAGATGAGCAGATTCCAGACAAGTGTCGACCAAAGTACTACAATGGGCGTATTTGAATGAACATGAGGGTTAATCATTCCACATTCGGCGATGAATTATGTTTAATTCAAGACGCTGTCCAAGGCACACTTTTAATCAAGAAATGAACTTACATGGACAACAAAACAAAAGAAATGGAAACAAAATATATTAACAATGAGATTAGAAAATTTTACGAGGACATTAAGAACATAAAGAACGAATATCAAAGCTTGCCACCCTATATAAAAGTATATTAATTGGAAGTGAAGAGAGGATACTAGAAAGACGGAGAGAACATTTTGGAGAGAAGTAGAAGAGCAGCCATCAAAAGAAATAAACGAAGATAACGCAACCATAGAACCCACCGTAGAAGAAATAGGAACCGTAAAAAATGATATGAAAAAACTATAAAATCGTCATACGGCTATTAATGCCACATACAAAGTATTGGCAACATTACTAAAATGCTAATTGCTGACAAATGACAAATTTTAACAGAATGTTATGAACAAGATACTCCGACACACATGCTATTCGTAAATCTCAAAGGAACAAACGATAACATAAATAGCACGAAAGTAATAAATATTTAAACAATCTTAAGATACCAGCGATATTAATAAAAACGACAATAGGAATTGCAGTGAAGGGGGTTCGCTATCAACAATCTTGTTCAACTTGGTACTAGAAGAAGTAATAAGGAAAAGTAGAATCAACAGGGAAGCCATCAATTCAACAAAAGCCATCAATAGCTCGCATATGCTGACGACGTGGTACTGTTGATGAGAAGCAGAAAAGAATTAGAAAAGATCACAAAACAGCTGATTAGAACGCCAGAAACGATTGGACTTCGACAAAATCGTGGAACTTAATAACAGGATAGGAAGTAATAGAAAACGAAATCTACAACTACAAACACAAACTGTTAACATCTGCGTATTTTAAGAAGTAATGGGTTATATGTAAGTACCGAGAAGTATTAATAGCCAACAAATGCGAAAAGAGTTAGGAAATAGAGTTACAGATTGCAAAATTCAATAATTGCTTACGAAGTCTTCTCAAAAAGTTCTAAAATCGCAAGAAGTACAAAGGAAAACGAAAATATTGATGTGAAGAAGGCTAACTTACGGATGTGAGACATGGATGCTTAATCAGAAAAACCAGCAAGCATCCAGGTAGGGAAAATACTACAGGGGAAAGAATACGGAGTTTGGCTGGGAAAGAATGATGAACACGGAACTGTACGAACTACTTATTTAGAGGTAAACCTATTGGGCAATTTGTAAAAGAAGATTACAATGGTTGGGACACCTAGAAAGAATGGAGACTAATAGGAAAAGTAATGATGCAGCTTGGAAGAAACCTGAAGAAACAAGAAAATCCTGTAATTTTAGAAGAAGATTCGTAACTGAAGAGAAAGCAAAAGATAAAAATGAACTTTAGACCTAAGAGACCTGTTTCTAATTTTAGGTTTGACGTATTTATTATCCCTTCAGTGAGTTGGCTAGTCTGCAATGTATTACCATCATTCATATACATTTTTCCTGTATTATAGTTTGGCGATTATTTCAGTTTCTTGCTTGCGTACATTAAGCAAGCAACCTATATTTTACAGCATGTGTGATATAATTAAACTTTCTTAAACTCTTACAAAATGCAACTAAATACCTACAACGTATTTATTTTCTTTTCTTTCTTAGTTGTTTCTTTTTTTGTCCTTTACGCGCGCAGAAAGACCTCGTTACACTACATCCTCGTTCATTTTAATAGTCAGCACACCTTTATTTCACTAAATCGCGATTCGCCGTTGCATTCCCCACGTGTGCTCGTGACAGTCGACGAAACGTCATTAGCTAAATTGAAAGCTGCATCTTACGAAGACAGTCGATCAGCTGAACGATGAACGTTCAATATGAGGCATCCGCGGCAAGGCATGGGCGGTCCGCACACATGTTTGAATAGCACTCCAGTATGTAGATATAAGGAAAAAGCTAGTTTTGAGTCCAAATGGGTTCGAATCGATAAGAGACGACAGAATTGGAATATTCTATTTCTCCCGTGCGCCGGGAAAGTTCATTATTGCAAATTATTTTTGTTTCGCATATTCGTTTTATTACACCCAATTTCATATAAAAACTCGTAAAAAACGTATTAAATTCGTTTTATCTTGATCGTGCGCATAATAATATCTTTTTTAGGTTGTGCTAAAAATAAAGTTATTCTGCAATCACAAAAAAAAAAAACACGGAACTGGGGGTGATTTTAAATAAATGGATGCGATTGACGCGTAGAATCAAAAATTAGCCGATAACATAGCTAAAAGGAACTGTTATTTTTCTCGGTACGCTGGAGCTTTTTTCAGTACTACGTGAGTAAAAGGTTACGCATCGCTTATCACAAGTTCGAATTACTGCCATTAGGTTATTAAAAGCGGATTTTTCAACTAGACTTTTAACGTAATTGATTGCCTCTCATTACTCAAAAACATTACCGGTTCATGTTGGTATAAAAGAGTTCGGTATGTTAAGCCAAAAGAGCTGTTACCATAATTGGAATTGAATGTCCTTTTTCCATTTGTAATCTACATATATCTATTGACTCCCTAATTTAATGTTGTTTAGCATTCTTTTTTTCCAATGATCTCAAAATGGTGCTTCAATAATCATTCTAAAATTAAGCAAATGTTTCCGGTTTAATTGATATTCTTCAACATTTCAAAGGAGAATCCAACCATCTGACATTATTTCAATTATTATATATATTATATTCAATAATTTCATTTGAGTGAAAGCATAGACGGTGCTTGTTAAGTTTCAAAGTGATAAAAAGTAATGAAAAAAACAGATTGTTTCACATAAGTTTAAGTTTTAGGTTACTCTACAGGCTCCTTCAAGAACTCAGTAAAGAAAACAATTGGTAGTAAAACAAAAACTCTACTCTAACATCAAAGAAATTGAAAATTGGAGTTAGAATAGATCCTTTTAAATGGCATTAAACAAATTTAATTTTAAATTATGCAGTCGATACAAATTTACCGATATGCGAAAACATAACTCATATTTAGAGAAAATATTCAAAAATTAGTTTAAACGAATTAAATTAAAATTTAATGATCAAAAGACCACATATGTAGCCTTCAAGACATCAAAGCGTCAAGCAGTATTCCAACACCAACCATTTATAAATCAATATAATTTCTAATCCCAATAAACATAGGCGTGAGACAAAGAGATGTACTATCACTCCTCTTTTTGATGTAGTTCCAAATTAAGAAATTAAAGCGACATAGATCAAAGGGCTCATAATAAACAAATCATTGCAATTGTGATCATATGCTGATGACTTGACAATACCAACAAGGCATAGGGGAAGCATAATGGCGGTATTTTAATATGGTCGTGGAAGAAACAAAAAAACGAAGACTGGGAACTAATGAGAAGAAGATACAATTAACGAGAAATACAAAGGCTACAAGGCCAGGAAATATAAATATGGGTCGTTTGAATTTGAATAAGTGGATACCTTCAAGTACCTGGGGGCAATTATAGAATCAAGAAACAATAGGCGCATAGCATAACTAAAGGATGCAAATTGCAAACAGAGCCTACTCAAACACATCAAAGTATCACATGAGACCAAAATTGGAATATATAAAGATTTACGCGGCAAAGACGATATGTACGACAAACCATGCAGAAGAGTTAAAAATAGTTGCGAGAAAGATAATTCGGCGAATGTTTCGTCCAATGAGGGAAGAAGGAAGTCTCAGAGGTCCAAGGAACAACATTGTGAGATTTACTAAGCCTCAAAGGACAAGGTGGTAGGATTACATACATGTATATGAAGAGAAATGGAAAATAACAGAGTAAAACCGAATGGAGTGAGAAGAACAAAAGACCATGGCTACGGTGAAGAGATCAACTATTTCCACATTTGCAAAAAAATGACCAGGTCTCAAATGTGATATAATAAATTATTGGGCAATCCTTCTACTTTTTCGCCTTAACTTTTGTTGAAATGAACTCCTTCAAAAGTCATGACAGGAAAAATGGGACAGAGCTTAAGTTTTGGGATGCCTTTGGGGTCATCAAATGTTAACTATATTCTGCTGGTGTGCACAATGCTCCACGCAGCTTTACCATTTTACTAGCAATTAGCTGCAATTGCAAGAAAAGAGGTAAATTACTTGTAGATTTATGTAAAATTGAGTTATGTAATCGAATTAGTAGTGCTACCGTCATCATTTCTTTGCCGGTGGACAGTTGAGAGTTACTAATAAGAACGTTGTCGAACATTTCATAGTAACATCCTCATTTTAATTAATCACTAATTTCTTAAATTTCATCCTAAACCATGGCATAGCGCATAATTTTAAGTTAAAAACGCTGCAAGCCAAACGCACCGCAAATAAGAATCATGAAAATAAAGTAAAGTAGTCTTCCCATCTTCTCTTCTTTCTTCACTCACCATCTCATTCTCTTCTCTTTTTTAAGCGTAACATTAGCAACACGTATAGCAGGCAACAGCAGTGACAAAGTAATTATTACAAAGTTACCGGTCTTGTAATTTGAGACCTGCCACCATCTCGTTCGCCGCCACCACCGGGTCCTTGTGCCGTCTCAGAGGGATGGTTAAGTGATGGTCCTTGATTGCACGGCATAAAAAGTATCTCTCCACTTTGGCCGTTGTTAATTGCCGCTTACCGGGGCGCCTGATTAATTTTTAATTCGCTTATTCTCTTACGATATCGGATAGACGGCGACCGTCTGTGCGCGTCAGACAACAACTGCTCTAATTGTACGTTTGCTTCTTCGTCATAACAGGCCCAAGAAGAAATACGGACGATAATTGGAAGCATGGGAAAATTGATCTGAGCCCTCAATATATGATCCTTTATTGTAGATCTAATATTTAATGAAGGATGTTTTACGTGGGCATCTTGGAAGAATAAAATGATTCATAATAATAATGGAATATTATACTTTAAGTAAGTAGCAAATCGAATGTAAAAAAGTCAACGAAGAAGATTCTACGAACCACAAATGAATTTTATTGCATCACCTCGGATCTTTTGATAAATTCTTCTTTATCTTTGTAGTCATCAGATCAAGGTTGGTATGTTAAAGCAATTTGTTTTATAAAGGAAGGGGAATTACATTTATGTATGGATTCCGCTAGTGATCCGATGAAGAGCATATTTCGTAGAATCAAGATTTAGTGCAGACACTCGAGATGAGAAACCAAATCTAACAAGATAGAAAATTCTAACATTTTGTAGGAGGATTAAAATATTGTATGACGGAAGTTTTAGCAATTAACTTAGATATATCCAGATGAACATAATCCCTGCTTGCAACAAACGAAATCGAAAACTACCAGAATCTTATATACCAAAGTCCAGCAGCTTCTACAATGAAATCAAAATAGCCCAATTTAGAAAAGAATTTAATAAAAAAAGTAACAAATTATAAAACGCCTGCCTAATGCTATTGAATATTTGAAATAACAATATAATTATACTTTCAACCGCGGTTTTTTGGGAAACTCTTTAGGCAAAATGCAAATTTGAAAGAAAAAATTTTTGAATTTCCAGGGGCATCTAATATGTGCTGACAGCTTGAAATTGAACATAAAGTTTTCGTTATCTGATTTGAGTGTGAGCGGTTAACTGGCTGGAAAGGTCCTCAATCAGTTGGCAGTTTTAATAAATTACACCGTCCAAGTTACTCTTCGCAAAATTTCAAACTCATCAAGAGTCATCTAAGAGTAAGTAAAATACTACCAACAGTAACCTTCCGAGGGTTCATTTAATTTGGTCCGTATAACTTGGGGAAGCTTATAGGAATGTGCATGTATACAGCATTCCCATCGGAAGTTTGAACTTCTCAAAATTTCAATGAGGTGGGTAATTGATGATCAAAATTAATAAGTAGTGTTGAATTCAAAAATATTTAAATTCAAATTTTTGTAGCCTTCAAATCCGAAAATTTGAAATCAATTTTTTAATTCGAATTTGGAATTTTAAATTTTGAATTTAGAATTCGAACCAATGGTTAACGCTCGCAAATGCGTATTTTTTATATCGAAATATATCATGCTTGAATGCGTTCCTTTTCAAACTGAAGATAGAGACGAAAGGGTATTGTCGTGGTTATTTATCTTAGCTATTTTACATATTTTATTTATCTATTTATTTATTCATTTATTTATATGTTTTACTTTATTTTTTTATTTTGTCGCTTTTTGCTTTTTACTTTTAAACAAACGCATCAAAGCCTAAGTTCAGAGGTAACGCAAGGCATGATAAATTTGAAAATCGGATTCGACTTTCAATTCCTTTAATTAAAATAAGAATTCAATATTTCGAATTCCAAAAAATTAAAAATTGCAAAATTAGAATTTTGTAAGCTGCCCTGCTTCAAAGGTGCAAGTCATATTTCTAAATCAACACTTTTCTTAATAACGAAACAAATTAGAATATAAAATATGTTTAAGAAATCATTTTGCAAAATAACGACTTCAATATTGTGACTTACAGCAGCTTTAGACCATTAATATTACGGTACGTATTGCAACAATATTGACAGTTTGTGGATAACATTGAAAGGTTGACCAATATATTGCGCAAACCAAGGCAGATTGATACTAATTTAATGCACAATCCCACTTGCTCACTACTTGCTCATTGCAACCGTAAATTAAATGATTGTATATCATTGTGCTAATTATTATGTCGTATTAATGCATAGTACTTCTTCTGTTTACGTGGTCTTCAGTGAATTGTTAAAGTATCCCATACTTCGTACTCGCGTAAATTTTTTTTTCTGAGAAAAAGAGAAAACAAGTTCTCCTTATTGCTGATCCCAGGAGTACTTCACCAGTAAACCTAATCATATATTTTAACAAGAAAAAACTACAAAATTCGTTACGGCACCCTCTACATCAAAAGATTTTTTCCGTGGCAAAATTTCATCTCGTAATAATATCAATTTTAGGAAAAAAATATTTTAGCATTACGATTTCGACTCGTTCAGTTGAGTAGAGCATCCACGCTCCGACTTTCAGTAGCCGTTTTCGGCGACTTGGAAACGTACTGGACCGCTATAACTCGAGCTAATGGTAAAATACTACCCCGTTGCGCTATAGATACATATGTGCCTAGTCGGCCAGACGTATCTTGGTTTCAACGGGAGTTAGAAGATGGGAAGTGTGCTGATATAAGGATAACTGGAGAACCGAAACGCTTTCGCACGTACTACGTAGGGGGACAATTAGAAGTAATGAAGATTACGGTAAGCTTTAGCATGATCTATGGTTGCTCTCCGTTGTTATTAAAAATAAATATAAATCGCGTAATCCTTAAGAAATTGGGATTTAGATAAAAAAGTATGTTAAGAAGTAAAAAGCCTTTTGCTTGTATAGTTTGGCAAGTCAGAAGATATGGGTAATGTAAAATATATTTTTTGTTACCCGTGCACCAGGACTGCTTAACGAAATTCATGGGATACATGGGTTGAATTAACGTTGCTGTAACGTTGCAACAGTTGCATAAACGTTACTCATGGCAAAGATAACTTTAATTTTATAACCACTTTTCGACGGAATGTTTAGAAAACCTTGAATAAGCCTGTAATCGTAACCAATCCAATAGTTTGTAGCATTTCTAATTAGTTGTTAAAATTTTGTGAAAATGTTAAGTAGCAACGATGTATCATACACTTACGTCAACGTAACATATACGTTACTAGCTAACGTTGAATTAAAGTGTATAAGTAAAGTTTTAGCAATTTAGATTAACATAATCCTTGCTTGCAACCAATGAAATCAAGCTGACAGCGTTCCCATGAAGACGCAACCTTCAGATAGTTTTCTTGACTTTGGAGGGAACGCCGATGCTGATGAATAGAGATAACCCAGGTAGGAAAAATTATTACTTTTTTGCAGCGACTAGTCAGACTCGTGTTTATTCGACTCATGAGAAGGGGTGCGTCTTGCGTACTGGTTCTCCCGAGAGGCGACAAAACTCAAGTCTGTCTAGTCGCTGCAAAATTCCCCTAACTTGCTCATCTCTACTGATGAATCATCAACAGAATCTCAAAAACTAAGCTGAATTGTCAACACCACAGAAATTGTCATGATAAGCCCCGTCTCCTCCCGTAGTGCTAATAATCTATTTTATTGTTGCCCCAACGACATATTCTGTATTTTTTTTTATTGTGAAGCTTATAAGGGAGAAAATGGATTCCTACCTCATGATAGCAAGATACGTGGATGATAGGTCAGGAGGTAAAATGATAAACCTCTGAAAAGCTCAAATCCATACAGATCACTTGAAATAGGAACTGAGAGCGGAAGAAAACAATATTACAAGAAGCTACTGCGCAGGATATGTCTCGTTTAGTATATTTAAAGTTGCCGGGATACAATATAAGCGGGATACCTTTTAAGTTTTCACAGAAACAACGAAAGAAAAAAATGATCTAAATCGTTTTATTGTTTTTCAAGGTACACGCCATTAATTCTCGAAACATTTTTTGTTCCATTCTGCAGGTTATCTCTAAACCAATCTTCAACAGATAATTATTGCTTAGTTTCCGGCTCATATGAATATATCCAAGTTTCATCATCCGTTACGATATTGTATACGGATTTTAAAGAACTTTGTCAATTGTTTTTTGCACCAAATGACACGAGCCTTTTTTTGTGCTTGGGTTAAATTATGCGGCATCCATCTGGAACAAATCTCCATACCTAAACGTTCATGCAAAATCGAATGCACTGCAGCCTTCGATCTCTAATGGTAAATCACCGGCTCTCTTCAATCACGTTGTCCCGATGTTTTTCTTTTTCTTGGATCAACATTTGATCTTGGTTGAATCTCACAAAATTTACCACTGGCGAAAGTGCGACCACGGTGAAATTCTGAAAACCAGTTGGGAACGTTCTTTTCTGATGGTGCTTAAACGAAGCGATTCAAGGCACTATTGTTGTGAGGATGTTTACTAGGTCGTAAAAAGTCATCCAACCTTCACGTGAAATTCCCATTTTCTCTCAAAATTAGCTTTTTTTTAAGCGCTCAGTATAAATAAATTATTCAGTCAACAGCTTTTGCAATAACAAATTTTACAAAAATAGTAATATCAAATCTCAATAGCATCATATAGTGGTCCTTTGTAAAACGCTATCTTCGACCTTACCCTACTAACGTTTACTTAAGTTTAAACTTGAAACCATTTTGGAGATTTCGTTGTTATACTTCCCACTAGTCTTACTTTTCCGGCTTCTATAATGTTCAACATGTAGCGCAATTAAGATTTTCATGATTTTTGAATTGCAGATGATCAATCATCACCACGTGGAATCGTGTACAACGTTTTAAAAAAAATAAAAGGACATATAAACGCAAGAAATGTTATTATAGCTTTACATGATATACGTAGCTATTTTTAGTCAATGTAGTATTTTCATTATTGGAATGGGTGGCAGTAACATTCCTTCTAATATGTACGTAAGCATTAATGATCATAAAATAGATATAAAAATCGTTTATGCTCGAAATTTATTTGCTGGACGTGAGTTGATGTGCTAGTGCGATTATGGTACCGGCGGAAATCTATTTTTTCTTCTGTGTTTGTGACAAACGCTATCAAAATTCGTTTCATCTCTGCTGGTAGGTAGTAGCTTAAGGTAACACATATTAATAGCTTATACACTAATATAATTTATAGCACTAGCTACTTTAATGGCTGCTCGAGATTTTTTTTTGCACGTTTTGCGTTAGTTTATTAAATACAGTTTGATATTTATCGATGGAAAATATATCTTTAGTGAAATGGGATAGTCACTGCCATCAAATTATTATTAGTGATCAGAAGCATATTTTAGGAATCATGACAGATGCAAAGTTATTCTTATCAACATTAATATTAACTTTGAAATGGATGTTTCTATATATTTTGTATATTTTTAAACAAGGATGTTTTCTAAGATCCATCCGCATCATACAAGAAGTGAGAGTCGAGTTCGCACTGCTTTTGTAGGTTTAGAAATATACAGGGTCATTCATGACAATGGCATATTTAAAGTATTTTTTGAAATAATTAAAGTATCTTTTCGAAATTTGGGTGGACGAAATTATGGATAATGATGTATTTCCCAAAAATATTTTGGACTTCCTAGCACCCTTGATGAAACCGGATCCTTTATAGAGACCATTCAAAGTTTAGTGATATTGAATATTATAGACGCAGGACATATCACCTTTGAATTATTAAATTTTCTGAAAAATCGACAAACGCAATTTAATTCACTTCTATTCGGTATTACCCATGTAAACCAGGTTCGAGAATTTTATTGGCAACATAAATTCCTCTTTATTGCTGCAAATACATATCAAAAATGTTTTACAAAAAGTTCCAAAAGCCTAATTCAGGCATTAACATATTCAACTAAAGGAATTTAATTTCTTTAACAATAATAGTAACCATTATTTTTGAGAATGTCCGCATACTCTACCCTAAGAAATGCGGGTAAAATGTATTTTATTCCCTATACCTATAACAGGTCCTCTTCATGAATGATCCTAGATTCAGGATCATTGTCATCAGGCTGTACGGGATGTAATTTGATCTTTGTGGGTTACCCAAACCAAAGCAGTTTCTGCATTTAAAGCCACAATGGATTGGTAACGTATGATTATTTTGAGGACACTTAATATTTCGTTTATGCTAGTAAGGTCATCAATTTATCAACTTATTCAACGTGTTTAATGTAAAAAATGATTTAATTTCTTGTATTATACGTAAACGCATTTAAATCAAACATACAAATTGAGAGAACATGTAACATTTACAACCATGTTAGAGCCAACTCCATTATCCATCACCCCTACCGCGACATCTCACAAACACTGGAGCCACGTTTCGAGAGCTATGCTATCAACTTCAGCAGTAAAACTGAATTAGCAATATCAGCTAAAACTTGCACCTTGTCCAATTCCTTCATCTCTTCTTCATCTAAAACCGTTAAATGATGCAAGCGAAATTGTAAAATATATGAGTAACATCTTTCATAACATGCTTAATGTAATTTTACCAGTGCTCCCATTTAAGCTTTTTAATATCCTTGTTGGATAAGATTTCGCATATCCCCAGCTTCAAATTTCGTATTCTTATACATGATACAATCCTTGCGCCCACACCATTTCAATGGGATTTAAGGCGCAGTAGTATGATGACAATTGCAACTGTTGAACGATAAAGTACGTATTTATTTCACCAGCTTTATTTCGCCAACAAATCATGCTTCAGTTACCGTTTCTTAAAAAAAATATTTTTCTGTCTCAACCACTGTATAAAATCATCCTTTCTGCAGTGTAGGTATATTTCCTGACTTGTGACTGTGGTCCGAGGCGTTGTCAAGAACAATGACTGAATAGGCAGGAAAATTGGGTAATAAATTCAAAAACTAGGTTTCATGTTCTGTGCAAAATTTGTCATGTGCATCCAATGTATTCCTTTTGCACAGAAAACAATATTCGTTGCCAGCATGACTTAATCGATAACATTGACCTTAATTGTGCGAAAATAATCAGGTCTCCATCTGAGGATATCAATATTACTTTTCTTCTAGTTTCTTCAGAATAATTTGCTTCCATCTTAACGAATAGATTTCATCCTTTCACCTTTGCTTGCATTTCTCTATTTAACATTTACAAGTACGAAATCACGAGGCGCTATATAATTTTGTTGTTCATCGAGATAATCTTTCCCATTAAAATGCATGCTTCAACAGCAACTATCCATTTTCATGGACAATTATATTTTACGTTAATTTCTCCTTGGAGTGTGATTCGTGTATTATCGATATTACCTTTCCTTATTATTCACACCCGTACCAAAACATAATTTCCAGAGTAGAATGGTCTATTGTAGCGGGTAGAAGATGATTCTCCCCTTCTCCGTGAGGCCGGGCGAGGAAATAACGAGTTTTTTGCCGTTATGAGAAAAGAACGCGGGCGCGTATGTTCTCCCGATAGATAAATCTTGATGAAGATAAATCAAGGGACACATATTGTCGTAAATTAAACCGAAAATGTGGCGCAGAAAAGAAAGCGGAATGACAATATCTGCTGTGTTGTTGCGAGGAGGAAATGAAATTAAAAACGTGCTTACATCAAAATACACGCACCGCGTAATATATGTCGTTTCGTGTTGTTGGTTGGGTATTACGTTGTTCCGTACGTGGAATTGATTGAGATACATTACGATTTTCTTTGGAACAAAACTGATGATTTATTTCATATTTGAAAGTGTGCACTTACCAAACTGTTGTTACATTTTGCAAAATTTGATTGAAACTGGTGATTTGTTCTATAAATTTAATTTTAAGATCGATAATAGATGTTTTATTTATACTAAAAGTTGCATGGGCTCGCTTGTTGACTGTTGAAGTTTGCTTGATGATAAATAAAGCTTTTGTAGACTTTGCATTGGGGTACCTGAATTATTCTCGTCCCAAAGAAATAAATAACTAGCTTCTAAGAACCGCTTCTTCGTATTTGTCCTCTGAAGTAATTTAGCTTAAAGAAGGCCCATCTAAATTTTATAGCGTAACGAGTACATACAGTTTACAATTTTCCAGTGGGTACTTAAAATTCTCCACATTCATTCGAAAGTAGGTGCTCAAGATCAATTCTCTAACTATCTAAATAGCGCATATCAAGTTCTTACACTTCAATAACGCCGTAAGAATTTTCTTAGCTGCCTTAATGCTTATTAATTAAAAAGTATTCTATATAAACAGTGTCTTATTTTAAATTTTTTGGGTTAACATCCTTGAGTCGGAGAAAGATACGTAGCATAATATTCAAATACAACATGTCAAATCGCCGATAAAACATCTTCCCTTCGGACATACGTGATGTAACTTTATCCAACAAACACGTAAAAATGAATTCTATTTCGTCTTCATCATAATTCCGCAAATTACAAAATCCTAAACCTTAGGTATAAGCAAGTATTCAAAAACTAATATTACCATTTGACATATTTGGCAGTTTGTAACTGTTGGTCAGGTAAGTGTGACAATCACAAGTTGAGCGGTGGAAACGGTGGAAGACATCGTGCAAAAAGATATTCAAGGAACGGCAACGTCCGAAATCAAAGCAGGAGTGGCCACGGGTTTTAAAGAGTCTGCAACAACATATGCCACAGTTAAATGTTAATCAAAATTGTTTTATTGAGGCGGAAAATCTCATTAAGATAATTCACGCCAAAGAGGAGCCGTTATTGTAGTAACATCAGAAAATACCAAGTTGATCAAGGAAGTCGTATTGAGTGATCGACGGCTGAACGCTAGGCAGATAGAAGAACAAGCAGGACTTTTAAAAACAAGTGTGTCGAAGGTTTGGACGAGCATTTGGGTATGACAAAAATTAATGCAAGGTGGGTTCCAAAATTGTCCCGCGTTGTTCAAAAGGAACATCGAGAAGAATGTAAACGAAAATTTTTTGATTTGTAAGTAGCCAACATGGCCATTAAGCAAATAGTGACTTAGGATAAAGCAATGGTTCTGTACTATGATCCTTTCTCTAAAAGTAATGCGATGGAGTAACGGCCACCATGTATAGACGCGCGTTTCGCTACATTCCGGCTCATCAGTGCACATTTGTAGAAGGTCCATCGACCAACTGTCGTGTAAACACGGATGATGGAGGAACGTTTATGGATGAGAGTATCTAATCAAATAGTTTATTGAAACGTTTGCATAAAATCTTTATAATTGACCAGGGATTACTAGCATCTTGATCTGTGAGGGCTGTAAGGATCGCCCAACAAGCCAGAGAATTGAAGACGTGGTAATATCTTATAGAGTATGTTGTCTTGTAATATGATATGATGCAATCAGTTTTATTTATCGCAACTGTACAACCTCTTTTATCAGCTGTTGAAATAACGCCGTTTTTTTTTGAAAATACGAAAGTAAGGAGACTGCTTATCATAATCTGAATGTGACATAAAAATGCTTGTAATACGTGCCCTCATAACATTTCTAAATTTAACTGGTATATCATTAATAATATTTTCAACATTAGCTAACATTTAGGTAATCTCCAACAATGGAGACCTCAAACAAACGATTAAAAATCAGATATATTCTTGGGGATAAACGGTATCAGTTATGTTTTGAAACCATCTCGATCAGTTAAAAAGGTGAAACAAGTTCTTCGCCATAGCTGTGTGATGATGAATCTTACTACTTTCTTCAAATTGATAAGGTCTCGAGGCGCTACAAAACATTGGTAGCTATTCTGTATTGACTTAAAGCAGAATAATTCGAAACATAATGGATACCACTCTCTATTCTCTATCAAAAGAAGCATTGCAACAGTAGTATATGTATAAATGCGCCTATGCGTCTGTAAATTTTATGTCGACGGTGTAATAAATATGAAAATAATTGCACTCGATGACCTGCTTCTTTCTACGTGGATAATCAAAATAATCAATACTCCAAAGAAAAACAGAAAAAAGAAAGCGAGAAAGCAAAAGAAAAAAAGAGAAAATTGTGGACTGCAATCAATAATAATAGTAATACGCATAAAATAGCTCGGACAGAAAAACGTTATTCGTTACATATATTAAAATTCATCCGTGGGTAATACACTTAGTAATAAAGTATAATTAAAGGAAATTATTTTTAATAGAGGCCCGGAGAGTGTACTCCGCCGAGCTTAAATATACGATTTGTTATTTTGATTTATCAGAATAATTATTAAATAATGTACACTTAAGCCAGCCGACCGTAGCGAACAATCGCGATCCTTCAGCCGACGGTAATAGGAAAGGCGATCTGGACGACTATTGTAAAGTGTATGCTAATTCCTCTATTATATTCAGTGCTATATGGTTTTTATTAACTCAGACACAGCACCAGCACCGGTTCGTCGTCCATCTCCTTCGCACCAAGGCTAACTGACGAGGATGCGAAGAATTGACGGTGGATGGTTCGCGGTAAGGAGCGATTATACACCCACGACCCCGTCGTAAGCGTGTGCGTTCGTGAGACGCGGAGAGATCTGACCCCGCGGGCCGTCCAGTGGTACCAACATCGACGGTATCCGACGCTTCGATTCCGTTCGGGAATCGAACGGAATGAAACACGCAATTTTTCTCTCTTTCTATCTCCGCTACGCGAGCTTCAAAAGCTGCTTGGCATTCGCGATTTTACGTGTTAATTAAATTTAACTCAGAAGATGATTCATTTTTATTTAGGTTGCTAACGTATGACTTGACCCCTCGAAGCATGATGTGATATGCAAAGCTAAAAATATGTTGTAATGTTATACAATTTGAACAAATGTTTTCTGCTTAATTAAAAGACATACGTTTCCGAACCACAATAGGCTCAACAGTACTCACACCTTATGGCTTTAATACATTTTTAAGATAACAACACACATTACAACAACATTTGATCTGAACATTTTAGGAATTTAAGCCTTTTAGTAATCTAACTTAACTCAAATTAAATGATGTTTGTCACAAATAATAAATAAAGTTGTCGCGTGACTAATGCCTTATTGTATCATTTCCATGAACAGAAACTTATTTACACACCCACAAGTTTGATCTTACGTATTTCATTGTCTTCTGTTCTGTGCAAAGAAAAGACAGTAAAATATGAAAAATTTCTCTTAACAACGCTAGACGGTTTTAGGTTAAGGACGCCCAAATACCTCTTCTCAAATTCCTGCCTACTGGATGACTATCTATTCAAGAGCGGAAATTATATATCGATGATGGCGCCAAACCTATGTAGAGAAGTCGTGGGAAGTTGTAGGTAGTACAGTGAAATGTATCCTTGTCATATATATTAAATTCTATAATAAATCCAAGTGTTAATATGTAAATATAAAATGACATATTCACATTTACGTTTTCTCATCTTTTTGGAAAATTCTGAAAAATTACGTTATCCATGTACATTATCTAGTTTGAATCGCATCGAATTGGTTTATTTGGCGGTGGACCTTAACTAATAATGTTTCAATTTTCTTTTTCAAACTATTTCTCATCTAAGACTAACTGCAAAACTAGCTAACTGACAAGAAGAGCTGAATCCATCGAAGCAATGCGGAACTATTTAGCGGGAAGTAGCCACCTGCAGCTCGTTATTATTTTGTAACAGATATAGAGAACTATTAATATCAAACTATGTGCTTGAAATACGATACATCCTTATCCTCTTATGAATCATTTTATTTAATACAAATTGAAAAACTAAGAGGTTTCGTAGCAGAGCTTTTGGGAAATCAAAAGCCGTTGGAAAGGTAACGCGAAATTAATGTAAGAGTTAATGGGAAATTAATGCAACATTTGGCGCTTAGCTTAACAATTAAACGATTTGGTTTGTCATAACGTAATCTAAGTTTCTTTCGTAAAAAGGTTTAACAAAAGGGGTTTCTTAGTGGAACAGGGAGCTTGAAATGCTGCAAGCTAAGGCTATAGGACTGTTAAAAAAGCTGGGAAATTTATCAAAGGATGTATATATAAAGTCTAACAACTAAGGTCTTTGTGACAATGGGAATCAAATTGGTTTTCATGACATTAAACCATACAGGTGACGGTAGTTTACCTATGCTATTGCATAAATCTATAGATGTTATCCTGGTAAGCTTAAGCAAAGCTAGCTATAGCTTGGGCTATGTGCCGTGGAGAGGTGTAAATGTGGTATTTATATCTAAATAAGAATGGTAATCATTCGCAGAGCCTGACTTAAAGACCCATTAAATTCTCCTCATTTCTGGTCAAAGTTATTAGTTCAAAAAATAAAGCTTTTGTAGCAAGCCGGCTTCATTCTAACCAACATTTCTGGGACGTAGAGGGCGCTCTTGACAACAACCTCTGTAGAAAGCAAAGAGAGAGACGCTTCTGCTAAAGGTTCTCAGTTATAGCCTAATTAATTAATTAAATAAAAATAAATAAAACAGATGTCGTATAATCTTTGAGATAAGTTCCATAACAAAATAATGAGAAAAACTGGAATAACATACAATGAAAGTAGCGCTCCTTTCACACAAGTTTTGCACCGCCTAAAGTTCTAAACAAAATGAGAAAAAAAATATATATATTGATATGCTTCCTTTCAGAACTGTTTTAGAACCGCTGCGCCAACGTTCCATAATTGCATGAAATTATATCACAGAACTACATATACGATCAAGAACTATAGAATAATTATTACATTGAGATTCAAGATTATAGTTATACGGCCTTAACTCCGTAACTACAGTTCGTCAAGCGAATAGTGAGTGTGATAAAAAGGGGTAGAATTTGAGTCGGCATCTGTGAATGTCTATAAGCATACCTACGGATGGATCTAAATATGTGTTGTATTTGAGAGCGGAACATAACAATGCAACATTATCACAGATATCTTAATAATAAGTAGATTACTGTTTATAAGGGATTGATTGTTATTCTTACGAATGCAGCTTTAGAAAATACTACCGTTAGATACTTGTACCGGGCGAGGAATAAGAGGATTTTTACGATTATAAGCGCTTCTCTTTACATGAAGATTTATTACTTGCTTGGATTGAAATTAAGTTACCACCTATTTAAAAACGATGTCCACAACGTAACATAGTTGAGTTTTGTATAAAGATATAACTATTGCACCAAGAGAATTTCTTCCAATATTAAGCAACATAGAACGAAAAAACAAGAACCACTATTTGAGCTGATTAAAAGTGTCTTCAACTACACATCCAATATTACATAGGAATATAATTATTTTTAGTTGTTACAAGTAAAATGTTAGAGAGGCTCACATTTTAGGTCTACACTGATTGCAACTGTAAATCGTCAGCTGAGCGAGTGTATGTAATTTACATTTTCGTCGATAAAGAAAAGATAATGCGGCAACAGTAGCGCGCCGTTTCTTTTCGTATTTAATAAATTATTTAAGTACAATATTTAAATTAAGATAACGACTAAAACATTAGTACATTAGATATTACGTTAATAAAAAGTCACTTTTTATAGTTATTATTATTACTTTGTTTCGTCGGCAAATCTGGTTCTCTTCGATATGAACATATCTTCAAACGCTGAAAATGATCTCTCGACATCACAACTTGTAAAAAATTCAAGAATGACAAACAATCGTAATATTTTATTTGCTAGTCTAAATCGAAATTCTTTTCGCAAAATCGTTTCAGTATATGTATATCCGGGTCTCTTCTCAATCTAGAGTCACTTTTTTTCGCCAATCTAACGGAGAATTCCCCGTTCACTTTAGTTTATCCAAAATGTCATAGAGAGTGTATATAGATTCTTCTAATTTCAAATTTTAGTTTTTAAAATATTGAAATGTGGGTGTTAAGTCATTAAAATTACTTTCTGTATATTTTAGTTTGTTTACAAGACAGGAAGACAATTTTGCGATAAAGGCAAATTAACAGAGCACATCAGAAAATGCCTTGAAATAATAACCAAAAAATAATGCTAAAGTAGCTTCCTCATGGTATTGATGGAATTATTCACAACAAATGCAACACAAGGAGAGAAAAAATACACAACCTACGGACATGTTTCTGCCTTCCCAGCGTCATCAGTGTGGTTCCGAGAGTATTTTTGACTCTACTCTGGTCCGATACTGCCTCACAGTTAATGCCACGACAAAGGCAAATTGTTTGCAACGTTCCAAATGAAATTGTCATATAATGCCCCAGCTGTAATTTTGTTTTGAATTGCTTTAAATGTTTTTAATGCATTTCCTGTGTTTTTCCTACTTTCTATTGCTGAATTCTTTTATACCCACTGGACCCAACCGAAATACGTAGGTACCTAAATGTTCACCTATTCATTTAGCAAACAAGTTTAAGTACTAAAAAGTCGGTTTCCCTTGCTTTCTCCAACGCAATTAAATTTAATCAATGAAATAAAACTTTCAATGACTGCAGTAAGATAGAAGCTACAACTCCTGATAAGCGCGATAAACCAACTACATCATAGAGTCCTTAGGAACAAATCACTTTTCAATACCCAGATCCTCGATACTTTCACGTATACTAACATCTTGGTAGATATGTCCTTACGTACTAATATATTAATTAATGCTTAGGTCCCATTTTGAAATGTTTCCTTAAGGAATTAAAAATTGTAACCAAAATAGTTGCTTATTTACAGTTAGCGTTTAAATAATGTAATTTTGATGATTGATTTGTAACGACTTTAATGCCTCGAACTATTCTGATCGACATTCAATAATGAAGTACCATTAAAAAAGACCGTTTACAACTGGTTTGCAGAATTTTGTCATGGTCGTGTTTCTATCAGTGTTGAATTTCGTGAAGGTCGACAAAAATCACTTGTTGTTCCAAAGAACAGTTAAAAATGTGTAAAAAACTATCTGTTCCCCATGGCTTCCACAAGCATGGTAAGCGCAAAAGAGACTCATGTCAATTGATGTAAGGGAACACAAAAAATTAGACAGAGGATCTTCAAAATCCGTGTGCAACACTGTAACAGGTGATGAACCGTATCCAATAAAAGTTGTTCGTCACGAACCACTTTGAAGGAAATGGTTGCTTGTTTCTTCCGTTGTGCTGAACGCGCCGCAAACATTGCTTTGGAGGATCGAAGAGCAGTTAATGCTGATTAGTATACAGCAATTTGTTTGCCAGAAGTCATCGATGAAATCAGGAATAGTCATCGATAACGTCGCATCATTCTTTATCAAGGCAACTCCCACGCATTGATTATTTGAAAAACATTGAATTAATGTCTCCTTGCCCGTATTCACTTGATTTACCGCCTAAGTATATAAACGTTTATGGCGAATATCTCGATTTGTACAATTTTTTTCTCTCATTGTTTTTATAAAAGAGATATTTGTCGAATTGGTTACTATATAATGCATATTGTTTAAACATTTCCTAAAGAGGCGTTCTGATTATACAGAATTTCATGCATAAATTATAAAAAACTTTAGATCTGTCTTGTAATGTAATTTCTTTGAAATCGTAATTACTTATTGAATAATATCTGTAACGTATAAATAAATACTAATATTCTAAGTAAGCGCAGTTGTTCAAGAATTAGAGTCAGTGCAAACGAGGAATGTTTATTGCAAACCAAGCCTAGCCATAGCCTGATACGTAGAACTCCTTATAATCCCTTGTACTTAAGATAATCACAAATATTGCATTCAGTCTCGAGAAAATTAGAATCCAGCTAATTTCAACTCCCCAACAGCGTTCTATTCACAAATTACAGATCTCTAGTTGGCGTACAAATGTGTCTTATTGTGTGGTATCGCGGATAGAACAAATGCACGTATGATACAAGTACACGCGTCCAATATATGTGCGGTCGTGAAGTATACCGCGGCAAGGAATTAGTTCGCTGGACGGCCGAACATTGTGGTCCATCGATCATCGTATCGATAGGTAGAACTCAACAGGCGGATTGGACGACGCGAGGTGATACTAGACATCCGCCCGGAGGGCACTCACGGATACGTACGGAAATTATATACAGATTTTATCCGCGATCATTAAGATTATTAAGGGCGTTGCAGCGAAGCCGGGCAGGTATTGTTCGGCTTGATGTATAGGAAGACGGTGTTTGTTTGGACGATCGCGGCGATCCATACTAAAGCTATGAGCGCGCGGGCTGTACGCTTTCAAATTAGTCCGGAACGAGACAAATATCCGAATAATATGCATTGAAAGGATCGGATTATGCACTAGGTCAGCCCATCTAGCTCGATACCAACACTAATTCACCTTCCTATGTTATTATTTTTCTCGCTATTTTGCAATTTCCTGGAGATCAATGGTCTTAATTTAATGTATGTTTACGTCTATGCAGCAACCTTTTCTAATTATCGTTGTATTTACTTTTTAAAGTTTGCAAATGGTTACATTGAGATAAAGCCGAACAAAAATACGCAGAGAATTTCTTATAAGATTGCGGATTTCCCTACATGTTAACAATAATCATAATAATCTTATCTTACACAAAATAACGTCAGAAGAATTTACAAGAAATCGTAATTTACATTGCATTAAAACACATTTAATGAATAACCTAAGAATTTTCCCTTCTCTAACGT
The DNA here is from genome assembly GCA_902654985.2 of Oryctes borbonicus. Taxonomy (NCBI): domain Eukaryota; kingdom Metazoa; phylum Arthropoda; class Insecta; order Coleoptera; family Scarabaeidae; genus Oryctes; species Oryctes borbonicus. Next base: position 4,093,606 of record LR736857.1, read on the forward strand.
GTGATGGCGGCCACAAGCATTTTAAAGCTTATCAGTCTCTGGAGCCTTTAATATCTAAAATGTTCTAGGGCCTCGTCACTAAAACTCCTTGCCGTAATGGGTAAATGCTGTTAATTGTTTCCTAACTGCGAATGGTGACTCGGAATTGTACTGGACCCATTAAGAAAATTTGACCCTAACGGGACTCGAACCCGTAGCACCTAACTCTACCCAGTCAAACATAGATCCATTTAATTGGTTTAGTAGCGTTAAGAAAAAACGGAGTGGTTTTATAGGGTACTAGGGGCAGTAACTAAATACAATTTCTTACATTATATTTATAACTACGCCAAGTTAAAACTGAAGAATTGGACGGATATTGAAATAGAAAACAGAGTAACTCAAACGATTTTTGTTTTATTTTAAATATTTGCCCAGAAATTTAGCGAAAGTCCAAACCAATGATAATCCTTATTGTTCACGTCTATGGTATGAATATATTGATTCGACGTCAATACTAACGCTCAATGAATTATTCCAAAAACAATTCTAGCGTAGAAGTAGAAAAAGTGAAACGATTTGAACGTTTGAAAATTACACGTTTGCTTCAATTTATATAAAACGTATACTTAAGCGTGTTCTTTACAAAGTTTTACAGATATAATGGCGTGCATATTGTCATGTGCATTAGCATGAGATTCGACATTTAAAACTATTACGAAATGAAACAAAAGCTACATTTGCGTCCCTGCATCTCTTAGCATGATGATGCTACAGCGTTACGTTCTTCCAAATCTTCTGCAACTCAGGGACTCACCTTTCGCGAGAACCTCTCTGGACCGTTTCGAAGAGGCCCACGTCAATATATTGCCATGGCCACTCAGATCTCCCGACCTCTCGCCAATCGAACATATGCGGGACATTACGAAAAGGAAACTAAGGAACTTGGCGAAACCTCCGTAAACACTCAAAGCTCTCTGTCGGGAATTGCAGGTTGTTTGGGACACCATAGTCTAAAAGGGCGTTGACCACCTACTGGAATCAATGCCACGAAGAGGAAGAAAGTAACAGATTATTAAAATTATAACCAACTATTACCTTTGGATAGTTACACAATTCTGCAAAGCTTCTCTCGCCCTACGTACACACAAGCATCCCCTCAATACGATTCGAGCTAAAAAGCCTCGCTTGTCTTGGCGTCTCTTCGCTTACCGATTGTTACCGATATTTGTTTATTTTCAGCCACGGCCAACTACGTTGCACTTTTTATATTAACAATATTTATTATTCTTACAACGGACGTATATTTAAATTTTCCTCAATTTACAAACTATAATATGCTACTAGATTTTTCACAAATCGTTAAAGAATGATATTTAATTTAAGGAACTACCTTTACGGCCAAAAACACTTATTTGCTTTAAAGTGATCTTGGATATTGTTTTCTTCATAAACTGGTGAATTAGTGTTGATAATTTTACGTTTGTAAACCTACGCACCACTAAACTGCGGACGCCTGTATAGTATATTAATTTTCTTAACATATTATCTCGTAGCTATTACTTTAAACATTGCAGTGCTTACAATTATTTTAATAATTACCTTTAATGTAGTACGAAACTTTTAAATTATTTATTAAAATTCTGTAAATTGTTCTCAAAGATAATCGTGTAAGTATACATCAATACTCAAGTAAATTGCGTCGAGGTTTTGTAAAAATGGGAAGCATAACGTGCCTTGGTAATTTACTTCATAAATACTTTCTTACCATAACATTTAACCAATTAGTCTTCAAGCACTAAATTGCCCAATTTTCCCCTGCATACATGCATACCAACGGTACAATAAATTAATAATAATCACACTAATAATAATGGCTAAAACTGAATTTCTGTTCTCCGAAGAAAACGTGACAATGTTTCTCCGCTGCAATTAGATTAATTATTACTTTCCTGCCTGGGAACTTGAATGCATAATTGCTGTTAATTGTGCTGTGCTATATATGTCGGTAGGTGCGTTTTTACGTTTCCAGGCTGAAGCGAAATCGTAATTAGCTGAATATTTTAACACAGGCCTGGCATTGGCTACGAATTTGTCCGATTCTTTCTTGAACACTGGCGTTGCAGGTTAAATAAGGACCGAACATAATTAATTAAACAAATCGTTAATTTAGTTGTAATTAAAGTTAATTACAGCTGCGCGGCATACCTTTAAATTGCCTTTGAGATATGTAAATTCATTTAAGGTTTATTGTGTGTTAATATTAAAGTGTACTTGTTCTTAATTAAACTTAGCTATGCAAGTATTAATCTTTTTATTTGAACATTACCGTTACAGAAATTTAAACAAAGCTTTCGATAAAGTGACTGTTGCAAAATTTATCTGAATTACCTTGTTGTATTGGGTACTGACCTAATTGTTAATGCAAAGACTAGGTGCGGCACACATGTATTTATTGCATTTTTAGATTCCTTGACAAAAATAAATTAAACCTGAGTGATACACAATTAAAATAAACAATTTTTGATATTCACTTTTCAAGGAAAGAGTCAATTTGTCGTAATTCCCAAAAAGAATCGATATCTACTTATTTGGCATTGTTTTACTAAAATATTTTGCTGTTGTTGTGACAACAGTCCAGGCTCACTAACTAATGTCAAATACTTTTATTTTACCACACAGGGTGATCAAAAAGGTAACATTAATCGAAGCACCTTCAAATAGTTGGAACTCGTTTTCAAAGGGAACACCTACACGCAGTACTTGCTTGCATACTAATTATTAAGGAATATTGTTCAAAGTATATTATTTAAAAACTAGCGACAATTCTTGCAACTGTACTTTGTGCAGATCAAATTTCTTCTTTAATATCCAGCTTTCACTAATCCTAAGATTTTTAAGCGTAGCTCGTAGACTACTTGTTTACAGTTAATGAAACAATGATGGGCCAATAATTTTTCTCCGTTAAGCCGCTATCGAAAACCAACAATTTCAGAATGCAATGGTTTCTGTATCATGAGGTAAGGATTTTCACTGGACGCATGGTTTGTTAATAAAGCCACGAAGGTGGTACCAAACATCGTCTGAGAGGAAGGATTTGTCAAGGATATTGTCACCGTGTTTTTCAAACCAATTGCAGTATGGCAGTATCTTTTCTAAAAATATGCCAAGTAGCATAATGACAAGCTAGTTTCCTATGAAAGCTTTCTAATTGGCTTTTTAGGTGAAGAATCAACACGATTCCTCACAATCGCAATAGTTTTAGGGCTATTTTCTTGGGTCTATCACTGTCGGATTTACGTAAGTACAGCGCAGTTTTCGAACCATGTTTTGGTCCATCTATTGGGAAGGAAAGCATTAATATAAAAATTTGGTTTTAACTCCCTTTGTGACACTGACATCGCATACAGACCCTCACATGTACAATAAAGATCAAATTATCCCTAACAATCTGTCGGGGAAAAGAATATTTTTGTACCATAGAAGTTCGTCCTACCTCCACTAATGTGAAAGTTATGGCGATTCTTGTGTACGACTGTGATGATCATCCAGACTGTTAATGCACAATATTTCCTTTCGTATTTGGAACATTGCCTGAGGCCAGCGTTGCGAAAAAAGCAACCAAAACCCTCCCATCATATTAGAGCACAGGGTTAGGGTGTACACGGCACGTTCTTGTAGTCGTTAGAGTTGGAAAGTACGTTTCCATGCACCACACTCACCGGATTCAAGTCCATGTGACTTTGACCTGATCCCAAAAATAAAAATACGATTTGGTGACATTCGATTCGAACTATTCCCGAAATTATGCAAACAATAGCGCTTGACAAGAAGCATTAACAGAATGGGCGCTGCTAAAGACATACTATCGCTAGCAAGGAGTTATTGATAATATTGGTCCCTATATCGAAGCTATATAGTTATATAGTTAATAACGTAGGCTTCCACCGCCAGAGTAAGTTAAAACTAACCGTGCTCCGGGTTTGGACAGTGTCATGGTTAATCGAAAACTCGACGTTTCGCTCACAATCACATGGGACTTCTTCAGGAGAAGGAAAAATGGCTGGCCACAGTTAGCACGGTAGAGCAGAAACTAACTGACCAGAAAGCAGTCTCCTGAAAAAGCCCCATACGATTGCTGCCGAAACGTCGAATTTTCGATTAACCATGACACGGTCCAAACCCGGAACACGTTTAGTTTTACATAAATAGTTCCATAATAGAGTTCCAACCCCCGTATATTTGCATCATTAAATCACTTGAATGTGCTGTTGCACTTCAGACTCAAGTTTTCAGAAGAAAGTAAACATTCCGCGGTGCTAATAAGAAAATTGGTCAATGAATTGGATGGATGTAGGTTGCATTTGAACTATGCCTACGCTAATAGTTATTATATTATCTATTCCTCTGCAGAGCAAGGGCATTTCAAATTTCAATCGCCAGTTTCTAGGAGAATTTTGTCGGTTTCGCTGGCTAGTACCTTCTAGAAAAAGAGGTTAACAAACATCAAATGTAATGTGAATTGCCAAACTTGTTAATAAACGTCCAATGTAATTTGAAGTTTCAATCTTCAATTTAACTGTCAAGTATAGTTGTGATCAACATGAATAATAATAAAAAAAAAAACCATATTGTACGTTGATTTAAGCAACCTTCCTTCAGCCGCGCTGATCCCAACCGATATCAATCGTCATATCAAGACTTTAATAAGCTAAACGATCTCCAGACCATTCAATGGTTTTACCGATCCATCAGACAGGATGTGAGAATAGATTTTATAATAATTTCCCCAAAACACACGGGGTCTCAGACAGAGTCTGTTGGCAAGACGCCACAAAATGAGATAATTACAACGGGCCATTTAATTGCGGCCAAAATTAGTTGGTAATAACCGGTACTTTGGTTCGGGCGGCGAATCAAACCGATAAAGCCGTAGGCCGCCTTAAATATCACGACGATCTCGACCTTATCGGCCCGAACTCTCAGGGACCCGGCAATTAGGTTCTGCAATTATTGTAAGTTTGAATTTTAAAATTAGTCTAGAGGGGTACAAAGTAAACTTTTTGAAGGGATTTTTGTTTATCACGTACGTTTGTCTGCGCTAGGTATTCGGTTTTTCTTTGTCTTTTTTCCGTCTTCAGAATGTCGAAGTGTGCAAAAAATGAACTTTCTAAAAACCGCATTTTAATTAGATGAAGAAGGATAGATATTTCGTCGAACGGTCGACTTCGGTATAACCTTAGCAAACCCGAAATTTATAAGTTATTTCGATTATTTCGACCTGTGGATAATTTTAATGAATGGGTTGAGCGTATCGACAGGTTTTTCTCTTATTAATTAATTTTTTGCAGCTATCGTTTCTTTGGGGGCGATTACCTTCTTTGTTCTACTCTGCGTGAATTTAGGATGATTCAATGTATTTTATGGTATTTAAGCGATCTTATTTATTTCACTTCTTTTTGTCGGTAGATATTTTGTCTTTTGTATTCTATTTTTTATACATTTTACTCTCGCCTTATACGCCCATATTTTAAGATATACCTCGGTTTTTTTTTGCATTTTGATTTTTTTTTAATTCATTATGGTGTGATTGTGAGCACGGTTTAAAATTATATAGAATACATAACATGTTCCATTTAAAATATCTTTTTCAATACAATTTTAAGCCATTGCCACAATCAAAAATAGAAGAAATTTCTTTTGTGCACGATGAAAAGATGTAACTAAATTATTGAATCACTTTCGTAACCCAAGTGACAGTGTAGATGGTCGGCTATAATCAACCACATGTAGGTACTATTTAGGACATATTAATGTGAAAAGAAAGAAAACAAGAAATAAAATCTACCTAAAGTTCTATTATTCGAAAAAATACTATCCATTTAAAAAACATTCATTATATTTAGAATGAAAAATATTTTGACGCTTTTGCTGCCTGCTGAGTTTATTGCTCGAATAGAGCAGAAATTGTTCCTATTAAGATGTCTTGGATAGTACTTTGGATGATATTTTAAAGCAGAAACATCTGTATAAAAAAATTAATATCGATTTGCTTCTAAAGAATTCAATAGTCGAGTGTTTCTGATGATAATTCCTAAGGCTTCCAGAGGGGATTTGATGATGGTGCACTTGGACACACTCACATCTCATTTATTTGACAAGACAACACCATGAGAGAGCGGTGATTTGTTGTTGCATTCATTTCTTTGAATTTTCCATAATATAGTCTCAGATCATCTGCAAATAATAACTTCTCGCAAAGATCATTAATTTACAATTTACAATAACAAGAGCAATCGACCCAGATTGCTTCCCTGAGCGACTCTTGAAATGGGTCCAAAGAAATTTCATTGATAACCACCACAGCGCAATTGCCAACAGGTATTTCGACTTAGTGTTAACCATAGTGCTGCTTATGTTTACATTTAGCTTTGTTATGCAAGTACGTAGGTTCTTTAGACTTCAATACCTTTATACTGAACATAGAGCTATGAAACAGATGTATGCTTGAGCATCTTTAAGCTTTTTGTAACTCCTCGGCAGCCATAGATATCATAGGTCAGTCTGACACTGCTTTGCACTCTCTGTATTCTTGCTACCTCTAAAGCAATCAAGCAAGGATCGTACTTAATAACCGCGAAGGTAGCATACGATATTACGTAACGTTAGTCTAGCTGACTCGTCAGAGAGCTGCCCATTCATATAAATAAATTTGAGTGATACTGTAGCTCTCTTGATTTAATGAGATAACGGGTCCACATGAAGATCCAAGTTCTCGACGCTCATCGTTGATGTTATTTCCATGGCCTTTATAAAGATATCCAATGAGGAATGGACAAGGATACGCACGTGCCTCGAGCCAAAAACTGTACCTTGCGTCTTTGCATGGTTCATAAAAATGAGCTACAGGCCTTCGTTAATCCACCTCTGGGCTTCCACATACTAATTCAGTTTAAACAAATATACCTGTTTGGATGTCGTCAGCATATAGATGGTGTCTACACCAATTGGTCACGGTCACTAGGTTTGACGTATGTAGGGAGTACAGCAATGAACTATGAATTACCTCCTGTGGGACTCAGTCCTTTACATTACAAGGAACTGCGCTCGAGATCTATTAATTCATCTGAATCTATTAGGTTGCATTAACAAGGTAAAACTGGATTAGTTGTACCAAAAATGGAGATACACCTTTTCCCTTGTATGTATGAAGATTTTATGTTTAGCCTATATCCAGTGCACGCCGTAAATTAACATCTCTTTGTGCTAACATTTTCCAAATTCGGTGATATTATTTTGAACAGTTCATTTTCTAGAAAGCAGTCAATATAAAGAGACGGCGTCTTTAAATCCATGTGTTTGAGAACAATTACTAAAAGAATGGTGGTTAAATTTGAGGTAGAATTTTCTTTTGCAGAATGGTTCTGCAACCAGAGGTGCAGCTGCTAAATGTACTTCTATAGAATAATACTCGCGGCCAGCCTTTTAAAAATATCTGTTGAAGTACAATCCGAGGCACTGCTATTCCCAAGAGGTGCGTGAACAATGTAAAGGAATAGATCGGAGTTGTCACTTTTCTGATCATCCAATTGAAATGGGCACCTCCAAAAAGAAGTTGAAATCAAAGCTTGCACCAATAAATCAATTTCCATTCAAAATCAAATACATTTGCGGATCTAACAGTGCAGATCTTACCGAAAAAATTGTGTAAAAAATATGGCGAAGTTTTGTAAAATAATAAGCAGTAGCAAAGATTGGATTATGCAAATATTTACAAATCCCGAAGAAAATATTCATTTTAGGACGATTTTATGCTTGTAGAAGATAAACTCAATTGAAAAAGGCTGCTACTTTGTTATTGGAATTGTATTTCTAGGAATAATCCTTAGAAGCCGATGCCGAACTGTTATGGCCTGTATATGATGTTAACCATTACTAATCCAAAAATTCGCTCAAAGGGAAGTTCCAAATTCAGAAACACTTTGCACCAAATCGTGTTTCACAATTCAATGATGCAGCAAACATATCCATCAATTCGTTTCAAAATTCACCAAACAACCTTTAAAACAAGCGTTTCTTCGTCTAGTAATACGTTCATACCGCGGCTTACGATGACATTTTCGAATTACGAAAGAAATTTTAATGGATTTTGTTTCCAAAACCGGAAAGTGCTTCTGGATACGAAACTCAAGTTATAACTTTTACAGAATCGGCAGATCTTTTGTGTGGATAGTCACTGCTTCGCATTCGTAGTTAATATTGTTTTTACAATGTCAAAAGTTCTACAATTAGTATGAAATAACCCATTATTTCTCGCTTCACTAATATTGTCCTCGTCTCCCATATGTTAAAAAGTGTTATTTAAGGTATCAGGAAAAATCTATGGCTTTTAGATAAAAGTAGACCGAGGAAAAGTATCTATGACATAAATGTCATCTGTTTTTATGATTTGTAAAAAAGAAGTTAGGAAATCACGCAACAAATATAGTATTTAGTAAATTTTTTTTTTAAGTAAATTTTTCAGTTTTGAAGTTTCGTTGAATTTTGAAACAGACGTTTCCTTTTAAAAAGAGAAAAGTACATTTTACAGTGCTGCTTCAGTACACAAGATAAACCAGTAATACAAAAAAGACATCCAAGCTTGTAATAATAATTTGCTTTCCGAAAGGAAATTATTAAAAAATTAATATATTGACGAGATTGCCGGTGTTTATTTCAGTTCATTTATTGTGGAGAAAGAGAAAAACTGGTGCATCATTTTCTTAGTGAGGTTGCTATAAAATGCGAACTAGGAAATTGAATAGGAGCATAAGCTCCACACACACTATATCCAGTTATTAAACCATTACACATCAAACTACCAACCCAACAAAAAGTTTGTTGAAGTAATATTTTGTGTATCTGATGAAGTAGGTGTCTTCAATGGAGATCAGAAATTTGATATTAAAGAAATATTGAACGGAACCATGCATTGCTTAAATCTCATCATCTAGTTAGAATATTATTACTATTCTAAGGAACTATTAACACACACTTCACGACTTTTATTGTACGAAATAGATATCCTGAATATAAATATAACTAAGAGTTAGAAGGTGGTGAGATTCCCAATAGGCTTTAACAACATCTTGCGAAGTAGGAGTCTCAAAAAATGGATTCTAAGTAAAGGAAACTATCTGGCTCATACTAGCAGTGTTACAATTATTTCATGTAATTCGGATAAGTAAATATAGAAATCCGTAAATTTTACCCTTTATACGACCCATCCGATATATAATTCTGGAATTCGATTAGCGTCAGTCAAGGTAACTTAAACGACTCATCAATGTTGCTATTTAACCTAACTAAAGAACGTACAACCTTGAATTTAATACTTTACTAAATTATCTTCGAAATTGCTAATACTCCAAATGTTATATCAAAGACCCATAAGCTCCAATCCGTTGACGATCCCTTTCCGCTTCCTCCGTTGAAGTTATTTTATGAAAGCGGTAGCAATAGCTTGTCGTGGCTTACGTATAATGGAAGCGAAACAATTGTTTGTCATTTTCGTCAAAATTGTGACAATGATAGACGTGTTTTGAATTGCGTGTTATCTACTGGCAATATTTAGCTTGGATTGAGGTAAAGGAGTTTTTGATCGGTTTCGCTCGCAAGGTGTACGATTCCAAGAGAGTCGCATAATATACGTAGCACAGCTGCTTACTCACGTAATACGTATCGTGTACCGTGTATGTATTACATATATATATTTCCAAATTACTGAAATGCGATAATTGCATGTTAAATATTCTAATTTGCCTTTCTACGTAATAAGATGGGAGTTGATTGCCGTAGCGTATTACCAATTATCGTTTGCGAATGATTTTTGGTGGAATTCCAGAGTTCAGTTATGTACGCAAGCGTCCTTCTTGGAAGAATGCAACTGCAGTCGGCCTTCTCAGAAATTGATGCATCTCTCCGTGTCGACAGAAATACTTTATTTACTTCTTCTTTGAAAATAAGAAGCGCGTCCAATTGTAGCATATAAATTTATTCACCCTCTATTGTTTAGCGATAACTAGAAACAACTGCAACGCATTGATAGTATGCAAAGCGCCTCCTACACCAAGAGATACAGTACTTTTTATTTTTCTGAAAAGCTGTAGGTATGTATTGTCTGGCTAAAGATAGAGGTTGTATTTACACTTCGGTAAGTTATGATATCTAAAGTATTGGAGACACTACCTTTATCCATAGAAGCGCAATGCAAGCGACTAGTTATTTAATAGATTAAATAATTATGAAAATTCGCGATTTTCGATTATTTCAATAAAATTCGATTTTTGAAGAATTTCAATAAAATTCGATTTTTGAAGAATTTCAATAAAATTCGATTTTTGAAGAATTTCAATCCCGATGATGACTTAAATCTCATATGCCCCGCTCGCACAGGGGCTTGCTAGTGATTCGGTTCCAACAAGGCCCTGTGGTGTAATGATTAGCACACCCATACAGAGAATGGGAGACGTTAGTTGGGAGTATTTAAGTTGTCTTTCTTTTCTCACGTATTTCATCAATCATCGATAGAAAGTAAAAAGGTGACTTTGATCAACATAGATCTACTAAGGTAGCACATAGTTACTTGTCACTATATATACTAAAATAACACTGAACGCGAAAATTTTGTATCCTAGGGCTAGACTGTGATTGGTTGTTTAGTCAAGCGTCGTACCGTTGCCACAGCAAACAGGGCCGCGATTTCATTGGGTCCCAAATATTTCATTTCAATCTATTGTAATAACAATAATAATAATAATCTATTTAATTATTTTACACATAAAGTGCATATAATAGATCAAAGAAAATAAAGAGTAAAGCAAATTAAATAAAGGAAAATTACAAATTAAAACAAACTTGAAACTACCAAATTGAAATTAGCCACTTAAAGCAGCTAGAGTACTTAAACTACAACTAAAAGGAAAAACCATAAAGAGAAACAGGATCAGCGACCAAACAAAAACCCCAAAAAATAAAAGAAAGAAGCTCCCAGGTTTTCAAAGTAATACTCGTTCATATTATAAGAACAATGGCTTTGAAGAAACTCTTTAATAGCATCGCGGAAACTACGAACTGTGTGATTTTGTTTAATTTGCCCGGGCAAATGATTGTAAATCCTGATCTCCATATTTCTCCACACCAAGTATAGTGCCAGCAGCAGATCTCTACTTCTCGTAAGGTAACTGATATTCAGAATTCAAGCTAAAGGTGTCTGTGTTCTGAAGTACATAAACAGCTACTTCCATTATATAAATGCAAACAAGCGATAATAAATTGTATTTGCGGAATAAAGGCCTACAAAACTCCATGAACTGAGCGCCCACCAAAGGTCTCATTATAGCTTTCTGGGCCAGGAACACTTAAGCAACTGCAGCCGATGAACCCCACAAGAGTATTCCATATCGTAATCTGGAATAGATTTGCCATAATACAGCGACAGAAGGCCCTCCACCGTTACCTGTGATTTTAAGCAGCGAAACACATAACACGAAGAGTCTGCTAGCTAATACGCTACAATGTTCATTCCAGACCAGATTATCCTCAAAAATGACACCGAGAAATTTTAGGGAATTGGATTGTTCCATTTGTATTTGTCTATGGATAGGTGCTCAATTCTTGAGCGTCTATGCCATGTGTGAAGGACTAAGTTAAATAGATATCAGAAAGGAATAGCACTATGTCGTTGCTGTATAAGCTAAACAGTACTGGCCCCAAAACGGACCGTTGTACATTGTAGGTATGAGATATTATTAATATAATTCATTGCACAATGTTGATCGCGGAATAAATAGGAAGCCGCGAGATATTTAAACTGTATTTTCGCAGTAATTACGTAATATAAATTTAAATAATTTTGTTTATGAATTCAATTGATCTTTTAAAGGGCATTTCTGGGAGGGCATGCGGCCTTGCGACCTTGTAGCCTCATCGCCCCCAATGCCTTTTAACTCTTACTCCAAGCCTGTTAATATTCTTTGGTACAACCTTGCAGTATTGAAATCAATCAATTGAATACTCCTTCAACTTACCAGCGCCATCGTTTTACACGTAGGTTACTGGAGACTCAAATGTGAACCTAGTCCACAGTGCTGATTAAACTCTTTAAACATTGCATTATAAACAATCTTTTCATGGCTAACGATTGAATATAATTCTTTTCGCTGCTTTCTTCCACCGACAACTTCGATCTTAACAATTTGTCCATCTAACCACTTTATTTCGCATTGGTAACTAATAAACGATAAAATGAAAATTATTGAGACATAACTTGAGAACTAATAATTCTTTATTTTAGATAGTGAGCTGAATTACTCCAAAAAAAGCAGCAAATTTATGCCTTGTCTATTGAATGATTTTCCTTTATTTAGCTCTTATTTCTTTGATTTTCATGTGAGTTCTCTATTAGTCCTTAATTGTAGCATTTGTTTCGATCTTATAAAGCAGTAATAGGTTATCGAATTTTATGATTTATGCATTCAATATATTAGGATGAAATTTGTTTTTCCTTTATTTTGGTTGTGTATTATAGATAAGTATTGATCAAATAACCTAAAAAGTCATATGAAGAAAGAGAGACGAATGTTGTTTTTCTTTATGTTGTTGTTTGTTACCTCCTCTCTCCCTCTCCCTCCACACTCACACACACACACATACACACATACTTTACGATTTCTATTAATTTATCACCCTGCAATAAATTAACGTGTTTAACAACTCCGAAAATACATGACACTAAAGCTAGGGGAATTTTTGTTATTACTACTGGAACTGGAAAAATTTCTGTATTTCTATAAAACAAAGTATTAGCTCTAGCTCAAAGGATCCAATGAGGGACAAATTCTTTTCAAAAGAGCGAAATTACTTTAACTGCAGGGAAATACGGTAAATCTACAGCAAAAAACAAATGAGTGTGTAATAGACAATAAATATAAAGGAGTTTCGGTTTACAGCGAAGCATCTGTTGGGGAAATAAAATTATAAAACTGGAAGTGCGAACAATATATAAAGATAAACAATGAAACGAATCCTAAACTAATGGTTTAATAAATAATGTTGATGAGTAGGAAAATTGAATATCTAAATAACAGCTACATATAAGAACGAGGTAATTGCAAGATAAATAATAGGAACGTAAAACGAAATATTGAAATATATTGCAATGATATTTATTTTCTTTCTTTTAGTTCCATTTTGTTATGGGGCGATGCCATGTTGATGACCTCTTCGCTCCGATTTCGCCAAGATCGGTTTTTCTTCTTCGTCTTACACGCATAGACAAGCAATTTTTGTCTTAAAAACTATAATCACCAACGGAAAATGCAATTATACTTCTTCATTTCAAGATTACGTTATAGAGTTGTATATGTGTAATCATGCCGTCTATTTCGATCGGATACGATTTAAGTTGTGTATTAGATCCAAAAGAAAATCTATTGGTCAACCTCAAAAGAAAAATTTATTATTGCCTTATCTTTGATTGAACTGTTAAGTGCTAAAACTGTTCGAATGGCGATGGGGCAAGGAATTTTATTAGTAAATTACCATATGCAATACAGTTTATCATAAGATGGTACGCCGAGTGAAATATTTTTTATTTAGATTATTTAAATTTAAATTTAAATAACTTTTTAATTGTTATTATTTCAGCAATGATTTTATTGAAATACTTCAAAATGTTTATTTTATTTTATAATTTATTTTAAATTCTTCTATTATTTGTTATTTCTTGACCTGTTCAATGTCTGTTAGATCTAACAGGGACTAAAATATTATTGATGCTTCATTCTTGTTCATTCTTGCCCATACCTGGAGGTAGTTCACCTTAACCCGATATGATACGTCGTATAATCATGTTACAAATACAATATCGGAGGTTATTGTCATTAATGCCATGTGGAACGTCGTTAAATCAAATTCAGTTTCTCCGGCTCCCTCTCCTTATCTATGGCATTTTATTAGATAAATCTTTCTACGGCTAACGATAATTCCGGGGAAAAGGCAAAATAACTCGTCTTCGCTCCATTTTCTTCACGTCGTAAATGTTCGTTTCTAATGTAACATTTTTCTAGAAATAGATACAGAATAAATCCCATTTTGTCTTTATCACATCTTCGCAAATTAGATATTTCTTGGCAGTAAGGCATCAAGTCTGATAGAAGATACCGTTGCCGATACTCGAAATCCTTAGGCGCTAGAGCGCGAACCCGCATGACATATTACTAAGCCTGCATGAACGAGTACACCTTCCGTGTGCTTCATGAAATTAGGTTATTAGGTAATTAGACTAGGTAGACTCGAGTTTTGTCGACTCTCGAGGTAACCAGTAGGCCACACCAACCTCTTCTTATGAGACGAATAAACACGAGTCTGTCTAGTCTGCTAATTTCGTGAAGCGTAATTCATTTCTGCAGGCTTACATATTACATGCTGTAATATGATATAAAGGAAAGAAATCAGTTTATTGGAAACTTAATTTGTAAGAATTTACAATATCGTCTATTCGCAACGTGCGTTGTAATTGGTGGTGTTTTTTTGACAAACTCTATCAGAAACAAAGGAACGAAGGGACGCTGCAACAGTATGCCTCTTTAATTCAAGTCGTCTTTAAAAGAAGACATATTTGACAAAGTAATCGATTTTACCAGCAAATTCTTGTATTGTGGTGTTCAGTTACCAGTTTACTGATCCAAAAGAGCGTGAGATGCGTTACCAGACAGCGCGAGATTATCGTCAAAATTTGACTTTTAACTACTTCAATTTGCTTCTTGTAAAGCGTTGTTACAATTACAACCTACAGCTGTTAAAGTGTCAAAAGATCCAGACCTACGGCGAGTTTTTTTTTAACTTTTTTAATTAACCATTTTTCAGTTTATTGACACTACAGTTCATAAAACGTCAAATGTTTGCAAATTATATATCTCTTATATTTCAATATATCAGTATAAACGCATTGTACTCATCGTAGCATTAGCAAGTATACGATGAGGAGAACTACAAATTCATGCTGCCGTAGCTTTTGTAGAACTTCGTGTGTATCTTACAACAATGCGTCTACAAATAAGCATCTGTACGCAGTGGAAAACATGATTACGCTAGCGTGTCACAATTAAACTCTTAAAAGGCCAGTGAATAATAATCTCAATAGTTATAAATAATAAGCTAACGCGTTAAGATTGTTACTAAACCCATTCATTAATTCTAATTGACTCGTAAATTAGTATTAGCATTCAAATTTCCCCGTGTGTACCAGGTATTCATATACGCGTATTTATCCATTAGACGCTATCATTATCTTCGAATGTGTACATACTAGACACGTAAATTTGTCTTTTGATTGACTTACGCTGACACGGCCAACTGGAATCGTGAAACAGAAGACAATAAGGCATTAATGCTGAACAACAAAGGTGAATAAGTAAACGGGAAGAATCGGTATTAAATTTTTATCTAACCATCGCAATACGATTATACCTTTGGGCAGAATGATTGTTATCCGGGCTCCAAAGATAGAGAAATTTTTTATTTGGGTAATGGTAAATAATACTCTTTCGTTTTAACGAGACCTATACAATTACGTAATGAAATATTCACTGAATCTTTAAATGTTCTAACATTTTAGTTTTCATTAATTTTGTACCGGCGGTGCCTTTAACGAGCTTACGTGTCTCGAAAAATTATACTCGTTTAGGGATGAAAAATGCAATAATGAACGAACCGACTTCCGTCGTTCAATATTACTGCAATTGATTCCAGAATATTAGTATAATCAGGAAATCGCTAATGAAAGAAATATCGGTTGATGTATTACTGAAGAAGATAATTGAAAAAGCAGATTGATATTTACGAGAAAGACGATGTTTTTCATCTCAAACAGGCATGACATAATAATTGCCTTAATGAAAATGTTAGATCACAAGCAGTACATAAACAAGTAGTTCAATTATCTACTTCGATCGTAGTTGGTGTTCAGAGAAGATAATTTACATAACATGTAAAGTATAACCGGAAACTACCTATTGTAAAGCTAACGAGTTTTGTTGGATTATGTATTACGACCACATGGTTCAGCATAAACATTTTACAAAAAATTGTGCGTGTTTTGCTAACTTTTGCTTGTTTAGTAAGGCGTCGATTTTGATATAATTAACATTTTAGAACTAACAAATTACATTCAATCTACAGTCTTACACGATCTTAGCTAATTTCATAATTTGTTGTTGACGTAATTCTGTTTATAATTTCAATAATCGCTTACTTTTTTTTTTCTTACATTTGCGATGCCACAAGAAATCTTGACGTTATTTCTATCCAAGTGGGTTAACTTTTTCACCCCTTTTTCTCAGTAAAAACACGCTGCTTTAAATAAAACGTGCTTAAATGAAGCCACTAATTTAATTTACCATTAAATAAGGTTTCCTCGCAACAAAATACCATATAGACTGTTTACACTGACGTATATGTTAGATATGGGGTATAAGTACGTATGTAACCCTCCCTACTAAAAGCGACCCAAGGTGTGAAAATGAGTTTTCGAATAAACTCCTGATAAAAATGGGGTGGCTCCGATTCAGCAAGACAAATTAGTGACAAAAAGGAGATAATAAGTTATTTTGAAGATATTTATTGTAGTTGGATGAAAATAGTAACATTTTAGATAGAAGCTATTCACATATTTTGGAAAAGCAACCGCTTTCTTGAATTTTGTAATTTATTCAAGACAGCGACATTCTTGGTTGTGGAACATATTCTCTTGCGTATGTATAAAAGCGCCGTCTACTTCCTCCAATAATTATTACTTGCTTCCAGTAATTCCCTCTTTGTGCGTGTAAAATAGATTACCAGCCATGGATTAATTTTGGATCCCATCGACTATGTCGGTGAGACTTGGAAAATCAAAGTCTTAAGCACATGACGAGGAAGGTCAACGCTTACCGCATTAAGCTAAGAAACCTAATCAGTGCCTCCTATAGAGACTTTATCAATGCTTTTGAAAATCAAATCATTTTGGATCCTAAACATGATTGGTTATTGATTCACACCAAGCAGAGGCAACTGGGATACCTGGTGTTTTAAGACATAACCATCTTCAACCTTTTTCTACCGATCTCAACGTTAACGCCATTTAAACACAATTTTAATTTCATGCCTCTAAATTCTATTATATAACAATGCCCACTTTGCCATAATTCTACTTCTGAAGCTACACCTGTACTAACTTTATACTTGGAACTAATTGCAAGTGCTCTAAAATCTAACTTATTGCCGGTCCTGGTGGTATTTCCAGCTTCTTATTGTGGACATGTATTACTCGAACATGTACGTCTCTATTTTGCCAAAAAAATAGGTTGTATATGTCCCATCATTGAAAATGGCAACTCCTCACTTCATATCAGGCTCGCCAAAGACAGCAAAGAGCGCTGTCGCTCAGCAATACCTTAGATTACTGGCAGAATTTTTGACAGGTATTGTAGCCCTAAAGCATCACTTGTTTAAACCAAAGAAAGCCAAAAGCCAAATCTGTCGTCTATGGAGAGAAGACCTGAACACGACAGAAAAAAGCGTGCAACTATTATACCGCACACAATGGCATTTTTTTTGTTGAGAAGTACCGACTGCACTTGCTAGTTTCCAAAGTACTAGGCAGTAGTGGGAACATAGCCAAGCAAAAACTGAATTTCTTTGCTTAAACTTTTTCAGAAAATGAATAAATTTAGCGGAAACCTAAACCTAGGTAGAAGAATCTTGATCTTTTAAATGCAGTAGTTTCCTTCTGAAGAGGTAATAGTAGCAGTATTACGCATTTACCTGTTTCCAAGTTGAACTTGATAGATCATTCTTAAATATTTGTTCAACTGATAATATGCTTGCCTTGTTAGTTTATTGTACGAAAGTCTTCAGCAATTTGCTGTATAAAATTACTTTTTCGAGTATTCATTCAGAAACATACAACAGACGCTTTGTTAGATAATATCACTTCATAAGCGGATATGTTTAAAATAAAACTTAAAAATCGAGAAATTTTGTCACCAGTCATGACCTCCGAAGACCATATCGCGGTATTTTAAAAGAATTCGCTAAAATATAGGACCGGAGCTATCGTCCGCCATATATCAAGTAACTTGTTAATTCAATTATAAATCTCAGCTACGGCAGACAATACGTGGGGCACGATATGGCACGACAAAGACGTAGAGCGGACGAACGATTTCCAGAGAAGCGAAGAACGTATGGCCGAAGCAATTGGTGTGGAGCGAGAGAAGCTCGAAAAGTGAGCGACGATGATCGCAGAGCGCCGAGAGAAGAGATGATGATGATGATCTGATGAATCGACGCAATGCACGCAAGGCGGGCCGAGGTCCGGGCCCTAGTAATGACAGGGCCCCACTAATTTGTCAGTATAATTGGTGTGTTGGCGGCCCGGGCACCTCTCGCAGGCGGGTTTTAATTGTCAATTGGCGGGACCGCGTTAATTGCATCGCTAGGGATGTGAGCTTTCTCCAGGCAACTATATATATATGTATATGTTCATCGATACATAGGTGTGCGCAATGTAATACATATGCATACAACGCAGCTCTATGTTGTTGTGTAACGTTTACAAACGTATAAATAATCTGACATGCAGCTATTTGGATGGCTTTGAAAACGATTTGATTTGAAGCTTTTTTGAAATTTCCGTTACGTGCAATCCATGAATAAAATCATATTTGCAAATGTGAGTATTATCAGCTTGTCTAGAGTAACTAGATTTATTTTAATACAATGGTCATGGCATTCCACTTTATAGTTGCGTTTCCTTTGGATTTTAAAAGAAATAGCGTGGATGGTGTAATTCCATGAACAGGAGAATTTAACATTTCTGAAATAGTTAAAAATGACCAGTTGTCTTCAAATAGTTCGACGAAAAGAAAGCAATGCTTCACTGGTTGAGATCTAATTAAAACGTATAAAAATATCCTTATTGATTTTTCCTGCTTTAAAACAGGATTTTTTCCAAATCATCATCGATTATAAAATCCCTCTATAGAGGTAATAATAAAAGAAAGCTAGAGACCGATTACTTAAATCTCAGTACGTTCGCGGACGATTTACAACAGGCACCATCTACATAGCATTAAATAAAATCATGTAAATGATATCAGAGAAAAGAAGGATTGCTGGAGTATTTAGGGATCTCTCAGAAGCTTTCGACTGTGTCGATCATGCCATCCTAAAAGAAACTAGAAAAAATGTGTTTTGGAGGAAACGTATGCAATGTGCACAATTTATTTGGAGTAGTAAAAAATATAAATCAGAATGAATGAAAACAGAGCGAGGCTTGCGTCCTAGAAGCATTTTTGACTTTACTATACACCAGTGATCTATCGGAAGTAAAAGAATAATTTTTTTGCATGCTGATGATACGTCCGTTATAATCCCAGAAGATTCATATATATGTACAGCCATGTACCGGATAAAATAAAAACCTGTGAACTAAAAAAACTCCAAAAAGGTGATGAAGAAAACTTTATTAAAATTTGGAATTCCCTTGATATTTTCTAACCTGAAATCTCCCATTTGCTAGATACAAATCCTTATTAAATAAGCAGCTTGGTTGGGTGATACGTAAGATACATGCATATTACAAAATTTGATAAAGGACCATGTTTAACATTGCTTTTACTGCAAGATTCAATGTACTTCCTTTACATAGGTCTGTGGGATTGTATCATGAACAACTCGGTTGCCTCTCAGATCATGAACACAGTTATTCCTTCCTTATCGAAATGTTGAAGAATATTTTTGTAGGTTTTTATGCCAACTGCATGAAGAAATAGACATGTTGACTCCCATATTGACAATTTTTTTGTACTTATCCAATAGCTCTGTGCTTCTTCTGTAGCGCTTCAACTTACTCATGATCACTATATGCCTTTTAAATTTATCCATGTCCATGCATCGTTGCCGAACATGTGTCACATATTCTCGAGAAAATATGTTGGAGCAAGGACCACCATTTACACCTTGGCTACGTTTGCAGTTGTCTTTTATGAATTTAGTAATATGTGGGTCCTCTTCAATGTTCGCTTTATTAAGAGAACACTACCATTATACGAACTCTCCGAACTAAATTCGTCGTCGGTCATTTCCAATTCTTCTTACGCATAATCTTCAACTGGAAAGACAACATTTCCGACTAACGGAAGGACAAAGCTTACCCCTTCCTTCTCCCTCACAAGACACGACATGTTTGTACATATCTCCGAACTTCAAAAGTCGCTTTCTTGATACCAACTTTCCCAATTTTCCCCAATTCCGCTATTTCTTCTGTGCGAATACTTAAACTACGAGGTGATACCCAAAGGTTCCCGAAATTTAAACCACGCGGGCGAACGTAGTTAGTATACCAAGCCATCACCACCAAGCCAAAAGAAGTTCCTCAAGTCAAAACCAATATCAAGTTTTCACTTATCTGCGTTCTCTTCTCTCTTCTTTATTGATGGGATTATCCATAAAGAGTTTATATCCCTAGACCTAAGGCAGCTAAGGAAGAACGTAAGAATGAAATGTCCGTAGAAGTGGGTCAGAAATGGCTGGGTTCTCAACCTAATAATCAGAGACCATATCATTGGTCATTCAATTGTTTGTCTGATTTGGGTTTCTGCGACTTTCCCCTTTCCATAGATGAAAATTAGGTTGAAGAGACCAAAATTTCACATGATGGAGGAGATTGAAACTGAATCACGGACAGCACTGAGCACATTAACAGAGTTCCAGAGTGCATTTCTTTCGTGGCAGAAGCGCCTGGATTGGTGTTTGCACCCCCACATATAACTGTATAACTTTTCTGTTGTAACATGCAACTCCAGCAAGATAATTTTTGAAGCCTTTTACTTATCAAGCTTTGTAGACGATTTTTTTAAGACAAGCCAAATACTTTAAGCAATAACAAACTTCGTAAACAGGTGCAAAATAACCAGGTGCTTTAAATTTCCTAACGCTGAAAGGGGAAAACAGACTAAAATCATCATCGATCAAAAAATTAATTACGCCGAAGAGGAAAGATCACGTACCTATCTTACCTCTACTTGTATTCCTCCTTAATGCATTCCACAATGTTTCAAAGCAAAGCTGCTGAAGCTTTTAACTGGTGGGCATTCGGTTGTTCGTCTCACGGACACGACACCCTTGTACGAACGCCGTTGGCCCCATAAAATATATTTAACAAAATATACACACACAAATACACGACTACCTAGTATCCAACCATGGATTGCGGGAGAGTCGGGACGTATAGACGGGCGAGCAGCAATTAGTCAGTAAACAAATAACAAATGAACCATAAATAAGACGGTGTTATTCCCGAGCAACAGTCCACATCGAGTAGTCGGCGTCGCGTTAATTACTGGCGGGCTAATTAAAGGGCTACGGTGCAGCTGGACGGGTGTGGTAATGCATAATAAATACTCTGTTTCCAATTATAGCCTTCAGACGCGCAGGTTCATTTACACCGGTGATAATAATATTTCAAATATTTGTATGGCCATTAATTGTTCTGCATTTTGTGTAGGAGTAGTCTACCCTTGGTAGGTTGAGATTGGTATGCCGAATACGGGTGGTAGTAAAGTAGTAAGAAGTAAATGAATACACTTGATTATACTGAGAAGAAGAAGCCACATTACTCAAAGGATGAAATAGGTACAGTTACTAATAAACTAAAACCAGACTTGTGTAATCAGTTGCGAAAACTTTAAAAGTTGTTCACCACTTGAAGGCAACTAACATAAGGGAAACAACATGACTGGAAATGGGGATAATAATAAACAAAAAAAGAACAACTGACAATTGAGCAGGTAACTTCAATAGTATCTTACCGTTCGTCCATTCCTTTGGAAATTTTCCTTCTTTATGATTATGTAGCATATTATCAACCTTCAAAGGTTATTTCCATAAATAAGTTCAACCTGTTGCCACTATACAACACGAATACTCGTCATTTCACATTTTGCGAGAATTTTTAGCTAAATGATAAATACAAGAAGAGCTGCGTATGTCTTAGCTTTTCGTTCAAGTTTGCTGCTATTGCGAAAACTTTTGAAATAGCCGTTACATACACAGCCAAACGCAAAAAAAGTTAACTGAATTCGGTTGGTTATTATGGTTATGGTTATGAACAACAAGAGGGTGAGACGCATTTCATGATATTTAGTGCACAATTGGCACACTATGCATCC
Organism: Oryctes borbonicus; assembly: GCA_902654985.2. Classification (NCBI taxonomy): domain Eukaryota; kingdom Metazoa; phylum Arthropoda; class Insecta; order Coleoptera; family Scarabaeidae; genus Oryctes; species Oryctes borbonicus. The sequence continues at coordinate 4,115,838 of LR736857.1, forward strand.
TCTTTAGGCCTAGAAATCCACAGACCTTCAACCAACCATCTTGGTATGGGTTAGGGTGTCGCCCAGAGGAGCCACTCTATTAGCAGAAAACATGGTCCTTAAATGTCGTCAGAGCAGGGCACATCGTTGACAACAGGAAGTGTTCACCTGTTGTTGAGAAATGTTTTTTTGTTCTGGTGGACGTAACAGACAACTACGAAAATGAATGCGGATGGAAGGGTAAGTAGGGAGGTGTATCAAATATTTGTAGGGTTCATCGAAGACAAAACAGAGATAGCCATGGTAGAGGGTAAAATAACTTATGATCCTTGCTAATTTATTTTGGTAAATTTGATAAATAAATATCGTTCGAGGAACATCATAGATCATGAACCCATCGGCGTGAAAAGAGCTGCCAAGGATACCAGCCAGTTTTTCCGATGATTCCCGAACATCCAGTGGCGGTCGTAATACAGCAGCAAATTGGAGAAATAGAAAAAGTTCTATCTATGTTAGCTTCTGTGACTATTATACTGGATAAAGTTAAACCTAAATCTTCTCAGATGACGAAAATATCAATTAATTTAATATCCAAACATTCTAAAAGCTTCTAAAACCATAAACTATCATCCTGGATATAAGTTCGATGAAAGAAATCGTTCTTAAGGTAACAATAAAAACCCGATAATAGTTTATGGTGAAATTTTGAATTGCTAGGCTATACCTAACGTGTCAAGAAACCTGCGTTAAAACAATAAATAAAACAACAAGCTACCAATATCCACCATGTGCAGGTGCACGTTTCGCCTTAATACGGCTCATCAGTGCACCATTATGGAAGGTGGTAGCTGTAATTGATATTGTCGTATATAACGAAGATGTACCGATGCGAGTATCTAACTAAGATACTCTGATCACTGCAAATTAATAGCTTTATCGACCTCTATTAATGTCCCACGTTCTGCAAGGATAGTAGGCTTCGACTGGTGCCATCACACCAGGTGTAATTAATAAATACAGTACCTTAATTTTGCAATCGTCGCTTTCGTTCTGTTTTAATTGGGCAAAGGTACTAAATTTTGATTATTTTAAATTTGTTAATATTCAAATGCTATAAAAAAAAAAGACAAAGATTAACCTATACTTGCCACTAGCATTATACCTTCCTTCTATTTAAACTGTATCCTTTTTATGGTGTATGTTCCGAGAAGCATAAAACGAGAAAACAAACCACTGACGTATCCAATCCAATCACGTCTTCACATCTAATCGAAAGCGCTTATTAACAGCGGTCAATTACTGAAATGATTCCCAATTACGAATATATTATTCACATTAGGTAATTTTAATAATTTCCACTGGACATGGTACGAAGTACTTAATTGAGTCTAATAATTAGATAGTGGCCTGTAGAAAAAATAATTTAATTATACGGCCCCGAATGAAATTCATCCTGCAATTATGAGCGAAAATAAAATTCCGGACAGAAAAAATACACCACTAAACCGTACGTATGGTACACTACATCATATAATAAAAACGTTCGCCTCCCCTGGAAACTTCATTAATTATTCATATGGTGGAAAGAAGTGGTTGGTTATAGTTGGTTCTTTATGTCGATACCGTAGAGAATGATTGTAAATTAGGCGAGCGCTAGCACACAATCGGCTTTATGTTTAGATGCAAGAATGTGTTCTTTCCAATTTGATTTTAGTAACTGATAATTTCAAAAAGAAAAAGGGAACGGGTTACATACATGAATGCATGAATTATCCGTGAAGAATTAATGGCCGTTACATTAACTTATTGCAAAAATATTATTATACATACAAGCATTACGAGAATAGGTTTTACTAGGTTTAAATAGTCCTGCAAGCTAAGAAAACACGACCACTTTAAACATTGCATAACTTAAAACTTCGGTGGATATACTCCAAAGAAATTTTCTTTCTATCATGAAGACGGTTGTTGGCTGTTGTTATTTTGGGACGATCACTTTCTCGATTATTTTTATGCGGTCCAGTAGTCTTATTAACTGAACAGGATAGTGTGAACGCTTTGATAATTAAGCAATTCTACTTTGCAAGATTTCTGCACAACTCAAAATCGTATTGTGTGCGTTCCTAGTTTCACTGATTGTTACCTTTTTGCAATAATTGCAAATATTTATGGAGAAACACTCTTTGCCTGAACATTGAACATACAATCATACATGCATATTCCATAAGCTATTCTGCCCTTCTGCAGGGTGTACGGTGTTTGTGGAATTGAGTCGTTTAGAACTGGTCTTTTACAAGTTTCTCTCCCTAGTCTTTCGTGTTGTATTTGTCCCATTTGACTTCTCTCCTGATCGCTGGTGCCCTTACTTCCTCTGACTACGTTCTTCTTGGTCAACTTGGTTTCCTTTTACTTGTTTACTACTTACGCGTTCATACCACCACAATTGTGCTTCTTTAATTTTTTCACTAGAGGTCTTATTTTCAGATTTTGTCTAAACTTTGTGCTTCTGATCTTATCCATTTTCGTTTTATTTTCGATTCTTCTCAAAAATCTCAGTTCTATGGTTGATATTTTTTAGTGCCTTTTTATATCGTCCGTGTCTCCGCTCTATGTATCAGTATCGGCCTTACTATTTTTCTGAATATTTCTTGTTTACCCATAGATAAGTTCTTAATACTGTTAAATAATGTCCCTCCAGCTGTTACTCTTTTTTTTTTATTTCTATTCTTTTACCTTCCACTAATGTCGATCACAAATATCCGAATTTGTGTACTTGTTGTAGTTTTTCATCCTCCACCTTTATTACATATTATTGTTCTATGTTCCCTTTGATAACCCTTTTCGTTTTTTCCTCACTGATTTTCAAATTTATCTTCTATGGCACTTTCTTATATTACAGATTCCATATTTCTGTTAAGTGTCACATTTATAACATTTTAACGAAACACTCCAACAATTTAAGGGTGGTGTGGTTTTAATTGCAGCCAGTGTATTTAGATGAAGCATAAAACTCCGGTGCATCAATTTTGGTAAAAACTTTCAGATCATCAGCGAACAAACTAGGGCAAATTAGGCCCTAGATTATAACCTTATGGCACACCTGACGAAGACATAAATGACAGTAACATTATTATATACCACAAATTGACATCTTTTAAATAAGATGCAAAAAGGGCAATACTCTATGATCAAACCCATGCTTATTAAGTTTGCTCGGAAGAACGTCATAATCCACATTATTGAATGCATTTGCAAAATCAGTAGAGATAACATCCATCTGGGAATTATTCGCAAATGTACCCGACAGGAACTGAGTGAAATTTATCAAATTCGCAGTCGTCGATCGACCTGGCAGGAATGCATGTTGAAAAAGGGAAAGATACGATTTAACATTACAGTAAAGGCGGTTGCTGATACCACTTCTTGTAATAGGAAAAACTGAATATTTTCCACTTAGAAGGGAACAACTGAGAACAGCCTTTGATTATATGTATTGGGACATATCAAAGGCCTTCCTGCCAGGCACACTACGAAGACCAGACTCAATCTCACGTGCCTTGAAAATGTTATAAATGCAATATTTAAGTAAATCTTTGGACTGTTCCTTTAATTGTCCGAATTTTTTGTGAACGGAATGAATTGATTTTTGGATACAAGCGACGTCGTAGAAGAATACCAACTAAGTTCTATGATTCTATGTAAAGTACGTTTTCCATTACGATCCGTAATAAAAAGTAATTCTTCAGAATTTTATCAATAAGCATCTAAACATATGAAGCGTCGGTAAATGCGTAAGCTATTATCGTCGTCTATAATGAACAACGAAAGTACATTTAATAAAAAATACACACACTTTTATATATGAAAACAGAATCTTGCGGTTTGTTTGGTAAATTTTACTCTAAGCATCAATCTCATTCAATCATACTTATATTGATTGAAACGCGTTCCTAATGTACCCCGACGGGTATCATATACTATACACTGCACGCGGGCATTAATAGAGAGAGGCTTAGTTATTGAAAAGGGACAATGCGGAGTCCCCACATCAAAAAGAATTTTTATTAATATTTCGTCGAAACGATCGCTGAAAGTACTTAGCGAGATAACGGTTGGGGTCATCAATAAAAAACCATATTTATACACTTTTATTAATGGCGTTTACAAAACGTTTCGAGGTATTCGTCTGCCTTAAGAAATTATAAACGCTACCGTCTAGTTTTCAGGCCGGCAGCGGCAGAGTCGACATTCTGATTGTGAATACGAAATTAGCCCGGTGTAATTGAAAGATTTCTAATATATCTTGTGGTATATCATCATTATTGATAGGGGGAACTCGTTGACCAAATAAATATTGCACGACAGCGATGAATTTTTTAACGACGTCATAAATTATCTTAATAACGATACGGTGTTATTTGGTGGTGTTCTTCCACGTTTCTTTCCTCTTCATTATCGTTACTTTTCCTTCTATCGATGTCATTTTTTCTAGACAACGTGGCGTTGGGAATCGTGATTTTGTTTATAACAAATCTTTACATCGCTACGAATTGATGGGTAAAGAATGGGATATCGTTCGGGTATTAATTCTATCGATTGCTCTTTTCCAATCTACATTCTTAAATAATTTAATAGTTCCACGATCGACTTGTTAACAAGAACTTCACCATCGGAAAGAAGAATATGAAGGAATGAAAGACACGACGGCTTCAGGAAAAAAAGACAATAATAGACCAATTAGTTTTATGAGCAATTTTAAGATATGGATCGACATTTTTAGAGATGTAATTTATTTAATGATGATCTACTATAAACCGTTTTATTATGTCTTAATTTAGGTGTTATGAGATATAAATATAACACCTGTAAAGACTCTTAATAAAATAAAAGTAATAAACAGGACCGTATCGTATAGCAACGATGGCAATGCTAGTAGTTATAACTTTCAGGGTCCTCTATATTCGATTAATCGCTGACGGTAATCCGAAAAGTTTCAAGCCTCAACGTGAAGCGTGAATCGCGCATGCTTTGAAAGATAATTTTCAGCCGTGTTGGACGCTTAGCTGTTATTTAACAGTCGTTTGTCTCAGTCGATGCTAGTGTTTCTGTAAAAATTGAAAAAGCCAAATATCAAGCAAAGAGAAAGATATAGGCTATTTAATCCGTGGCGACTGCTTCTTGGGATATTCATGGAGATGCATTAATCGGCCATTTTAAAAAAGGAAAACAAGAGCATACTACGCATCATTACTTGACAGCATGAAGGCAGAGATTGCGGAAAGCTGCTGTATTTGAAACAAAGGAAAATTTTGCTCTGCCAAAAGAACACATATCAATTGCCACCATGTCAAAAATTAAATAAATAAATTGGCCTTCGAACTGATAGACCACCCACTACATTCACCAGATCTCGCTCGCAGCGACTTTTTTCTGCTTCCTAGTACCAAAGTTTCGCTCGGAGGGTAAAGATTTTCAACCAGCGGGGAGGCTAAATGCATGTTCTGCAAACGGTTCTACTTCAATTCCGCAAAAGTGAATCATTTTATGTTTAATTCTCTTTGGTACTTCAGACATTAGGCAATAGACATTAAACATTAGACAGCCTATAATGATCTTCGGAACAAAATATTCAGATGATACAAAGTTTTCAGCTGGCGTTGACTGATTTGGTCATAGGCAGAATCAGGATGACAGTATATTAATGGATTAGTAAAGATTTATTTCTATCGCATACTAACTGATCCAAAAATGTCTTATTTATTAGCCAGCAAGCGTTGGATCGTTCAAAAATTAAATTAAATAGAATTTAAGCTATAACTTCTCTAAGGTATATCGCGGTGTATTGTATCACCAAATTAGTATCGATATTTTCAGAGGTCTTTCAGGTTACCAGCATCGTTTCATACCCAAGAGATCGACAATTATAAATTCGATTTGCTTTACTCAATTTGTTTCCAGCATTCTGGATGAACACGGTCAAGTAGATGTCATTTGCTTATATTTTGCCAAAGCGTTTCATCGACTTAATCGTGCAGTTCTTTTTGCAAAGTTGTCAGCTTTAGGTTTCCTCTCTGAACAAGTGACAGGTTTTTGTATCTTACATAGCACATAATTCAACGTCAGTATTTGCAACTTCAAGAATCTCTCAGGGGTCCAGGTTGGGCCCGTTTTTGTTCTTACGATTTAAGTCGACCTCTGAGTTGGAAGTACTTTCGACCTCATATTATTACATTGCAAGGGTAGTTTCGAGCACCAATAAAAATGTCTGGCTTTATATTGCGTACGTTTCAATAGTTTAACCGTGTTACGTCTACGTTATTTGGTAGCCTTGTCAGGTTTGGAGTATGAGGCGTTAGTTTGGAACTCGATTTAGTTTGTTTTATAAGTCACAGCTTGAAAATGTCCAAAGAAGATTTTTAAAATATATCCACACAGCAGGCTTATCTTGAATGCGGTTACCCGCAAGAGCAGCTACTAACTAGGTTTAAAGTTTCTGTTTAATGTTATTCATGAGAGTATTCATTGCCGTCAAATTCTGGAGAGTTCGTTGTTCTTGGTGCCTAGACAGACTGGTTGATATTCTTTAACTTTTTATATCCCTTCTCTGTGATCGAATTGCTAACTAAATCCCCAATCAGATATTGATAATTGGAATAATCTGATTTTCTTCAGCGTAGTATTGGGCAGTTAATTTTTTCGCATCTTTGATTATTTTTTTAAATGTTGAGTACTAATTGTGCGTTATGCACTGCATGATATAGTTGTATTTATTCTTCTGCTTGGTACTTATTTAATTAATTGATTTCTATGTATCATTGTCCTTAATTTAGTTAACATTGTTACTGTTGGGCAATAAACTATCATTATTATTATTTTGCCAAGATCTTGCAACAAATACACCCTTAATAGAGTGCTATTGACTAATTCCCTTTTTCGGGCTAAAACAGTCAACTTACTAGCTAGTTTCACATGATTACGCCAAGAAATTAATATTCGTCCAAGAATTTTATATTTTAAATTTTAATTTTTAATACTACCTTTAAAGGAAAAGAAAAGTTTAAATTAATTATGAATATAATCACCACGAGAATTAGATACTCGCGAAACCATTTATATGAAAAGGAACATAAATTTGTTAATCCGAGAAGAAAGTCCTCTTAGTCACTCCATGTTGATGGATTCATTGGGATGAAACGAACACATATCTGCATTTTTGTTTTACAGGCCTGGGCTTTGCCGATGTGTTATCGTTAGTTAAACCATAAGTTTGGCTCGGGTTCAATAGAATTTAGCAAAGTCACCTATAATCAAAATAATGAAATCGCAATACCAAGAATATTGATTCCTTCAGATTCAAGTGTATTACTTTGATTTTATTGTAAAGGGATAAATCCTATGCGCCCATATTAAGAACAATTTTAATCGTGGTGGCACCATTTTGTTACGGAGATTCCTAGAGCTGTGGTTTATTCAGCAAAAATAGTCGAGACAAGGAATTTACATAATTCTATTCCTATTCCAAACAGGAACGGTTAACGTCTTCTTCATTTAATACACCTTACTCCGTTCCGAATGCTCCTGTTGGGGAGCAATAGAACCAGATTGTTCATCATCCAATATTGTATTATATATTATGGGAATTAGCAAAAAGTGGAAATAAAATCAAGCTTCAATAAACACGTTAATCAACCTTGAAATTTTTAATTTGACGATAAGGTGCTTTTTTAATTGAGTGTAACGAAAGCCTGGGTATGATCACTCTGAAACCTTTATATCTCCAGGTTGCAGATTTTTTCCTTAGGTATGCCTTTCACAACTTTTAATTTTCCCTCGCGCAAAAACATTAAATCACACACATTTCTCGCGCACATAACACCGTAATAACGTCTAATTAAACAATTACGTTACAAAATGCTTAATGTCAGAAACCAGCTCGAACAAGGCGATATGACTCGCGGTCTTTTTGGTATGCCTCGGCGAGCAGCGTATCGCCTTCGGTTGAGCATCAAGCGTCTGGGTCGAGGAGTGTGGGTGAATTAACAGTGTAACGTCGGAATGCGAGCTAGTGTCTAATTGCAATTAATCAATGGTTAAGCTGGGTCTCATGGCACGACCGATCAAATTATAACTCTATGGTAAAATGCCTGTCGGCGAAAGCAACTACAACCTCGGTAAACAGTGCGTTTACACTTCCATAATTATCGACGGTATGCTCTTGGTGCATCGAATCGGTCGTTCTTGTACGATTACGTTGCGCCTATGTAACTGGGCTTCGCTGTCTTGTTTCCCCGTTTCCAGAGAAATACTGTTCAAAGCGCTGCTGAAGCGACGAGATTAAAAAAGGTTTGATGTACTTTTCGGTTATCCATGAAGTACCAAATTAAAAACGGTTTTTACTTTATATTTCGTAATTTATCGCATCCAACAAATTTGTTTTTTTTTTTAACTAGATGTAATGATAGAAATTTAGTGTTTACAAAAGTTTGAAATATCTACACCACTTTCACAACAATAAAGAATTGACCCACAAAGAATAACTTGATTCTCATTAAGTAAATTAAAAGCTGTCTCGAAAGAAAAGCCGTATATTCATCAAATTAATTGTTTGGTGCCAATCAGATTTAAAGATACCTTATTTCACCTAATTTGGATATTAATTTGCCACTTTGTTCATTGACGATATTGCCGCATGATTTGCAAGTTTCTTATTCGGGGACCAGGTGGCCTTTTTGACCATCAATTGGCATCCACCACATCTCCGCAATTCTTAAATACCAATACTTCCTTTGGATTTTCTAATGCGATGGTCGATATCCTTTACTCATAAAATGTCATTACTCTGCTCTGGTGAAATATCGCTTCAGGTACACTTCATTGGTGTGGAGTCGTGCTTATGGTAAATCCGAAGAAAGTTCAACGTAAAATGTTGGAATACGCGTGCTTTACGAGAAATTTTTTATATTTAGAGAGAAATTGTTGATGTTGCGCATCTGCGCGGCATTTATACTGATATCACCTAAAACATAAGTGCCTAGCAAAAATGCAAAGGTCTCATTTCTATTTCCTATAACGATCATTTGAGGTTTTTAGCATTTCTTAGCATATTTCCCCCTTTTAGATTATTAAGATCATACTCACTATACAACCGTCGAACAAATCAGACCATTGTTAATCTACTACTTACTCCAACCAAATACAAATAATGATAATTTTTAGTACGACAACTTTATAACTGAAAAATCAATGCAATATTGCGAAAGTAACATGGCAACAAAAATCAAAGTTTAACTGAAAGAATGCCGGATACATTGAGAAAACTTTGTCAAATATATTTAGTTTTAAATAGGGCCCTGTTAAATATTGAGATAATCACTAAAAACAAATTATTATAAAACTCGTTGGAGTACAAATTAAGAAAATGCGGTGGCATTTCAGTTTTTACATTAATATCTTCTTATATTAATTATAGTCGTATTAGGAATTTGCTGCGTCTATAGAAGGGCACTGCTTTCAATTAAAGCTCGCCGATTAAGCCTATTGAATGTACATCCTGCAATGGTATTTGGCTTTGTCTGATTTTTAATGTACAGCACATATATATATGCAAATAATGTCGTGAGAATTACCACATTTAAGAAATTCTCTTTTTCTGTAGTATTTTCAGGGTTTGGGGAAGTAAGATATATGTTCGTATTGAAGTAATTACCTGGAATTATTGGAATAGGAAGTATACCAACAATATTATAACTTCTGCTAATTCCAATAAGAATATCGTTCCCGGACTAACTATTTCCAACCAACATACATAGATTTTTAAAAATAATATTATTTAAAAGTATAAGTGTAGTGCATATGGTTGAAAGCTTGCGAAGCTAAGCTGAGTTGGTGGCCTCTTCCCAAATTACTATTTCCTCATTGTCTTACAAATTAAGATAAAACCCATTTTCGTTTTTTTTTTTAAGATACCAGTAAACAACATTCACCATCGGAAATTAATCATATTTTTGAAATTCCAAATTATTTATACGATATTTAAAATATTATGGTAAGCATGGGTCGAAATTTCGACATGCAACACCCCCAGGGAAACAAAAGACATTCTGGTGGATATTGGAATCAGAAAGGTTAGTACCTAATTTTGTTCATAAGTTAAAAGCTTGGTGGTATTTTGAAGCAAGAGAAGATGGGATAGACAAATTTTGACTAAACGACAATCTTTCAAAATTCTTCCATAGAATAGAAATTAAAAACATATCAAAACACATCGACCATTGAAATGTAAATACCATATATTGAATCAAATTGGATCCTTTAATTTCGAAATTATTATTTATATTATTTTTTTTGGGTCTTTGAAGAACGAACAGATTTTGGACGTGGGTTGAGTGCTGCGCCGAGGCAGGGCTTTGGCAAAGGATATCGATCTGCATTTTTGTCACATGAAGAACTACAATGAGTAGTTAAAAATTCATTAACTTGGCCAAATCAACACATACATTAAGAAAACCTTTATTTAGGTAAATTTATAAAAACAGCTATCGCGTAGGGATTGATTTAGAAAACTGTAACATTTTGTAGGAGGAAATATAATTTTTAGATTTCATAAAAGAATCGCTTAATTTTCATTTCATTCCGTTCGAAAGAAATCAGATTCATCAGAAGTTTAATTAGTTTTCGATAGTCTCATTACAATATATATTAAAACTAAACGTGTTCCGGGTTCGGATCGTGTCATGGTTAAACAAAAACTCGACGTTTCGCCCACAATCATATAGAGCTTCTTCGGGAGAAGGGAAGGTGGTAGGCAACAGTTAGCACGGTAACTCAACGTGTAAACCACGCTAGAGGCGAAACTAACTGAGCAGGAAGCAGTTGATGACAGTAACGCAGTATATGAACCATGCTAGAGGCGAAAATCAGCTGCAGTTAAGAATTAAAATAACATCATTTATTATATTTTCTTTTGATCAGATTATTGTGTGCAATGCAACAACAATTTACGTACCTGAATATTCACTCCTAAAAAATCATGTAATCATCAAACGTAGCTACTTTTCGATTTGTGATCTAGTATAAACAAAATTTCATAGATTTTCTCATGTTACTCACAAGCTATTATTAGCGTGCCACTGACCTTTATCTCGTAAATCTCATACATTGCACCATTTCTTATTATTAATCAATCCTTCGCACTGCAAATAATTGCGAAGTCATTGACATTGTTTATAGTATTCCATTTACAATTTAAATTAGGACGTACTTTTTCTGCGTTCTTCTTATCGATCCCGCATTAATAGAAGCCATCTGTCATTAGCGATAGACACAGCGAGATCGCTAATATGCTCCTCTGTTTCATTATGAATTATAAATTGTGATGGGCTCATTAAGAGCATATAATTATAGTAGGTACTGGCGATGACGATGACTCCATGACTACCTTCTTTCGGAAGGTCTTAATTAGTGGAACGCTTTTTTTTATAGAGGCATCTTCGAAATGTCAAATTAAAACTGAATAGATTAGCGGACCCGCATTGCTGACACTGACGCTATAGAGTAGAGATGGCAAATAGAAAAGGTGCCCTCTATAATTAATTAGAACTAGTTTTTACTTGTCACGCACGAAAAGATATTCACGGAAATTAAAACGAAATTATTAATTAAGGAACAGTAATTATGTTTTTTGCAGTCTCTTGAAAACTAGCTAAATTTAAAACCTAATAATTAATAATTTTTTGGAGCAAATGAATTTGATTTAATCTGGGGAAATTGTGAGTTCCTTATTTATACTGCACCATAATGTGTTAAACTAAAAGGATAATTCTTCTTTACCAGTATTATCAAAATTGATGAAATAGAAAATTTAACCGAATTCAATTTATCAATTTTATCAGTTACTACATTTGGTCTTTCGAGAACAAACTTCTTTGATACTCTTAGAAGCAAATACATCAAGCTTTCGCATCGTCTTACGAATCTTCAAAAATCAGAAAACTGGCCAATTGGTACGTATGTATAAAATTTATTTTGGAAACCCAGAATTCGGACCAACCCAGACTAATTAGGATTAATCCTCACGAGTTAACAATTTACCAGCAAAATGTACAGTGCCTTTCTGCAGCACTTCCAGGTTTAATTGTGTAACTTAATTCGTCGTGACATCATCATTTTGTCGTAGAAACAGTTCACATGGTAATTCAGCTATATTTACGTCCAACGACTTAACTACTACACCCAACTTTGTGATTAATGATTTGGCTGTAGAACAGTCTTTTATATTGACAATACAATCTGATTAGTTGTCATCAGCATGTGTTCCTTAAGGGCAAAATTATTGAAACTGCCGTTTTCGATCGAATAAATTTTATTATTACCGCCTTGGAACGTAATAACTCACCATGTTGCATTCTACTTAATCTATCGAAGGAGTTCAACGGTATAGACTGTTCTAAACTAATCTATAAGCTGGAGCGCAATGGGGTTAGGCGAACAGCTTTATTATGGTTTAAAACAGCATACCATTGAGATCAATTCTAATGGTACTCGTGCTCATTCAGATCCCATTTATACTTGTAAAGGCGTGCTTCAAGGATGATGTTAATGATGTTTATGCTTCGAATGACACTTCTTTGGTAGTTGTAGAATCTACATTTGAGACAATGTTTCAGGTACTTAACATTACTTAAACAATGGTAAACTTCTAATAGCTTAATTCTTAATCGCAGCAAAACCAACGCTACGTTCTTAAAAGCGAACAAAATAAAATAAAAATACAACATTCAGCACGTCTTTCGGGCCCTGGTGTCTGATGTCTGCCTTAAGTGGAATAATCATATAGATTTAGTTTGTAAGAAAATAAGTACTTTCTGTTATTGAATACGAATACTACGTGATGTAGTCAGCGCTGTTGTACTACGAATGATTTACTTTTCTGTCTGCCATCCGCATTTAAAGTTTGGAGTCATCTTTTTGGGAAGAAGGAGAGAACTTGATTGTGTTCTGGGTTTAATGCTACGCCTCAATTACAGTCAATCTTGCAGAGAGCATTTTAAAGCTAACAGGTTTTTGACGATGTTTGCAATCTACATTTTTGAATATTCAGTTTCTTTATTTAAAGATAAAAATTTAAAATAATAATAATAATAATAAAATAATACTTTCTTTCACATTCACCACACTGGACGTGAAACAAATTACTGCTACCTCAAACATAGATTACTGTTTACTGAAAGGAGTCGTGGTTACGTAGATCTAAAGTTTTTAAATAGTCTATCTAGTCAACTACTGGATAGACAAATGCATTTTTTTGCCTATTAGTTTTGGTTAACATGTAATCATGTACTTTCTTAAGATTACGAAAATAAATTATTATTATTGTTTATTAAATCCTTACATGTGTTGGAAAGGGCTATTATAGTGGCTCATTGAGGCAGGCACTTGCACACTAATTCCTTAATTTTTTTATTATTTAATTTCAATATACATTTGCAGAATAATTTACGTTATTAATTTTTAATGTAAAACACTCGTCATAAAATAAAATTTTAAACGAGTAAAGAGGAGGATTTCTATTTTAAAATTTCTATATTCTTTCCGTACTACTGAAAATTAACAGGATCCCCAAATGAATTTAATAATACACAAATCGTGTTCGGTGCCTGATGCTTTGAACTTTGGCTTCTCCACGGCCCAATGTGTTAATTTATACCCATCTTAATGGTAATCTCCGAGTACAAAGAGTAATTAACCGGATGCCGTTGGACCACCGCGCCATAAATTCACTCCGGTGGGACAAAAGTATGTCGCAGATGTCTTTATGGATGCGTGCCCACACGTCCATACATCGTGAAAAAAAAGAGAAATGACTCCTCGAAGAATAAATCACAATTAGTGCCTATTTTTGTTCGACCCGCTTGAATTTTTATTTATCGATATTATTGTGGTGACATCACCGGGACGAGGACAATAAAGAACACGCTTATCGGAGGAGAAGAAGAGAACAACGAAAAGAATCGCCGTTTCCTGAAACAGTGGGCATCACGAGATAAATTTACATAACACGTACATGGTACTACCTTCATATATTATTTAACAAAACTTGGTTTAACCAGTAACGTACCGAATACAGTGATCGTATTATGTACATATAGTGAAACATGCCTGTTGCAAAATTTCTCAAAACATATGGTGTAGAATTACCAATAAGGAAATCCAAGCTCGTTCGGATTACTCCACGATTAAAAATGTGTGTCGTATATGCTGGTTCAAAGAAGTGTAATCGTTAAAATTCCGTACATTTAACGTTTAACGGTTAACGCCATAACTTAATCTAAATACCATTATAGCTATTTTGAATTCCACATTGTACGTATAGCGAATAACGTAATTACCGGTACCAGAGTTTTAAATACATATATGACCAAAGATTCCATAAAAACTGTATATTTTGCAAACTTTGAATAACTATTGCGTTACATTACGATATACTTTGGGGTAGCAACAGTCTGATTCAAAAAATATTTGAACAATACCACAGATGCTACATTTTAGTACTTGAGAAATATATACGGCATTAGGTGTAACGCAATCGATGAACCAGATTTTTGTCACTCATAATGTACATACGATACGGCATAGAATACGTATGAACAGTCTGTGAAAAGTCCAAACAATGGTCTGCATTTTTTTTGGGATACTGGTGGGATTGTGACTCTCTTGCAAAAAGCAAAAGCAACAACAGGGCCATATTACAAGCTGCAGACAGAAATTGCCTAAATTTGAAAAAAAAAGCCTTGTTCCACCAAGACAACGCATTTGTCTTATACTCCAGTGATCGCCATGGTAGAAAATTCGCGAACTGGGATAGAGCGTCCGCTCTGTTCACAAGATCTGGCTTCAGCGACTCTTTTCTGTTTCCTAGACTCAAAGCGTCAGAGACTTGAGAAAACCATTACATTTGGAAACGCCTGTTTTACAGAACAAGGTGCCAACTATTATTTGGAAAATTTGAAGAATATAGACTTACAGGAGGACCATGTTGAAAAATATAAGTGAATTTGACAAAAAAATCCTCCTGTGTTTCTGTGTTAGTCTGGAAACTTTTCAGACTATCCTCGTATTAACAACTTATTTAAGTGAACAACAACGATACCGTTTTTTGAGGCTATGAAATAACTTTGTTCTCCTACTATACTCAATGTTTTATAAATGCCTGACACCATTTCTTGTGTATGCTGTGCTTCATTGAAAATCTTTCCTCGACAATAAGCCTCATTATTTCTAATTTATATTTGTTAATTAGTAAACCAGAACATCGTAATGATCTATACATCCTAAACAGCCTGCGGACATCAGAACCTTTCTAATTTATTATGCTGAAAAAGAAATCTCAGCAATTACAAACGCGGCAAAATGAAAATCCTATTTACTTAGATAATGGCCAGCCATCGATTAATTAACAATAATAATAGCAATAATTATAATGAGCGAGGCGATCGGTATAATATGTCTATTTTTTCGAAGGTGTTGGTTCTAATAACAGCGACAGCGATGGAACTTACAGGCTCCCTCCGTCCATATACGCTCACGGGCTCGCAAAGCAAGCACATACAAGTACACAATTCGATCTCGAATTAATTACCTGTTTTTCTCTCACTCAGCAAATTATGCGAATACTCTGAATTAATACCGTGTGGCCGGTCGTACCTACGTAATTATCCTGTCATAATTATATGATACTTGTGGTTAAATTAAAATTACGAGCCGTAGGTAGGTTCAAAAATCTGTTAAGTGTTAATGTGCCACATACCACGACGGATCCTGAGTTGCAAAAGATTACCTCTCTTTAATTATTATTCAAAGGAAAGTTATTCCTGTATTCGGCGAGGACACTTCTAAATCTGCAATTATAATTTTTTATATCAAGAGACAATTAAACGGGATACATGTTGGCAAAAACAACTGAAGACTCTTTTCTAAGTTTATTAAACAAATACGTCTCTGGACCATCAAAATAACCAGTATTATTGTTGGATATGACTCATATGCGTTCAATATCAAAAGATACTTGAAAGTAAAAAAGAAATAATCAATAATGAAGTTTATCAATCTTTGTAGCATTACCTATTTTACAGCTACGTCCGGTTAGGCTAACTATTATATCACTAAATTAAAAAAAAAATTAAAGGAGAAACACAAATAAACTAAAAATTAAGCCACCTTCGATCTTGAATTAATATCTAGATGTACACTGCCGTTCAGTGAAGTTTGGTCAAACAATAAAAATCTATTATATCACACTGTATACAATTATTAATACATAAAATTAGAAAAATATTAAACATACACTCTTTTCTAAGGGATTAAAGCCATAAATTATTATGTAAAGTAGAAATATTGCGACAACCACAATAAAGTCCCTTTTATTATCATTCCAAGAATTTCTCGGAAGTACCGATCTTTTGAAACGGGTCGTTTGGGGATTATTGACGAACAATACATTTAGCAAATATACCGCAGTATCATTCTTGTTTATTTATCACGGGCGTAAAGATATAAATTTGCTTCGTCTTACTGTTGAACGTGTGCTGGTGTGCATCTGTCGTTTTTGCGCGAAACTTTTAAGAAAATTTACTTCAAAATGGCACGTGGCAGGCCTACCAGAGCAGAAAAACGTTCACGCATTATTACGCTGTTTGAAGAAGGATATTCGGGACTGCAAATTGCTGAAAAAATAAATATGAGAAGTTCAACAGAAAATGACATCATAAAGCGATATCGGACAACTGGAACTATAGAAAATCGTGTTCGTCCCGGAGCATCTAGGAAAACAACAAAGCTGAAGATTTGAGAATTGTATTATTAAGTAAACGCAATAGAAAATTAACAGCGCCACAAATAGCAGCCGAAGTCAATCGCAGCCGTGTAGAACAAGTTTCGGCGAGTACGGTAAACGTCGACTTCAACAAGCGGACCTTCATGGACGCATTGCCATTCGAAAACCCTTATTACGTCGGGGCAACAGAGCAAAACGGCTACAGTGGGTTCGTTCTCATCTAGATTGGTCGTTAGATGATTGGAAACACATGCTTTGGAGTGACGAGTCAAAGTTTGAGGTTTTTGGGCAAAATCGACGAGTTTATGTCCGAAGATTTAAAACCGAAAAGTGATCCCAAACTGCATTGTGCCTACAGGGAAGCAAGGACGTAGTTCTGTGTTAGTGTGGGGATGTTTCTCCTTTGCTGAGACGGTAGATTTATGCAGAGTGCAGGATGTAATGAGGAAGGAAAATTATTTTGCAATACTCCAGAATCATGCAGTGCCATTAGGATTGCGTATAATAATCCGTAACTTTACATTCATGCATGACAACGACCCAAAACACACTGCGTTAATGTGTAAGAACTATCTAAAGGAGCAAGAAGAACAGCACACCCTGAAAGTAATGACATGGCCCCCACAAAGCCCAGATTTGAACCCTATAGTTGTTGTGAGATGATCTGGATAGGAGGATCCGAAAAATATGCCCAACTTTACAAGAACATTTACGGAATATTCTGCAACATGAATTGATTAATATTCCACAATCCATTTTAACAAAACTTATCGAAAGAATGCCTAGAATAGTTCGAGCGGTGATTAACAGCAAAGGAGGTTTTTTCGATGAAAAAGAAATATAATGTTCAGTATGTTATATTAAGCCAGAATAACTTCTTATTTACTTATTTTTGTCTTTTTTACCTGTACATACAATAAAATTGCATTTTGTTTTTAGTTTCGTTTGTTTCTGTAACCTTTTCATGTTTTTTACCAACCGACCGAACTTCTCTGAACGGCAGTGTATGTAATAGCAATGCAATGGCAGAGATTATATTGCTATATAATGCACTGAAAGCTGTTATAGTTGAGTGATTTTTTCGGGAACCATATTGGTTTGTACGCAAAACATACCAATCAAGAAATCTTGTCTATTAAGTCTATTAAGAAAGCAATATTTATATTTTATATGTATTTATTGTGGAGAAGCGCCAAGTGGGAGCAACAAGACAATAATTTTCAATTAGAGATTTGTTGGCCTTTTTATAGAGTTGTACAAGCTTAACCGTCTTCAAAAGACCTGGAAATTGACCTTGTTCGAACGATATTTTAGTAGCGTAATGATTTAAAGAAACTTATGTTAACCAGGTGGTTGCTCCAGGAATTAAAGTATCCTAAATCGTGCCTAATGTTGCATAGATCATTTTATGCAAATTTGGCATGTGCTTAGCAAGATAGCCGGTTGTATTAAAGAGATCAGATAGAGATCACGATATTTTGTTGCGTTAGTGATTGAAGTCCGAACTCTAACAACGTTCATCAGATATTCTAAACTCAATAGGATATTATTATATTCCACCATTACCGGATACTTTAATACGTACGTATAAATACTACGAAAGTTAACTAGTGTAATTTGCAAAGCCATGCTGTTGCACGTTAACGCTATATATAGCCATTTAAAACTCGCGGATTACATACGATATGTTAGCCGTCTATCGATTCATAGAGATAACGACAGCTAGCCGGTCCCCTACCAAACGACTAGACTGATGTATTGCCCGTAAAGTAACACATCGAACGTGAACAAATGTTATAATTTTCAGTTTGCTCAAGTTTTCGACGGCAACGGCCGTCTACGTACCGACAACAACACAACAGTGTAGATAATGCTTTTCCCCATGAGAGATTAATATCTTGCGGTCGGAGAGTGGTTCCGATCCGATCCCAGAGCGCGCCGATGGAAAGGGTTCAGTGTTTTTAGTGGTCGACTATATTGACGGCGGAGCGGCGCGGCGATCATTTTCATAATTCATAATTTCATTAATTTGTTACTTGAGGCTTTGTCACGATTTTATGTAGAATATTATCAGGTTATACTAAGGCTGGAAATTATCTCTGTGTTTCGCCGGGGTAATTATTGGTGAACCTTTGGAATTTATTAAATGCATAATTAGCCGTTAATTATGAGGTTGAGCGTAATTTTATCTTCAATAGTACTTTTTGCTTTTATTCTTATTTGGAGACTTCGTAATGCTCACTCGCGCATACACATGCACAATGGCTCGTCGTGCATATACTCTTCCGAACGCGCATATTGCGAGAATACAAAAAAGACGATGTATTATTGTTTAATTATACAAATTACGTGAAAGTGGTCGAGCGCATAATTGCATATAATAATTATTAATTAAATCCAATGCGTATTATTAAGAAAAATAATTAAAGAAGAAGGTATTCGATTAAAAAGTGATTGTGACCATATGTAATTTAAACCTGCCTCCATACAGATTTCTTCAGCACTGTGGCTATGGAAAGTTGATAATTGCAAAAACTAATCAAAACATTTTTTCTGCTCATTAAGTCTCGCTTTCATACAATACTCCAGCTCGCAAATTTAAAATCACTCTCAATGGTTAACGGAATTAAACCGTTTATAACTGTGGCTCTTCAAAAGCAACAAAAGGAATACCGGCGTTGGAAATATGGGAAAAATAGCCACACACTGAATTTTTCCGAAGAGTTATATTGCTGTTGCAATCTAATACTTCTCAAATTTCGTAGTAACCAATACATAATTACTATTTGAAAAATCAATACTGGAGTTATTAGTTATTTATAAGTGTTACCTCATTTCTAGGACAACCAAAATATTTTTTTATATAATAAGCTTCTTACCACTGACAACAAAGATAGTGCTATCGTTCAATAAAAGGGAGATTACTGGCGGAACACCACAGCCTTAAGAATAACTTATTTAAACCAGTCAAACCTGGCAAAGGCAGAAAATCTAGAAACAATGCATTCTATGTAAATATGTTTCTATCAGTCGAACATGAGTATACCATTCCAGTAGCCCATTTCTCACACCTATTGAACTGAAGGAAAAAGATTCTAAAGTAGTGCTAAGCTTTATTAAATGCCTCCAACACATGTAACGGTATTTTGTTACAATAGCCGCAGTGACCAAAGGTATAATAATAACAAAAGGATTAAATTTAATGGTCTTACTTTTCATGTCCAGAAACACTATTATGCAAGAACTACAAACGAATACTTGTTCTAAATTTGAATCATATGAAGACATAGACATCTTTGAAGACAACCTACTGCCGTTCATGTTAATGTCGTCACTGGTATAGACTGAAAGTTGTTTTATTCGTTAGACTGCCCTTGATATTTTCTCTATTGGAGAAACCAGCGTACATTTATGAACAAAAATGGCTGATGTTCAAGTAGGTTAGAAAAACAACGTTTTTCACACATTAGGAGTATGTAGATACTACACAAACTTAGACTTCTTTACGGCACCTCCTTTTGAGATAACTTTAATGAATTCAAATTTGCAGGCTTAGAGAGAAGGAACCCTGCGGTAATTTTCAAACGAAATACTAATCACGCCATCCAGCTCATACTTGAATGCATTTGATTTACTACACGAACTCCACCAGCAAAATTTGCTTAGACACTTCGAATTTCGTGTGTTAATTGAACGTAACTTTTTTCGTGAAAATGTCATCACAGAAACCGAAAAAGAGGAAAAAATGTGATGCCACGTTAATGTGTCTACTCAGGAAATGGTCAATAACATCGTGTTGGCCTATGGCAAGCCCAAGATTGGAGATAAATAATAAAATGGAGTAAATAATTCGAAAGCACGCGTACGGAACATCCTACATGAACATTTAGCCATAAGAAAGCATTGAGCGCGATGAAGGGATGAGGTACTCCGGAGATATGTAACTATTAATGAAACCCGAATCACTACACTCCTGCCTCGAACGAACAATCAAAACAGTAGATTTTATCTAGCGAAGAACGCAAAAACGATACCATCAGCTGAGTCCTGCCCAATGGTGTTTGGGGCTAGCGAGGTGTCGTTTCCATCGGCCATTTGGAAAAAGGAAAAACGATCACAGGCAAGCATTATGTTGCACTATTGGCTAAATTCAGGAAGAATTGATTAAAGGTCATCCGCATTTGTCATATAATGTGTCCACGATTACGATAGCAAAATTGGTCTCTGTGTTCCACATAAAGAAATGGCTAGCTGGGAAGAGATTCTTATCAAATGAAGAAATGATAGCCGAAACAGAGCACCATTTTGCAACACTGGAGAAATCTTACTTTTTGTTGAAGAGCTAGAGGGGCATTATGTTGAGAAATAAATGGAAACTTTAGGAAAAAAAATGTTTTCACCAAGGTATCTGACTTTTCACTCAACTCTTGTACAGTAGATAGACATTATAAGCAAACCAATCTGTGAAAATCACAGTTTCACACAAAATTCATATTTTTTATTATAGCTATACAGCATATAGAGCAGTTATAACATTTATTGAGTACAGTACTTTTCTTATCGAAACATGGTAATTTTATGAAGTTGCATAAATGAGTTATACACATTTTGAATAAAATTAATTCTATTTGTATGGAAAGTAATAACAACAGTACAAACAATATAATATAGATGCAACAGAATCCTTCGTATGTGACAACGGCAAACATAAAAAGTGATACTAGTATCAGTATATTCTAGTGTTGAGATTGGAATTACTCCTCTATATGACACCACTACGAACTTATTTTCACCAACATTTAGACAATGGTAGTAAGAAAAGGCGCCGGTTACTCTCAAAGAAATTATTTCGCAGCCAGTATGCAGTAGCAGCAGCAACAGCAGCAGTAACGGGAGTCTTGAAGATGTTCCGGAGTGTGAACGAAACATCGGCAGAAGTTGGTAGCTCCAGCCCGGAAACCAAGATATCAAAATTCACTTCGACATTTGGATCGAAATGCACTATCATCGTAAAAGTGAATTGGATATCTATAAACAGACTAAATTTTTTTTGATAGTACTAAGATGTTTAAAATAAAAATCGTTTAAAGGAAAGCAAGTTTTAACGTTTTGGATATCGTAAAACAAGTATTACGTTTATTTAGACCCCTTTCAACATCAGGAATAGAAACACGTGAAAGCAAGAACCGGAATCAAAGGGGATCGTTTTATACAAATTTATTTTATTGTTGACCCAAAGCAACTGAATATTTTTTCCCAGAAATATGGTGTGCTTTATAGATTTTCAATTAGCAAAGGTCTCACGCTTACCTAATTGAAATTGGAATAAACCATTGGAAGATATTCAATCCTAACAGTTTTAAGTGCAGGTACATTTTTATTTACCTTGTTTTTGTTAGTTCATAAATGTGCTTGTAGTTTAAGCCTCTGTTAGTTCTAAAGGCCTTACTGGAAAAATCATCTTCGAACGTTTCTATTAAATAAACAGCAAGTGTTGTACTTCATTTTTAATTTATTTGTTGCGAATTATTATATTATTATGTGACAGTTACAACATTTTCTTCTTAAACGTTAGATATCTGTCGATTATAGCAGCAAAAACCAAATATGTGAATATAATACATGATGATTTCGATGTTTTGTAGTTTCACCTTTTGCTTTAAATTAACGCTTCAGTAGAGAGCAAACCAATGGAATGTAATTTTCTCCAGTTTGTAGCTTCATCCCCACGGACGTACCTTCGACTATGGAGAAATCCTTTAGAATTCGCCTCCCACAAACACATCATTCGTCAGCCGTCTTGTCAGACATTTGCGACAATAATTCGTTAAAGACGCGTACGCGATCGTTCATGCGTGTCCGTACGTGTCTTCGTTTTCTTTTTGGCTCCTCTACGTTACGTCCGAACGGACTCCTCTATCGCATCCCTCTCTTCCCCGCGGTTCGACCTGTCTTCGCCCCTGAAAAACACCTCCACCTTATACCGACGCCGTCTTTTCTCCTGTTTATTTTCGAGTAAATTTAAAAAATCGATCCATTCCCTTGTCATGTATGCCATTAGCGAAAGGTTCCCTTCATCCCGCTCCGCGCCGCCTTCATCCCTCGAGCCTCCCGGTTCCCGCGTTACCGTGGAGACGCGAGAGCGACCACTTTGCAGTTATAATGATGTCATTTACACTTGCCGCCCTCTTCCTTATTCACCCGCATGTGTGTGACTCGCGCGCGAGACTCACACCACCGCTCCCATATCGTTTTCTTCTTCGTCTTGAGTTCGTCTTTAGTTGCTTTTTCCGTCCTTTTCGTCCCCTTGGGGTACGTCTTCGTTGCTGATGCCGCCTTCGCCTCCTCGGTGCCTCCTTCGTAGTCGTCGTCTTCGTCTCCCGCGCGACTTTAAATTATCAAGCCGGGAAAGTTTTCCTTTCGAGAAAATAGTCGTTATTAGATTTCCATTTAGTTGTCTACCGCGCGTCGAACTGATAGTGGAGATGCACGTATAAATACGAGAAGAGAAGAAGAAGAGAGTACCTACCTCAATGATTTTGTAACGCCGGCCGTATCTGCTAATAAATCTTAATGGAATTCGCATTCTTTTTGATTAAATTTGATGACACTCTCAGTGTCTTAGCGATGATGTAACGTAGAATACATGAGTAGACAACCTGGGCAGGAAAAATCTTAGGGCGGATTAGGGAGTACAAAATGGGCTACAGGGATGTAAGCAACACTGCATCTTGTTCTACATTAAAGAATTCTGCGTTCTTACAGTAAATTAAGATATTGTCCTATGTTCTTCCACTAATGAATTTCGTAAGCCATGACCAAGACGCAAACATTTCAAATGGGATAACTTTTTTTGGTTTTCGGTATTCTACAATTACAATTAGAAAGTGATAAAGATGTTAAAGAAATTGGTGGGGAGTACGATGTCTCAGGATCATCTAATCCTACAATGAACACTCTTAACATTTGAAGTAAGGAAAACCGGGAATTCATTTACTTTAAGAGTTACGAGCCCGCGGTTCGAACTCGGTACCCCAAGACTAATAACCGAACGCACTAAGCACTGCGTCACCAGTTCCCTTGCAAAATTGTTTAAATTAAAAAAAAAGTCCTAGATCATAAATAATTTTAATTGATGCTTAGCTTCAATTTATTTCTCTTCGTAAAAATAAAGTAATAAGCCTGAATTTCTTGAAATTCATTAGTACAACATAAAACATAAATAAATTAAAAAAATTAGATTACTTGACAGTTTACATTTTATTCCAATCAAAGCTGCCACATCCAACTTTTCTAAATGTAAAAGCACATTTAAGTGTTCCTGAAGTTCCGAAAGTTCCTGGCTTTCGGACAAAATTTAAAAGAAAATTATTGTAGTGAAGTGTTCGGAAAATCCCGCAATGTTTTCCCGAGGAAAATCTTCTAATAATTATTATTTTTAAGCGACTTTTCAGATATAATAAAAATATTCAAGTAAACTTACCAACTATTTGGATAATTTTTAAGGTGTAAAAACTTAAAGAATTTTCGTGGAAAAAATATGCAATATTCGACTAAAATTTGTAATAATCGTTGACAACGATAATATTACAATTGTTGCTACATTAGTACGCAGTGTATATCTCACAAAAATCGTTATTAACAATGTTGCCACCGATTTCAGATCTAATTTTACCGAAACCCCTTTTAAAGTGTAGATTCCTAAACATCAAAAGACTGCAATAACATTTGTATTAGCATTAAATTCTGTGATTAGATAATCAAGCAACGCTTCTAATTGAATATTAATAACAGTATATAACAAACGACCGGTATACCTCTTTAAAATTAGTCATGCTAATGCGCATGGTACATACCGGCAAACTATTTTTATCTTACCAGTAATTATATGCTTATTGCGGTCTCAATGTGCACTGAAAAACTCGTAAATATCAGTTAAATACAACGCGGAAAACGCCACAAGTCCTAAAAACATTATGAAGTAATGGTGTATTACTGTACTAAATATTCACCGTGGGTACGAAAATATTTGCTTGCCCGTCGTATCTTAGCTTATTACGTGCATTTATAATTGCATGGAAATTATTGAAAACATTTCACGTTTTTGCTTCTTCATGATGCCGACTGGTGTAAAGTGCAGCCTCGTTAAAAATGCACCGGTGCTGGTTGGAGTAATTTCACCGTTCCAAGGAGATTCTCTTCAGGGTAAATTACTGTATCTCGTAACACTAAAAGGTGAATGATTTATTCTGCTAGACATAGTTCATTCTCTTTTCAGACCTCCTGTCACGATGTACCTATACCCGGAAGTGAATGATTTTTTGATTATAATCGATCTATGTAAGCTACGAGTTAATTCTATTTAATTGTTTTATTCAAGAATTTGTATTATATTAGTGAAGATACTTAATAATTGATTATATAATAATAATACAACCATGACAAAAAAAATTGTAGCTTTTGTCATTTCAAAATGAAGTTCTGAAATGGTTGCTTAGAATTTTTGTTTGATTTTGACTTTTGTCCATACACGTTTGACTTCTCTATCATGGTATAGTCTGAAAAAATAAATTCATAATCATTTAATTTAAGAAAAAACGTTTTTATATTATTAGGTAAAAAATATGATTACAAACAAAATTGTTGCTTTAGAAAATAACTCATTCCATGAATATTTCTAAATAAGGCGTGAATTAGTTACTTTCTGAGAGCTACGCAATAAATCCACGTTCGAAATAGGCCTTTACTTGTAGTACTAAAGGTGCAACTACCATTTGCCGCTGTATACCAATTTGCAACCTCATTTGCCGAAAACGATGCAGGCGTAATCGTTGGCACGTGCCAATTGGCAAATTTGAGCCAAGCAACAATCTCTACTTCAAAGAAAGCCGATCAGAATAAAGGGGTGTGAAGTCCAAAGTGGGCTCACATCGATTCAATGGCGATTCAGGCTAGATACATTCATTTACTGTCACCTTAATACAATCCTGAAAAACGCTATGGCACTGCAAACACACGGAATAATTATTAAAATTTTTTGCTTCTCAATTTTAATCATGTAACTTAGCCAACGATAGGAATCTTCCTTCGCTAAGAATCGGGAAGTTACTGCTTGACGTCCAATAGCAAAAATGGCTACTCTGAGTGACGTTTTCATGGTGCAAAAAAACTCCGCAGGAATTCAAAATCACTACGTTTGATCCGAAAAGCTTTTGGAAATCACGTCCAGACCTGTACTCGGGATTAAATTCTTCCAAATAGTAAATTTTTCCAAAAATTACCTGTTTAATCGTCTCTGTATTGAACGGTTAGTGCAATTCGAATATTCATAAAATAAATAAACTGTGACATTTTTGTTGCTTTCAAAGCTCTAACAAGCAGTCCTTGTATTAACTTCTTTCAATTTCTCTTAAAAACTTATCTTCAGTGGCTATGAAGTAAGAAATATTGAAATTCAGCATCGAAAAAAGAAAAAAGCTTCATTGTTAGAGTGCCGGATATCTCTAGACAAAAGATGAAGTATTAAGAAAAATAGATTTTCACTTGCATAGATGCATTTATCCATTTATTTTTATTCTTAAAACACGAAAATATTAGATAAAGATATTAAACCATCATGCTGGTTTGTAAGTCAAGTTTCGATTTTTCACGTCTCCAACTACTTGCTGCATTTTGCTGGCTTGAAATTAAACGTATTTGCTGAGCACTTATTGACGTTTTTGTGAATGTTTTATTCACGTTGGGATTTCATTCAAAATCCTCCTTCGACATACTGACCAAATTAGTTTTCCGCATTAACGCAGCAGAACGTAAGTCCGAAGTAAACATTCTTAATCGAAATTACATGTTATTCACAAATGGAGTCGACCTAAACAATATTCAGTGTCAATAACGTCAATCAGTTGGTTAAAGTCGTATTATTTTCGGTGTCCGCAGCTTTTTTTTATCAGCTGGCATATTGATTTTGCCGTTAAAAGTGACATTTATTTAAGGAAAACATGTCGAATGAACAAAAAACCTCGAATGATATGCAGAACATAAAGAATTCCAAACTCATTAACGCACTCTCTATACATCTTTACAACATGTAATGGAAATAAGAACGAATCGACGACGGTACAATATAGACATTTTTTTCGACAATTACCTATCAGGTTATTATGCGATTTAATGTAAAACCCATTTACTTGCCTGGCATTAACATACACACACACACATACACATATATTTATACATTTACAACTCCAACGTATATAAGGCAACAAGGAGGTGACGCCAGCAAGAAACGTAGAAGAAGAAGAAACGAAAATGAATACATAGAACGATCTGAAATTTTAAGTGCATTCAAGCATAAATCTATTTTATTTCGGTTGAGAGCGATGTTAGAGGAGGATCATCCCAACAATCTCCGAGGGATGAATGCTGAAAGACAAGGACGGCAAATGCACATTGGTACAATTATATACAAAATAATAATAAGTGATAATAAAAGCGAGTTTGTGTTTCTTCTGTGTGTGTAAAATCCAAGACGGCCGTGTCATTACCTCGGGTAATTTGATTGGTAATTTGCGGTCGGGCTGACAATGGCCGCCTCACCACGCGTGGAAACAAATCAGTAATTGTGCATCAAACCTTAATCACACAGCCCGGCATTCCGTGGTAAATATTTTTCTGTTCTTTTCTCATCTTCTTCTTCTTTTTCAAAGCGTTCTTCTTCTTTAGTAATCCGTCCATCTTGTGACGATCGTCCAAGGACTCTCCTTTTGGGTTGAAACGGTCGAAACAATTAAAAGTAAATTACAAACCAGCAACTCAAGACCTGCGCCTTATATGTTTAAGAAAAATTGGAGCACGCGTTATGTGTAAAGTGGTTCATTATCTTGAAAGCAAAACGAAAGTGGTAGAACATAAGCAACGATACAATTCAAAAACACTAATATTATTATTTTTTGCTACACAATATTTATAAAGATAATTTAGAATTTTAATATTAATACTTAGTCACTTAATAATCTCACTGTAAATAAAACGTAAACTTTGGAGAGGCAGCAGAAGGAAATGGTCCTTGCTTTGTAAAATTATATGCTTAATAATAAGGGCGACCGGCTTTGTATTTATGTAGAATATATCTTGCCGCCCAAATTAGAGTAAAGGTATTAAAGTTGTCACAAGGATTATTTCTTTCATTTCTGCTTTTTCAATTTAAAACGTAAATTATAGAACACCTGATGTTCCACTCCCATCCCACGTAAGATAAATTACTGCTTAATTTTATGTCTAAATTAACTTAAATCTACTGTGAAGTAGCGTGACGTGCAATGCACATTATTTACAAAATTCTTGCAAACACAAATACATAAGTACATACCTCCGTCTTTACAAATGAACAAAGGATAAAATAAAAATTCTCTTTGTTGACAATAAACATGATTGAGTTTTAAGCAGATACGAACGTAAATATTTAGTAAAATTCCTGAAAGAACTACTTCTTATGGCAGTCGGTATTAGAATTATAAATCCTGGTGATCTGACAGTGCAAATTTAAATGAATAAATTTTTCGCACTGATGTGAATTCAGTGCGAAAAATTATACAATCCTATAGATATTGTGGAGTTTTGAAATTGATAACAATATAATATAAACGAGTTGTTTGTAAGAATTCAGCCGCTCTAATTCATTCAACTTACGTGTGACCCTATCAAATTTACGAATGCCAAATAATAATCGTAAACAAGTCTTCTGAACACGCTGTATTCTATAATGATAGCAAGGACTGTGGCGTAGTATGGTAAACAACACATAAGTATCGGCACCCTCCGCACCACACAAGCTTAATTTATTATATAGTAATATAATTAATAGTCCGGGACGGCCGTTTCGAGGAAGAAGGGATAGTTCATGCATGTTATTTTTCGCACGTCGTAGCTTCAAGGCGTGCGGGAGGTAGAAATAGGCACTTGTAAAGAATATCTGTTCTAAGAAGTATGGATAGTACATGCATGTTTAGGTTTAGGAAAAGTTTTTTCTCACATCATTCGATCACCGGTTGATGATGAGGACCATTCGTGTCCTCGAAACGGCCGTCCCGGACTATTTATTATATTACTATATAATAAATTAAACTTGTGTGGTGCGGAGGGTGCCGATACTTATGTGTTGTTTACGCTGTATTCTGTTACTTAAAGGCTGCTGCTTAGGGGCATAGTAGGAAAATTGACAACACAAGAGCTCCGCATAATAATGATTTCATTTTAATGGACAAGCGCTGTCTCTGAGGGTGCTAAGGGTATACAAGTTTTAAATTAGTGTAAGCTTTAATTATTTATTAATTTATAATTTAATAAAATTAATTAATTAACTAGTTACAACGAGTGATAATCCGTGAAAAATGCTGCTACTTAATTGCTTGTTTAAATGAAAGGAGCTGTACAGTTGGACGTCGCACAGACGCGACATTTCTCGAAATCATGGCCAAAGTAAATATTTCCCTTTATAGAAGTACACTTTTCTGTTTTTATGATAGAAGGCAGTGAGAAAATACGCATAAAGTTTTTATGCAATTATGTACATTGTTAATAAACAGTAAGTAGCAAAGGTGCTGAAGCTTTATTAACTTTATTGTGAACGAAAAAGGTTCTGTCAACCATTTTTTTTGTAGAAATGGTATTACCAGATATTAACTGTATAAGTACAGGTAGAGAGAAGTCAGGAAATGTTGGCGTCGAAAATAGTGGCATCTGAAAGTCTCTGCTTATATTCGCTCATAAGGATGCTTCCAACGTAACTCACTATTACTAGTTGCCACATTCCGCTTGTCGTTTTAATTTAACTCAATATTTTATAATTTATTTATAATAATTGGTGTCGGTGCAATTGACCGTTAAATGGGCACCTTTTAAAACAAGCTAACATCGCAAATTATAGCACCCATTTCTTTCCAGAAACTCATTCTATACAGTCTAAGAAAGATATTCTTTCAATCATTTACTTTTAAAAATGGTGTGTAAACAACGTGAACTTTTAGCATAAGATGATGTACTTAGTTCCAGCAACATATTCATCATCGACTTATTTACATAATTCATGCCAAAATTGTTTAAACAAATCACAAAGCACTCGCTTTCATAGAGCAACGAATATCTGCATGTTACAAGTACTAATTTTGGATTGATACATTGAGAAAATGGTTGATTTCTAATTAAAAAGGTCAGGTGGATTTAACACCCGGGCAATAATAGAATCAATTATGCTTAAATGAGAAAAGCAATTAAAGCCTTTTCTTTTGGGAATTTGCCACAATTTTTCGAAATTTCGCCTCTGTGCGTCGTCCGCATACATATTTTCCACACACAAATGCATGCGTAACGTCTATAACGGGAACAACGACTCCAATATTGCTCCCTATGCAAGGGCACGTTCAATGTTTTTCCAAGTTGAGATGTTACCATTAACACGTACACATTGCTTACGACGGGATATATAGCTTTCCATAAATAAGAGAACAGAGTTAGGAGACCTACGTAATGAGGTAGGGCCAAGAGAGTTCTATAACAAATAGTATCGAAAGCCTTGCTGAAATTTAAAATTGTCAAATAGGCGATCATATTTATATCTCTGGCTTTGCTTGATAAACATTACTCATATCAGTGATGTAGTGATGTGTCAGTAATTTTCATTTTTTCTTCAGTTCATTTTGAGGAACAGATAAGTACTTTTAAACAAAGTTTAACTTGCCATTCTTCAGTGCAGCATTGAAACAAACAGTCAGTGCACCAATAACATTATCTAATATTACATAGAACACAGACATTCTGAAATATGCTGTTTTGACAAATCTGCTTTTTAAAAATGTACTCCTTCGTGGGCTCGTTTTGAACTCGATGTGCTCTGGAATAATGTCCCGACTGTGCCCCACTTTGCTCAGGTCTGTCATTATTCAATTTGAAAATGAAGACTGACTGTATTTATATTCACCTTGTATAACGAGCTTATTTTTGGAATGAAACAAGTCCATTGATTTCTAGAGTACCTGTTACGTTTTGGAAATAACCTGAAAACTTCGGAAAGTCGGGCCGGGTTAGTCCATTGACAGCACTAAATTGCCCACACTTATCCTCTTCGAGATTGATTTGTATTGATGTAATACTCCTCTACTGAGCTGTTTGGCTCGCAAATTGCTGAAATATTTATTTTGCAGATACCCAATTTCTTCAACTAATTGAAACTTTCAAGTAAGACTGATATTACATACTTATTTGGTTGTATTGACGATTGGAAAGTTAGTAGTATTTTATGAAAAATATTGGTTTCTATTTAAATGTTTAATTAAATCACTTTGTATTACTTTTAGAAAATGGCAGAAGTGTCTCCATATTAATATTTACTAGAGATATAATTAGGAGAGCGTTAATTGTCTATAATAACGAAATACATAGAGAATTAAACTCATTTATAATTAAGCATTCGAAGAAACAAATTATCATAATTAGAATATGACGGGAAGCAAATGGAAAGAGGACAAACAGATTAAAATGACCAAATTTCAAAAAATTATTTTAGAAATTGCGATGCTGTGAAAGGAATTTCTTCTCCACCTTTACTTTATCTACTGCGTTAGTTTTTCCAACTTTAAGCACTGCAAAAATAGCTGCAAATGAAGTCTGCAATTACAGTAAAAGATCAATTAATTATATATTAAGATAGAAATGACACAGTATAATTAACTTCTTTAATCAACTGTGTAAATATACACAAGAAATGGCAGACGATAAAAAAAAGAGTTGTTATATAGCTTACTATCTTACTTATTGAGAGACAAAACATCTGACAATGAGCATAAGCAGATTTGCAGTGAGCTGTAAATTAATCGCCTTAATTATAGAAGCAACTTGTTTTTTTGGAAAATGTAACTATTGTAATGCAAAAGGTATTTTCTACAAAATAAAACAAGATCAGTGAAAAAATAATCGCAATAGTGAAGGAGAAAATTATAATTTTCGCAAATATGTATAGATACGCTATTTAGATTACAAATTTTTTTGTTTCACAAGGCAATGACTGCTGTTTGATATCCATCTAGTTTTTAACGATCGAAAACTATCGGCGTTTATTCAGCGCACAACAGATGATGAATATAATAGAACAACACTAACCGACGTTAAAGGCTGCACATATTAACGAAAGGTGTAGAAATAAAAGACCCGTTTAAGGTGTACTCCTTACTAGCATTATGCCGTGTTAGAGCATAAACCGCCTTTTCTTAAGCCATTCATGCGTGAACTATTACTTAATGATGAAGTTAACTTAACACTTTTTCACTGGAACGATTTACATTTTATATAAATCACTTAAAAGCGGTTATCTTTGAGGAACTTCAAAGACAAATTCCTTTGTATATGAAGCGCATGTACCTTCACAGGATAGATACAAAACTGATGCTTTTACAAATAACACTCGAGAAATTGAGACCGTTTAAACGATGCTTACATTTTCTAACTGCTTTTAGTAGGATACTCGTGAGAATAATAAACTGGTCTCACAAAGTTACGAAATAATTACAGATGACTCAAAGGTATCGGCACGCTCCGCACTACACAAGTTTAATTAAGCAATCCGTGTTTGGAGGATATGCCGATCCTCACATTCAAGCGTAGACCGAATGATGTGAGAAAAAACGCAATTCCCCATAAACTTTTAGCTTACCTTCATCATACCCTGTATAGTATGTGTAACAACCGAAAGAGGCTTCTGACGATCATCAGTTTCTAATGCTCATTTACCACGTACGGTATATGAGCATGGAGGACGTAGGCAAAAGGGATTTTAACGAAAACAGTAGTGTTTGGTACTTAAAAGAATTTATGATAACCCCGCAGCTTAAAAACAGTTTATCCCAATATCGAACAAAATTGCAGCAAAGATGGTACGCTATGCCTTCTAAGAAAATCTTTTACCAATCCTGCAAAATACACCTCTACAGCACCAGCGTTTTGCAAATCATCGTTCGATAAAAAGCGACGCCTCTTCAACTGTTTTTTGAGTTTTGAAAGAAGATAATAGCCACATGGGACGAGGTCAGGACTGTTGTCCGAGGATGTTGTAATTCCTCAAAGGCTTCATTGCCTACTGCATGAACAACTCGAGCATAAATCCTTTTTTCTCATATAGCCGCTTTAAAGCTCCTAATTGTACCCTTGAAAACATTCAATGTTACTGGAGTCTCTTCAATCATACACTTAATTAAGGAACTTCCCTCCGCGTCTAAGCACCACTTTCCCCGCAGACAATCGGGTCCTCGTTTTCTTGGCTGGTGGAAATCCCTGATGAATTCATTGCATAGACTTTTGTTCCGTGGAAAGGTTACTATTAGAGATATCTAAGCTTGTATGATATGAAGCAGGGTTGTATTGCTCTTGATTCAAAGTTTTACCATACTGATAGTGATTAGATTCAAAAATTGCGCATATAAAAGGAAGCAGAAGGAATTGCTGGTAATTTACTACCAAGTAAATCATGTAAAGTGTATGAATGAATGAAAAAAATATGAACATTTCAACACTTAATGTGCGCAATACTAAAACAGTATGCGACACTTTTTCAAACTCGAAGCAAAAGGAAGAAGTCGTGTACTTTATGGTCGATGTGCTCTATGTTGATGGATGTAAACCTATCAAAATACTCTAAATACTTTTGATACGTTCATCAATATGTCACGAACTAAAACAAAATATTATAGAGACAGAGGAAACTAATAAATAAATAAATAAAAAATAAAACTAAACTAAACTAACTGAAAAAGCTGATAATAATGCAATAGACCTCGCCTCGGAGTATATTCAGGTATTAAGTGCTATCCAGTTCCAGTCGTTGTAATGGTATTAATTTTAGACGTGAATATAACATAAAACGATGTCGGATTGACGTCATTGTTGCAGTAATACCCAAAACAAAAAACAACCTTATATTGATGGAATCGCTTCGGCAAAAGCAACGTGAGGAGAGAAATACACATTAGCTCACGGATATGTTTCTGCCTACCCGGCGTCATCAGCGTGGCTCCGAACGTATTTTTCTCTACCTAACATCGCTGTATGTCTCACACTTTGTGTTACTTCTCTTCGAAACGACGAGCCAGCACCCTCTACTGCCAAGAAATACATGCCTGCCGTTTAGCAGCGGCAAAAAAACGAGTACTGTTCCCTAAGCCAACAAGACAAATAGCGATGTGTGGTGAAGAAGAAACACGCCGATGATGTCGGGACGGTAGAAATATGTCCGCGAGGTAGTATATTTTTCATTACATTATTTTTACCATAAGTGGTTCCATGAATATCATGAAGAAGCTATGTTACCATTATTTTTTGGCTACTATTTCCTAGGACTTTTCCGATGTGTGTTGTTAACATTAATAAAGAAAGTATGATAATTTGCGACCAAAAAATATTACGCATGAACGTTTCTTTCCTACATATAATATAATGGCCATTGCATATCTGCTCCCATAAAAATTAGCACAATTGGATAATTCTAAAGTTTCCAAAATTTTCTCTCTGCAGAACTACCATCATTAAATAATAGAATGTTGCGTAGAATTATGTACATAAGTCATTTAGACACACCTTTTCGAGCGGAGAACATTATCTTACATAGCACAGAAAAAATACAACATCCGTATAGGAGACTCTCGATCAAAAACACTGCCTAACGAGGAAATCTGTTACGTTATGAATATCTTTCATCAATAGCAAACAAATCACCGCAACAACGGTACTCTTAGATCAAAACGCCTTCAGCTATCAGATCATAATTTTTCCATCCAATTGTGAGAAGAATAATTTCAAATCATTAACAATAGAGTTTCTCATAAACGCTCTGACGTGTTCACGTATTTGAACGTTAAATTCAAACGTAAATTGGTTAATTACACGTAAGATATTTACTACGACAGGCATGTTAGTTTGTAATATTGATGCTGTTGCAACGTCGTGATTAATAACATAATTATCATTGTTTAGGATTTATTACCCGAAGTGCTTAATGGTATACCATTGATTAATACAGCTAAATATGAATTGCATCATGTATGCAGTACGTGTTTCTGTAGTAATAAGATTATTTTAACGGTTTTCAAATGTCAACGAAACGTACGGAAATAAGGCCAAAAGAGACCAATATAAGTTATTAGGAGAGGCAATTACAAAGATTTTCGTAAAAAATTTCATTACGATACTTTTTGCGGATCTCGGCGGTAGGTACCAATCGATTTAAAATAATGAAATTATTACCGCGAATTGAATCAACCTTTCTTTTGCAATTTATCATAAAGGAAAAGAACGAAATAAATTGATCACGCTTTCTTCTCCGATTATTATTTTAATTTGTCATAGAATTAATACAGACGGTAAAAAGAAGAACACATTTATGCGACAAAATTAACCCAGATATCATCACGAACCCTATTTATACTTGTCATTCACGTTTTTTTTTGTTTCGCGATGGCGCAAAGGCAAGATTTATTTGCGCCGTGTTGTTTGCGCCCTTTTTTCCGTCCTCTTATTTCTGATTCCGATCATTTATAGTAATTACAAAGCGTGCGTAGGATTCCGAAATAAACGGACATAATTATGGCCACGGAGAATTTGCGTTGTTTTCTTTTCCTCTTACTTGTTTCATTATTGAATCTTGATCGATGCATGATTGATCTATGGATCTACGAGTTGGCATTCAGTCATAGATCACGCTCCAAGTATAGTTTACTCGCTTGATTTCAGATGGGCTGTCTGCATTAACAGTTCATGTGTCCAGTAATTGACCCCGGCCGAGAGCACTTGCTCATTCCACCACGGTTTTTAACGAATAATAATGCAGTTCATTAAACGGATTAACCTCTCGTGTTTTTTTGATTTTTGATTATGAGAACAGAATCGAGCTCACAACCTTGTCTTACTCCTATTTATGTTTTAAATTCTTCTGATTCCTCAATATTTGTTCCAACGATCTTATTGTTTCATCATCGACTTTCTTCTTTCTTAATAATTTCCATATTTTCTTCTCTTTTAACTCTGATGAATTTCCTATTCGTGTATTTTGAATCTCTTTCTCGGGAATTATCAAGTTTTTCATGATTATAATTAATTGTTCATATTATCGTGGTTAATAGCCTAGATGCGAAGGTCAAAGAAAAACTTTGTCGAATATTATTCCCATATTCCATTCCTTACCATTGTCTTTGTATTTATTACTTGCTTCATATTTTCTGGCAGTTCGTTAATTCCTTCACT
This sequence comes from Oryctes borbonicus, assembly GCA_902654985.2. Taxonomy (NCBI): domain Eukaryota; kingdom Metazoa; phylum Arthropoda; class Insecta; order Coleoptera; family Scarabaeidae; genus Oryctes; species Oryctes borbonicus. The sequence goes on from LR736857.1 coordinate 4,151,929, forward strand.
TCCTTTGGACTTAGTCATTTTCGCAGTGATGCTGTCCATTCGCAGAGCTCTACCCATTCTCATTCTAGAAGTGACCTTTAACATTCCTTCTTCTGTTGTTTCTGTTCCATTTTCTCTTACCTCTCGAAAATGTTCTTTCCAGCTCTTCTTCGATTAGTATGTTTCCCTCTTTATCTTTTGTATTTATCACTCCGTCTTGTTTCTTAATTGCTTTAGTGTTCCATGTAAATTTTTGATCTCCATGTAATGGTTAAGTAGGAATAAAAAAATATTTCACCAATTTGGCTAGGTTTCACATCCCACCATCAAACTCTGTATTTCTTGTTTCCATCCAAATTAATTAATTTGATAATTTTATGGGTTTTAGAAAAATTCGTACGTCCAGAATCTTTGTACTACTTAATTTTTAATATTAATATAAGTAGTTTCTATGATGGCGAATTATTAAATTGGAGTCTACATCATAAAAAAACAACGGGAAAATGCTGGTAGTTTTGTCTGTTTAAGTCTTTAAATAAAATTCTTTATAAAAATAAATACAAGAAACAGGACATAGCCTTGCGGGCAGTTCTCAAAATAAGTCGGATTAGCAGTTTTAGAACCCGTGATAAGTTTTAGCTTGCTGCGTGACTGCTGCTTTAGTCAAATAAAATCTAAATGCCTTGGTAAAAACTTTACAAACTGTTCTTCTCACAACACAGAGATCAGATGCTGCGCCATGGAGAATATATGCGAAAAACGAGATTTCCTGCAGCTTGAAAAATCAACTCTTGTTGCTACTTGAAGTAAAGGTTTAAATGCCGCATAGAAATAAGTAACAGAACGCGTTTTGGACGAAGAAAACAATAACAAAACCGTACATAATAAAGTTGCAACATATAGAATTTCCCAAGAAGAACACAGGACATTAACATAATATTATAAGGCCATTTAAATAGAAATAAGCTCCTTCTCTTGTCAAAGTAATATGAATAGCCAATTAATATATGTTTGTATTCGCATTTTATCTTTGCGAAAACGATTTTTGTTATTGCATACACGCCTTCATATTTTATAAATGAATGTCTCTATTATAGCTATATTTATTATTCACTATATAACATATAAAGCTATGCTTAATGATATATTATTCGTTACCTACAACATCAATAAACTAAATTCGCGCGTAGGTAGTTGTAGAAATGCAATAAATTAATCATTATAATAATATACCAGAAGCAAAAAGGACAAATATTATTCATATTTCATGTTGTACTGGGTATAGTATGCGCATAGCCGAGGAAAACGTTGGTGGAATAGACGCTCTCACGGGGACATAAGTTCCTGTATTTCGAGTTCCAATCATTACAGTAATCTATATCGTGATCGACAATCGTCGATTATATACAAAAGCATTGACTGTGAAACTAAAATCTAATAATTCAAGTGCAGAACAAATAACGTACATTATTTAATATATATACAGCGTGTGGAATTTGAAAAAGGAAAGCGTTAGGGCCTTCGCGTCACTCGCCAGAATATTATAAACGTAACATGGACGCACAGGTATAATAAGAAAGGCTTATGTTCTTGTCTTCGTGCAGCAAGTCGGGACTAATTGGATTATTTCTGATTCTGATTTAATGAAAAATACGAAAAGAATCAATTTTTCGTAAAGGGTATTTTGCGTGTTCATTTTATATGTTAGTTATCTCGCTAATTTTCTCCCAGCGATCTGCTAACATGATATCATGAATTTGTTTGATCATATCGTCCGTCACCTCAATGGGACGACCTGGCCACTCTTCATTAAAGACGGATATTCGGCCATGTTTAAATACATCAAACGGAAGTCATCGAAGATGCATGGTCCTTATAAACTGCAACTTCTTTGTGACTCTCACTGATCGGTATTGCTCTTTCCACGATTCCACAGATACATAAACTCTGCTCACTTTCAACGGTTCTCAAAATAACACTACTTGACAAATCTTTCCGAAATTTTGACACACGTCAATTAAAAGAAGAAAATAATGCAGCTTTTGACACATCTGCCCCCAAACATGGATACTTCTCGTATCATCCTCTTCAGTCTTATTCTAATCATTAAAAACACTGAGCCATTGCACTGCATTTTTATAAGCTCTCCGGTGGGAGCTTTTCTATACCAATTGCCAATTCCTTCGTTTGTTCGCTTCTTCCATCCTTCCTCCGGCTGCTTTCCTCTTCTTCTAAATCTCCAATCTTTTTGCTCTACTTCTTAAAAAATCAAGGTCTCTGCATTTATAATTTGTGTATTTACATTTTCTTTTAGCATAGTTTCTTGTCCTGCATTGTCCTTTTTTATTCCCCTGAAGATCCATATTGCTTGCTGCTTATATAAACGAAGGTATTTCGGATTGAACTTGTTTCTTGTACGTTGTCAACAGAAGACCATCGATTAACATATCATTACAAGGATCACCGCGATGAGATTTTAATGCCAAAAGACATGCCAAGTAGACGTTAATGAAAAAAGAATGTTTCTAAACAAATACAGCGGTGGTCAGCTTATATTCTGGTTCGACATTGCTAATGCTGTAATTTAACTCTTTCCAACAATTTTGCAGACATTTGAAAACTAATTCTAAAATTGACAAAACCATAGAAGAAATACTTGATGGTTAAAGATAAAATCAATAGCATTAACCTTGCCACTTGGTGAAAAAAAAATGGGATACCAGGAAGAACTAAGAAGAAATCAGGGAACAAAGAAACATTGAAGAAATAAAAATTAAAAAATAAAATCAAAAGCACGTTGGAAATAAAAGAGTATTGGTAGCTGCAGCTTGTAGAATAGCTAGCAATAGTAATTTCTTTCACCACGCCACAATTTCTTAAATAATGTCACTAGTTACTAATAGGTAGTGTTGTAACATTAAGGTCCTTAGCCACTTATCCCACTTCAGCTTAATAGCTCATAGATATATTAAATACTAAAAACGAAAATCAATTTTTTAAGCCTTACATCAGACGGGCTTATATTTAACAGAGCATTCTCCAAATCCACAAACTTCAAAAGATCCTCCTAATCGTAATCTACTACTAAAGTTAATAACACTTATAGTAGAAATGTCGTTCGGGTGATGTCGTCTTCTGAAGAAGCTGACAGGATAGTCAGCGAAACGTCAAGTTAAATATTAACTACACGACATCACCCGAAAGACATTTCTACTATGGATTACGGTCGTGAAAGCCTACACTCAACTATTAATAACACTTAATTGACTACCAAATTAATCTTTAACAAATGTATAACTGATTACGTTGTTAACAGATCGAAACGTAATTACAGGAAAACTCTGGGAAAGTCGATCACCAAGTTTCTCATATTACGAATGAAAATGAAATCGCATTCAACTTTCTTAATAGTAATTAGCAAATCCTTCATTCCACATTCGTGTTTATCATTCACATTCATAACATTGCAACGAATTTAAGATTGTGATTTATATATTGCATTACATTAAGTTATTCGATAATATGAAATAAGCGTACAATAATCCTCATGGATACAATAAATTTATTCATTTACAACGAGCCGATTTCCAAAATAATGAATGGTTTGCCAATTTAATAAAGTCCAGCGCTGGTATATCTGAATACCAAACCGTTGCGGATCAGGCCATCGGGAAATCAATCATTTGATTGAAGAGAACGGAATTTCTATGGAAATTCCAACGAACATATGTTACTTAAGAAGCAATTAGCCGTTACGTGCAGTCTCATTATTTAAGACGAGTTTAATTATAAAATCAACATTAATCATGCTTACATTCAAAAGTGCTTATGTTTTAGCGCAAAGGTTGAAATAATTGTGGTAAGTCGAGCGAGTTTAATCGTGGCGTACAAGTTTTAATGTGACGCATAAATCTTCGTATGAAAATTATTCGGTATTGTTACGTGTATATAATCATCATCAACTCCTCAGTTTTATCTCGTTATGCAGCGGTATTCGTAAGTAAAAGTCTGACTCCGAATTATTAAACGTAATTTTTTAGGGAATTGAATATAACAATGGTAAAAATAATTCATGTCCTCGCATGCCGGCCATGTGTTATTATTATGCCTGTGCCTGCAGAGCGTCTACACAAAACCTAATTATTTTGCTCGTAGTATACATATTATTAAAATTTTTCAAATAACCTTTTAATACGAAGTTAGATGGAGTAATTGAAATTTGTTTTACAAAGGTTGTCCAAGTGAAACCTGTTGAAGAAGAAAAAAGATGTCAGTCTCGCAAAATACTAGACTTCCCATACTTCTGATGAGTCCATCGATTAGTTCTTGAGGCAATCTGTCTCATACCTCAATCAATGCAAGTCTTACTCCTCTGTTTTAAACAGCAGGAATTCTTGGCTCAAGTCGTTTACCTAGCATGTCCCACAAATGATTGATCGGCTTCAAGTCGGGAGAACACGCTAGTGAATTCATTGTTGTCATACCCACTTAGTTTAGAAAGTCAATTACACAGTGGGCGAGGTAAGAGTGTGTATTGTCCTCCTATTAGGGTGAAATTTTCTCCGGTATATGGGACAAAAGGTACCACATGGTCTTGGAGAACATCTCTGATGTACCAATTTTGAGTTAACGTTCCGTCATCAATCACCATTGACTTTGTGTGTGCCCACACCATAACTAAACCTCCACCAAAAAATACTGCGCATTTTGTTTTTGTTAGCCTTGATACAATCTTTTCCTATCGTCAATTGAATTTGAAACGGTTCTCCTCCGTGAACAAAATTTGACCCTCCTGGCCATCACTCAAAATTTGGGATCTTGCGGCTTTTATTGGCATACATGACTTGAAACTAATTTAAGTCTCCTTTTTACTATGCACTCACTTGTGATCGTTCCACGAACATCCTGCAGCAGGTCTTGTCTGAACTGCCGTTTGACGTCTGCGTCGGTCATTCGCAATCAGAGTTAAGCGTTTTCTGTCTTGACTTCATCTTCTCACATACTCTTAAATTTGCCTTGGTGATGGTTGATTTTGATTTACCAAACTTTCGCGCATTGTCACCGCATGTTCGATCATTGTTGCGGCCCTAACAATATCTGTAGATACAAAGTCACCCATTATCACAACACAAATAAACGACAACAAATGAAAAGAAAAACAAATTCCCACGAACTCGAACGAATTATTTATGCCCAAAAAGTATAACGCCATACCATAGTTACGAGTTTATGTATGTATTATAAGCACTTAGGGCAGCTTCAGCACTAACACACCTTGTTCTTTGCTGTTACTACATAGCATCATCCGCATATAAAACCATCTAACATTGGACAACTCCTGGCATGCTATTCATATACAACCAGAGCAAAGGAGGTCTCACAATGGAGCCCTGAAACATCCCACAAGGATCTTCACCTCACTACCACCTACACTCTCTGCTTTAAGAGTCGCCAACTTGAATACACTGTTTTTTGCTGCACAAATATGACTTAAACCATTCGCGAGCAGCATCTGTAAAACCCATAATTTCTAATTTAGTATTTTATAATTAACTCGATCAAAAGTTCTTTGAACTTATACCACTTATTACCTTTACTTTTGGTATATTAATTATTTGAAGAAGGTAAATGTAAAGCCGCAAATAGAATATTATTTTTCTATTTTACATCCATAACACGGCAAGATATTAGTCACCAACTTTAATTAAATATTTCAGGACCATTTAATAAATCTAGAGCACAAAAAGTAATTAATTCCTCTCTTCGTTTTCTTTTTAGCTGGGTGTAACAATTTTATTAACGGTGTACATTTAACACTTCGTCAAAACCGTAATAAAACTCTTAACATGATTTATCGCATATCCAAGTACAAAAATTAATATTAATAGGCGATATGACAACGCGAGATTAATACAGAATGTAAGTAAAAAGGCAAAGAAATAAAAACTAGTAGAAATTTTAACCGCTGTCTACTATCGCATAGACGACGTGTATAAACGAAGGCAAAAAGAGGCATAAAATAAAATTTTAATTTGAAATGAAAATTATGTTCACCTTAACTTTTTAATAATACCAGGCCGTTCCTCATACACACACACTAAGCTGCTCGTCAATCACTCAAAAGTACTTTCCTCACAATTTATACATTAATAACCGAGGTGAAAATCAGTTTTGAGTGACGAACGGGGACTATTAACAAAAACCAGTAGCACGATGTTAATTCGAAAGAGATTTGCTTTTTTGTAGCGTTGCGCGCATCGTAATGTGAAACTGGCAGCTAATACACAGCCGACCAAATGGAATTACGAATTATTTAATTTTAATTTGTTCAGATAAGCTGCGACACCTCTATGTATCTGGTATGTAGTCGCCGTTCATAAATAGAGTAATAACAGAATTGAAACTTAATACAAAGCGATCCTCACATAGGCGGACTTGAACGACGAGTACCCCACCTATTCTTGCATAAGATAAAAGAAGATTAGAAAGTCGTCTTTTCTTATTGTGAGATCATTAATTCTCCTTCGCGATTAATATAGCTTGATAATTATTTCACTCTATTATATGACGAATTTAAAATCACGATTTATTACACACAGATACTATCGTAAGCAAATGTATTATTTGAGCGGCCCAAATTTTACGACCTAAGTTTTGAAGTCGTTAAACTTAATGTGTAATGCTAACTTAAAAGGCTACGTATAACTGAAACGCAAAAGATGCGAGTAATCACACTCATTGATAACAAATGGGGATGTTGGCAAAAACACCATGTTTAAGCTTAAGAGAAATTGGGATGAAACGCGTACAATTGTTTATACTCAAAGTGGTAGACAAAGACCAAGACCATCAGCTAATAAACACTCCCGCAAATGACACTTACCAAAGTACTCGAAATGCCGTCCAAAAAAGTAACTTTCTTGAATCTTGAATTAGTCGTTTAGTGCTTTCAAAAAGTATGCTTTAACAGAAAACCATAAGAGAAACAATTTACTTGTGAACGATTTGGAAGATCATTATGTAGCTGAATACATCTGTAGCGTAAACACCGTTAACTTATTATAATTTAAGTGTTTTGATCTCGTGTATTAGGAGTATTCTGGATATTCTTTCAGAAGTAGTAATGACGTATAAATATATATTCCATAAGCAGTAAGTAAGTTATAACATCTGAACGTTATCTAAAGGTTTCTTCTTCATATAATGTGTATTTATTTTTTTCTGTAGTGGGAGTACTGTGTCTCAGCAGAATGGCCCTAGAAAATAATCTTGTATTGTATGTTAGGGAGGCATAGAACACTCCACAGTAAGCTACTTTTAATTCGGGAGAATCCATTGTTTGTCCAAAATATTGGATACTGTAGTTTATGCCGCTCAATTTTTGATACGTTGACTTGTGTAATCTGTTTTAGCTGCTCATCTACGTAGTTAAATATAGAAACCTAACTTGTTCTATGTTAAATCGCTTAAAATCTCCGGTTCTTGGACAAAATATTAAATAGTCAAAAATACACAAAAAGCTTTATTTAAACAGCTAAATTAAATCAAAATAAACATTAACACCAACGCACATTATGCGCATTATGTGCATTATGTATTTACCTTTGGAGATCACCTATAAAAATATCGAAATCACAACGGCTGTTATTGAATCACATTTGTAATCCCTGGTTTCTATTTATTTGCACAGAACGTCATTGGATACAAACCAATAGAGTAATGGTGATTCAAATAAGTGTGGTTTTTAAATTTAGTAATTGAACTAATAGAATCGCTGTGATTAGGGCCGTTCACCCACATGCATTCAGGCCCGTTCAGGTGTGATAACTGTCGGAGAGACGCATTTCCGACGCCGAATGTGCCGTTCAATCTGGTTGTATATCACCAAATTCACTCTTTTTGGTTCCCTGTCACTGTCAGTCTGCGATTTCTTTTTACGGGGCTATTTAAAATTAATCGGCCACTAGTAAGAGATAAAGAGATTGACGCAATACCAATTAATTGGGCCGACTGATGCAAAACTTTCGTGCTAAAACAAAAAATAAATTCTCTGTGTTTCCTCAAGAACCATTTAAATAAAAATTTGGCAATTAATAAAAACAACTCAATTTAATGGATACATCCTGCTAGACCCTGTATTATCATCCTCTGTTCTGATTTTCTTCAATGCTTAACTGGACTAATTATACACCAAGTATGTACGTCGAACGGTTCCGTAGACTTCTAAAAAGATGTTGGTAAATTTTATTTACAAATTTGCCAAAAATTAGATACGCATAAGCAACATCCCCAATAAGAACTCAATAGACAGTTATAAGTGGCCCTTTATGCCCTGTGATGATTCTGTATCTTACCTTCTGTTATATATTCTACTGTACTTACGTTCTTTGTATTTTCTAACCAAAGCCTGAAAAATGGTAACAGAAACGTATTTTGCTATAAATATTCATTCGCATGTAGGCATACGGATATTGTTATATATACAATAAAAAAGAATCGAAAATATTCAATATATAAAAACCTTGAACACTTACGGGCACATTTTTATTTGATTGATTCACCAATCCTCTTTCAATTTCGCTGCGTATTTCCTTTCAATTTATGTTGTTTCAAATTAGCCGATAACAAGCGAAATATACGAAGTATATAAAGTATATGCAGATGTTGCTACCCATATATACTTTCATATTTCTCTTAAAAGAAAAAATAAATGCATGTATAACCGACGCTTCAGGTTTGTTAGCTACACGGTTGCTTCGCGTGTAGTTACCGTGAAGAAAACTTCGCTTCTGTAGTTTATCTGTCTGTTTATAAAACAATGTCGGTATAAAGAATATCGCTTTCTTTTGAAAACGAGACATAATACTTCAAATTGAAAAATAAAACGCGAGCTCTTCCATAATGTAAAAGGAAAGGATTTCGAAAAGGCGAGGCAGTTTAAAGAGAAATATAACGAGAGGATGATGTAGAACGCAAAGGAACCACTATGGGTTGTGTTCGACGTCAGTTATGTATGTTGGCTTCAGATGGATAAAATTTGTGTTTATACTGAAATTCTGCAACCTTAAAAGTTTGTGATGTTGAAACGTGATTACACGGAATGAAATATATTATCATGCTCTTTTTATAGCTAATATACCTAACAAACAATTCTCTTCTTTTATCTACATTCTTACAGTTTTGGTTAATCTGTAGGATGAGAATGAGGAGCGCGAGCATAAATTAATCAATAAAAAATAGAAATAAGTAAAATCTAAGGAAAATGCCCGTATACCGTAATGATACAACAGTATCATTACGGTATACGGGCATTTTCCTGACTAACAAGTCAGTTAACGATCATCGTTTTTATTTTAATTGAAAATATTATTTTAGGGAAAATATAATGTTTAGAAGTTTGTCAGGCAGATTTTTTTGGTACCCAGCATTTACAAAATATTAGACCCCCAAAGAAATAGCATTTAAAACTAAAGTAAATAATGATAGGCAAAGACTGCGGAGTAGTCTGGCACACTCCACACCACACAAGATTAATTCGGAACAATTGTTTCTGGAATTCGTATATTCCCATTGTTAACTATGATTTAAAAAAAAAGACTTTAATTCTAACATGCCTTGTTCTTTCTTTACTCTACAAGTATCTATTTTTACATACTGCCTGAAGCACAAAACGTAACCATGTGTTCGTTTTACCCCATACATCTACCAAAGCTGAGTGGCCAAGTGGATCCTTTCCCTGTTTAACAAATTTGCATTCATTTTCATATAAATGGTTTCGTAATCGTCTAATTTTTTTTTTTCGTATATAGGTTGTGGTAAACTTGACAATTCAATTCTTCCACAGCGGTAATCAGCTATATATTCTTTGAATTTGGTACCTATCGCCCGTTTCATTCGTCTAATACAGACGTACACAGTCACCGCATGCGATTTCATAAATTCCCGATCTCTCGATCAACTAAATTTCAACAATTTCGCACTACTAACGTGAACATAGGCTTAGTGTAAATTGTTTCAGCGTATTGGAACAGCTTTAAAAACCATAAACCGATTTAGGCATAGAAATTACAATAGTTATAATCAAAATTTCAATAAATTAAACTAACACAACAGTTCGGTAGTGTATGTATTAATAATTTGAAATGTAAACTCAATTTTTATATTGCATGCATATATTAACATTTTTCACCTTCATGGCTATCAAGACGTATTTTTTGCAGGTTCATTTTAATTAACTGGAAGTACCATTTTTATCGCAGTAAATTCTGATGCGCCAGTAAGTCAAAACAATCAAACGTAATTACTGTAAAGTGTAACAAATGCAAGTTGTCGTTATTTCATACTTAAACCATCAAAATACATACCCGTTCATTGTTTCCAATTGTTAAACATATTGTTAGTATACAATTTCACGGTGAAATAACCTGAGATATAACTTGAGAAGGTACGCGACTGTCCATTGTGAAGCGGCCAAACTCGGCGATGCTGGTTGCTTTTAATGAACGACGCTCCGCTTCTTGAACTCTGTTTAAATTAAATAAAACTGAGAACTGCGAGAAAGAGCGAAGTTATAGGAGAAATAAAAGAACGGAAGGACATCGATGATGACAAAGACAACAGAGGGAACGTAGGAGACGAGGAGTTAAGATGTCTGGCGATATATTATTTTGATATTTCTCTCTCCTTTAATTTGACTAATTTGTTACGCGGGGTAAATCCGATTCGAAATATGCAATTAAGGTAATGGTTTAATTGAATAATGTCGTCTCCTTTGTAACAAACGAATTATTTTGACTTGCATCTTAAATTGAAAATTACGGGGCATTGAAAACGGTTCTTTTTGTCTATGATGAAATAATACAGACGATATCGATAATGTTAGTTGTTGTACATTTATCCATGCTTTTTGTGTATATTTACTAAGCGTGATGTTACCTTTGTTTAGAAAGTTCGTGTAAATACAAGGAAGTAGTAATATCGTTAACATTGGCGGCAAATGAATACAATTGCTAAGTGTACATGAAGTTCTACTGGTTCTCTTTGGTTGTTAAATTTGAATTCAATTGAAATTCACTTAAACGAATTGCAAATTTTCGAATGCCAATAAAAGTACAAACCCTCATGAGGTTATGACAAGGATTAGAAAGCTTATACACCTCGTTGGGCCGTCACTACACAAAAACATAAGCAAGTGGAGTAGGTACCATAAAAAATTCACATATTCATATTCAATAATTTTCTAAAGCTATGATAATATTGAACGTTAATAATTGGGCGCATAATAGAAGTAGCAGAATTGCTGGAGCGCTAAACGAACTAATTTGTATAAATGACGCACATTGGTAAACCGATTTTATTAAAAATTCAAGCAACTAAGTTCATAATATGAAGAAACAGAAGAAAATTCAGAGAAACCTCTTCATTTTTTCATATTTCTTTTCCAGAAAATAATTTTATTTCACTCAAATAGCTTTCCTCGAGGTGTGTTAGCTTCCAGTAATCTAACTCGAAACACTGCATTGTTTTAAGACGTAATAGTACATGCACGTATGAAAGAGAGACTCTTACGTGAGTATCCGAAGATTTCCTCAACACCCAATACTTTGTTCAGAAACATTGCATTACGAACTAAACCTTCTGTTTCTTGTTTGCATTTGGAAACATTTGAAGAATATATTGTTTTAGAGTATCTTCATGCCCATATCTACGTAGAGGAAAGTTTACAATTCCAATTTTGAACAGATGTACATATACCTCTTTTACCGTTAGGAGAACTTTTTAATGTCTTTAAAGTTTTTGTTTCTCATACACTGTTTTTTCCACTGTCTGTATTGTTTCTTGATAATATCTCAGCCTGGTTCCATCCTAAACTCGTGTCTTTTAGTAATTTGGCACCTGGTCCACTCTTATTCGACTAAGTCTTCCTCGTCTTCTTTTGTCGGTTTTCTTTGCCTTCCGAATACTTCCAACTTGTCTGTGTTCCTCTGATCTATTTATCACAATTGAGGTAGTGGGGACACTACCTCAATTGTGATCTTTCAATGTATTTTCTGACAATATTTATTCCTCTATAGAGAACAAGATCATTGCTATGGCTCTGGAGTGTGGACATCTGGAGCCCTCCATAGACAAGGACCTTATTTGGAGGTCTTATATTGATTCGGTAACAGCTAAATTGCACAAATCACTTTATATACTAAGTTCAGAGAAACGTGCGTCGCTGATACTTTGAAAATAATATACTTTGCGTATTTACATTCACATTTGAGTTATGGTATACTATTTTGACGAAATGCTTCAAGGTTGGCGTCAATTCTCATGTTGCAGAAGAAAGCTCTGCGTTTAATTTTTAATTAAAAAAAAACTGACTCTTATAGGCTTGTAGGTTACGACATACGTTGAGCAAACTTTCTACGATGTGTGATAATTTCACCAATCTTATATTCGCCACGGTGCAAGAATTTACAGTGCTCTACCGGATACTCTTAAGTCTTGTGTACTATCTATTTATCATAAGCCTGCACCTTTCGATAATGTTTTCAATTTCTCTTTGGGACTATGCACTAAGAGCAAATGAAGAGTTCTTAGACGAAGGGAAATTAAACATGAACATTTGCACAATAACTATGGATTCAGCATAGATTAACAATATATTTATTCTGATCAACAACAATACTAAACTCATTTAAATGATCTAACAAGAGAGAAACCACGATAAATCTGTAAGATGACAATGGTACTGGTCCCATAGAAACCCTCAATTTTATCTAATTTAGCATACGCGACATTTTTTCAGCCAAAATACATTTTAAATTATTTTTTCTGCACAATGATGACGAAGTAGAAATACCAGAATCCCGTTTCTTAGCATTATCACTGCAATGTCGAATGGTGGTTGCGAAAGTAACGTACCATGATCTTGATTTAAAAAAAAATTGAAAAATATATATTCTAATTTGGTGTTCCTGACGTAAACATTTGAAAAATAGATATATTTGTCCATGTTAGTGTTACTTGGAAAAATATAAGAATAAACAAGATAAGTAAGAAGCACTGAAGGTACTTAATGAAATATTATCTCTCTACATTTAGCATACCATATATCTTCTTCTAAAAAGCCACATATAACCTTCATTTACGGAATTCACCTCAGTTCCATAGGAATCATTGAAAATTACCAGCGAAAGCGTTTAATATCTTGTCCTTTATTGCTCTTTTATTTGGTTAAAAATAAAAAGTTAGAAAGAAACCAGGCTTTGCCTAGTACGCTGACTATCAGTGTCGGAATATCGGGTTCGAACCTGTCCTACAACTCTCAGAGTAAGGTTTTTCGTTGTTTTCTTTACTCCAAATTTGGCAATAATAACTTGACCAACCGATGTTCCCTGTAATTGAAGAGCTGTTGGTGAGTGAAGAAGATATTAATTACTATTATTATTACTATCCATTAATATTAATTTCAATAGATTCTTTCACGAAAAATGAGGAAACCAATCCTTAAAAACACAGAGATGTGCTTGATGATGCTGTGAGATTTTTCCAGGTACAGTGAAATCGTTTGTCTGAATAATCCGAATGAAATATTCCAAAATCTTTCCATTTCAAATCATTGTATGAAATGGGCGTTAAACCTTACTACAATTCCTAATTTAAATCTTTTATGCACTAAATAGTAGGTATACATAAGATTATTTAATCCAGCCCAGCCATTTACTTTCCAAATACAACAAATTAAGGTCAAGTTCAAATGAGCAGATGTTTCTAATTCCGTACTTCGTGTTCAGCCTTTCAACTATATTAATCCACACAAACATACATACACATATCGCCCGGTTTAATTCGTAAATATGTACCGTCACAGTCGAGAACAAAGGGCGACCATTATAGAGGATCAATAATAATCAGTTTATGGGTAATATTTATTATAAGTCGCCTTATGCACATAAAGCTACGTCATATAAATACGAGAATATAAATTATGTACATACACAATACCTCCATTGGGAACATTAGATTTTATTAAAAGGGTATCTATAGATATTGAGGTACTACCTCCAATTTATTGCCCAAAACCAATTACTATCATGTATGTACATTAATGCGCAGCACAGAGCGACACCTAATCAAACTTATTTGTTTTACCAAATAAATAACGTTTTGTACAGCTTGCACATGCGAGTTAAATTCTGACTTAAGTGAATGTTAGTCGCCTATGATCTATGATCCAAGGATTAAAGGATTTAAAAGACGTTTAACTGAGTTTCCGAGAAGTATGACGCGACTTATGGGTCTAGTTGTGGAGAAGTTTGGAAATGGTAAAAAGCTGGCTGTACTTTGAGAGAAATATAATCGTTATTTTAACATTGTTCGCAGAATTGCGTTGAAGCAACACTTAGATGATTCATTAATTTTTTAAGACCTTTACTGCTGTGCCTCATTGTAAGGTATTGGCAATACTTTCAAGTGAGGGATTTGGTTTGGATTCTTTAAATTTATTGACTGGCTCACACTTTCGCAGGGATCTATTTTTAGCTTATTTCCCTTAGATACTGCGTCTTTCATTCTAAAACAGTAACCTAACGTGCATTTATTCTAGTCCCTCTCTGCATTCTTTGACTATTAATCCCGCTAAATCGAAATCCCGCTAAAAGCGATAATTTGGAAATTCCTTTTATTTGTGAATGTGGCTAGAGGTAAGCATAATAAACACGTCTTAATTTTTACTTAAATGATTTTTGGAAAGAAAAGGTGGATATCTAAGACTAATAATAGGAAACATATTTCTTTTTTCTTTCTACATTTTAGATTTGAGCATCTTACAAGGTTCTTAAGTTTTGCTTCTAGAAGTGAAAGATATTGGTTCTTCGCCATATTGTTGTTTGGAACGGTTAGGCGAGTTGAGCGAGAGGTTGATAGAGGCGAAACTAAAAATCCTCTTGTTTTTTTTTTCTGGTATGAACTGTTCGATGTGTTTCATTCATTATCGCTGTCTTCATCATCTTTTGATTCTAAAATAAATTCAGCGATTTTGAGCTTGAACCTGAAAAATTAATTCAATACAAAATCCAAAAATTTGCTATCGCCAAATCAAAAAATGTAAAAATCGTTTTTACAGTCCATTGCATGATCCTTACACTAACGAATAACTTTTGGTTTTGACTGTAATATTTCCACCAACGAAATTACAATCAATTACAAATCTGGTATCCATTAAAGCGAACACTGGGTGTCAGGAGGTTATTTGAAAGATCGTTTTCCTTTTGTACATATAAAGGTACATTAATATTTCAGAAAATCTGAAATTAAGTTCTGTTCATGTTTTCAAACATGGGTGGTAGTCGAAGGGTAATTAGTGTGGGCCATGTAGCCATACGTTCCATTATAATTGTGATGTGTTTCTTGGTGTCACACGCGTATCTATTTTCTTTCTCTCTCTCTCTTTTCTCTAACATTAAGATTGTATTTTTTTTCATTATTATTTCCACAGCCACAAGCCCGCTTAATCAATTTATTATTATTTTTATTGTTATTACTGTTCAGAATAGAGTCCGTTTACCCAACGTAGTACTGCAATCGAAAAACAGTAGTTTAAGCAACACATTTATTTGCTTTAGAAAGATATTTCAACAAAAAATAATATTGAATTTATCGTATCTAATCGCGTTTGTAATCATATTTCTTCCTGCAAACCATGATTTTAGTTCAGTTCTTTACGTTTTCAAAACACACTGTTAAGATGTGGTGAAGATACATGGCAACAGTCAGGTTTTCACAAATATTCCTCTAATGGGCTTTTCAACATTTGTAATATATTTAATGCACTGCAAAGCAAAACAATTGGAAATTAACTTTAAGGAAGTATTTGTAAAAACGGGAAACTTTAAATCCTGCATTTTCAGAAATATTTGCTAAGCTACGTTGGAATCGTAATAAACAACTACTTCTCTAAGACATTTTATAATATACAAGATATTAACGCGTTTAAATTATATTCAGGAGAATTGGATCGATTTAGAACATAGAAGCCTATCTATCATTCGCTGATGATTTTTGTTACTGCGGATATTTAAAATGAAAAATGAATCTACGATCACATAACCATGCACGCTTTATGACTTTAAAATTTACTACAACTTTGCTTTTCTTAAATGTTAAGAGTATTTCGATTATAAACATAATGTGTTGAATATAATTAAACATGGCCATCAAGTAACTTCATCCGACCATTAAGAAAATATATTAAACGAAATGAAAGTAATACTCTCTTAATTCGTGCCGATTTATAATAGTTATTGAGGATATAGCGCTATAGTCAGTAGCTAGCGATCACATCACTCCTTTTGCTTACTCGGCTCGACATGACGGCGGAAAATGCTCTTTATATTCCCATCTAGAGATGCGATACCTTAATCTACTTCAATATGTTCGTAATTCTTCTGTGCCTCATATAGCTGTGTATGAATAGGAATCGCGTTGTTACTGTAAATTAACCCTAGCTGCTTACAAAATAACTTCATTCCGCTTAAGAGAGAGAATTTTATTTGACCTTAATTGCAGAAGATGGTGTTTGAGATGCAACGTAGTGCATTTGTCGTGTTTGAAATTAGATTGTATTGTGATCATTGAGACGAACAAGTTAAAATGTGAATCACATGATTTTCTATCAAATCAAGATCACTTTTGAAACTATGAAACTTTGTTGAGATTGAATTCCTACGTTCCTAAAATATATCTAAAAAAAAGTAATTCACAATTCAAGGAGTTTGACTACTTCTACAAAAAACAGTTATAAAAATGCCTTTTGTAGTGATTTTATCATTTAGAAAGCGTGTAGATTTCCGCTTGAGATTTATGTTTCTTTTTCAGTTGGGTACATATGCGTGTAAGTTTCCAAGACAGAATAACTTGGTACCCTTTTCCCTCGATTTTACCCAATTTATTTTTGTGCCTCTGTCTTACACATTATGGTAAAATCAATTTTGTTCTTAAAATAAAGAAACTTTTAGTGCCTAATGTAAGCATTCAAAATTTTCCTTTACTTCGATTTTCTCAAAACCACAAAACAGGCTACTTTCATAATCTGAAAATAAATGAAGTATAGTCAGGAATTTCTAAAAATGTAAAAATGTACAGGATATTTCATTTAAGAAATTGAATGTTACTGTACTTCCTTTTTTTATAAAACATCCAATATATCAGAATATATTTTAAAGATCCTCAAAATCTCAAATTGCTATCTAGCATACAGTCCGAGTAATAAAAGCCGGATGTACAACTATTGTTGCACCCTACATACAACGCGTTGGGCAATGATAAACTAGTATAAAGAGCATTATTTCTACTATTAAACAATAACCATTGGAGGTAATTTGAAAACTGGAGTTCTTTATGTATTGATTTTCGTTTGAATAATTTAATGGCTTTAAATATCAAATGGTATTGAAAAAATTTATTAATGTTCCAGGCAAAGGTTACAGAATAAAAACAAATTGCAATTACATTATTTGTTATAGCTGTAGTTAATCCCCACCGATTCTAGATGAACAGATATTTTGAAATGAATGCTTCTTCTGCTACGTATTTCAACAATTTGAGCAATAACAATTAATTTTCCACATCACAAAGCGCCCGGTAGAAAGAACGTGACTCCGCGGCAACGGCACAGTAGGCAATTCTCCATCGGCCACCACTACCACCAAAAGCAAGTGTTCCCTTCTTTCCTTTTTTTTTAATTTAAAGTTCATTGTGTGACGCTGTTTTTCAAGCGAACACGTAGCGACGCTGTTTATCAACTACGACGACGCAACGTTGATGATTATGACGCTGATGCATCACGTCGAGCATAAAATGCAAGACGGGAGTAATTTTTATTTTTCACGCTCGAACATTAAGAAAAGAGGAAATGCTCATCAAAATAAAATAGCGCGTCAACCCTGCCTACCGCGACGCCGACGACTCAGATTTCCAATTAAAAAACCTCATTTATACTTGAGCAGAAATTACATGAAGCAATTTAAAAAGCCGGGAACGAATGCTAGGCAATTCAAACCCTTAAAATAGAAGGCGCTAGAGCCGCTACTCCTGCCATTAACCGAATTCACCTAATAAAACTTCACGTGCACGGATAATTTTTATGCGATTTAGAGATTTCGCATGTTAAACGCGTTTCTTGAATTTAATTTCGAGATTTTAATTGGATTTTTGTTTGCGTAAACGATTCAGATGCGGAAACCTCAAGATCTATGCGCGTCAAGGAAATTGAAATCGACTTCGCGGAGGAGATGGATAGGTTGTTTTACGAGATCGGGAATCTTTTTGCCGCCGGTTTAAATTCTTAAAGCGATTAGCTGCGCTAAATTGCAAAAAATATTAAAATCGAATAGGCAGGAATTTAAATTTGCGTGAAAACCACGCAGTTTGCCACTCTCTTACTTCGCTGTTATAATTTGATTCACTGACAAACTTCTGAACCGCACAAGATTAAAGATACTTTTCTCAAAATTCAATTACTTAATTCTGATAAATATAGTAATGCTGACTGTAATTTTGAGTTATATTTCTCAAATTCTTTTTAAGTAATATACTTAAAGTATACTGAAACACTTCACTAAAGGCCTTACCACAATACTATAATATTGAGTGTTCCATATAGTTCGAATGCAATATAGTTCAAGTATTTGTTTAAGTAAGGAATATTTTTTTCTCCTAGATTTGTAAGGATTTTGTATTATGGAAAACACTGAGCTATCGGATGGGTTTTTGGTACTTCGCCAATCTTCGCGCATGCATGTACTTATAATCAGTTTTACATTGAGTTCGAAGTATTGGATCTTAGAATGTGTCCCATGCCATTAAAGAAGCAAGCAAAGGAAAGGAAGAAGATAAAAAGAATCATTCTCCTGCAGTAGCGGAGAACACATTGAGAGCGCAATCCACCCTTTAAAAACCATATTTAATGCAATAATTCAGTATCCAATTTATCAAAATTTCATTAACTTATCGAAGAGAGATGTAAAAATGTATCTGTCCGAACTGGCAAAATTATATTAATCATCATTAATCTTATTGTATTAACAATAAGATTTTACAAATTTTATTTTGTTGCTATCATTTTTTTCTTCGTCTAAAATAAATTTATTGGTTTCAGATGAAGAAGATATACATGTACCAAATTGATCATCTTCTGTCAGATCCAATATAAGTCTCAGTAATACTTCAATTTAACACTGATATGGTCTGATATGGAACGTCAACCACAATGTAAATTTTAGTAACTTCTCTGACGCATATTGAAATGTCGATTTATAATAAATTTAAATGAACGAGTCGATTTTTTGATAGTTGTGACTTATAATCATATGTTTTTTTTTTATAATAAACAATACACGTTATTGGATAACCTTCTTCAGCTTAATTATTGAGCACAATATAATTCCTCAAGTTAAAAGAAATTTGCAAGCAGGGAGACACATGTGGACATACTTTTTCAGATTACTAGAGTTATATTGATTTTTTGAGCTAATAATCATAACTAATACTCATAACTAGTACAGCACTTCTACCACGTAGGAAAAAATTGAAATTTTAATAATAGTAAACCATGTACTTCTGTTACATTATTTGGATGATAACAATTGTCCACTTGTGCCCCAATAATTAATATAATTTCTCGAGTCACTACACTACTGTCTTTGATTAAAGGGAACGAAAAATTCAACGAGGATGAAATTCAACGCCAAAGTCACTTCCGTGTATTAACACTTCTGTTACCTAGCCAGTATAATGAATACTTTGTTTTTTAGTTGTAAATTTTACCAGAACGAAGTCTTCAGCTGCGGTTACCCTAAAATTTTATCATCGATATTCTGATTTGATCATCTACAGATACTAACAAATCTTCCTCTTCCGGTGAACTAGTCTAATCACTCGTTTGAACTAAAATTTCTTAAGTGTTTTGTTTCGTTTTTCCTGTTTGGAACGCATTTGCCTTTCTTTAATTTTCGTAAACTCTGGTGTCCTAGTAAAAATGCAGGACTTTTCTTGTTTCCTCTTAGATCTTTTTCGAGAAGAAGTATTTGGTCACGGTCTAACGCAATCTGGGGTTATTGTTACTGATAATTTAGTTAATGTAGTGTCCATCCGTTACATGAAAATCTACTGAAAAAAACTCTAATGCACCTTATTGGCGGGTCACCACAAATTTGTTATGCATTCATCTACGATTGCAGTACCAACAGTCGATGAATTTTATTCCCCTGCCCTTGAAAGATTAATCACACGTTAAAAATAGTACATTAAAAAAACAAATTGATTATTTAAAATATTTCTACAGTCCCTTGTCGCAAAAAAGTTCATTAAATTCAAAACATCTAAAGAAACCATATTTTTAAGTACTGTAAACTCTTTAGTACTAGATTAATTTGTTCTAAAATTTCATTTTCTAGGCCATCCCACCCATCATAATAACATCAAATATCCAAAAATTCATTTGAAGAATATCTACTTCTTAATCTTTTTAAAGTTTATGTCGGTTTCACAGTCAACAATGAAATTGCTAAATTGAATATATTTACACGAAGAGCTGCGATGGAAGCCATACTCCAGATGAATAATGACGACTTCGCCATCTTTTCTGATTGCATGAGTGTTCTCAAGTGTTCCCAAAACTTTAATTTCTTATCATCCCCACTTATCATCCCCACTTATCGGAGAAATGCTTTTGTTAGACTTTAGTTTGCAGCAACGTGGCAAGACTCTAATTTATATTTGAATAAAAGGCCATTCGAGCATTTTGTTTAATGAGGGGGTTGATAGACTAGCTTAAGCAACGTGCAGTGACGAGGACACTTAGAAGGCGTCCTACTACCACATTTAGACTTTTCAGCTGAATTTAAAGGTAATTCCCGTAAAGATTGGCAACACCATTATACAGATATGTAGAAAAGTAGCTCCACCAACTATTATATGCTCTTCCCCGACACGAAAAATTACCGTAGGGTTTATATTGGTATTTGGATAGTCCTAGACGCACATTGACCTAGAGAGAGCTGGAACATATAGTCAAAGATTTAAAGATTGATGGGGATAGGTATGTGTTATGTACCTCTTGACGTAGATGAGTTTACAGATGAGGAGGTTACTGACGGTAAAAGAATTGGCGATAACATTCTACCAAAAGGAATAGCTGGAAGGTACGAAGTATTACCATTGGCAGACATTCAGATTTTATCAGAAAAAGCAAGTAACAATGAGAATTTACCAGGAAGACCTAACAGGAATAAAAATACAGTGGATGAGAAGGCTAAGAAAGGAAAGCTGAATCCAATAACTTGGTGCAAAACGTTAATCAATTACGATAACACACCGGCCTCAAATGAAGATGCAGAAATAAAAAATATTACTCAGAATTTGCACGAAAAAAAATGTATTTTTTTAGCTTTTTTTGATAATACGGTGATGTATTGTATCACAGTTTCAT
The DNA here is from genome assembly GCA_902654985.2 of Oryctes borbonicus. NCBI lineage: Eukaryota > Metazoa > Arthropoda > Insecta > Coleoptera > Scarabaeidae > Oryctes > Oryctes borbonicus. Next base: position 4,173,386 of record LR736857.1, read on the forward strand.
AGTATCATCGTTTTTGAGAGTATTAATTCTTAATGGCCACCATATTCTTCCACAGTTATATATGTACCGAAAACATTAAAACAGAATAATCATTTATGTCTGAATTATATTTTACATCATCAATATAAATTTCATGCAATTTGGTATTTGCAAACATCACTTATCTATTGACGAACAGATAATGCCGTACTTTGGGCGACATTCCCCAAAAATGTTAATAAAAGGATTCTGATGCCGCTTTGGCATCAAAATCTGGCGCCAAGCGATGGCTTTTTATTCCATATGCACGACATACTCCGCAATATAAGCCAAATATTTTAGGTGATAATCTTGTAATACAACTTCTTTCGCCACTAACTAATCCGAATGCACACAAAATTTACTTCGTCAACTTCTTCTCAAGTTATCAACTTTTAAAGCATCTTATGGAGAATATTATTTTCGGCAACAGGGACTGTAAGGGAACACCGAATCTGATTGTATCCTTTAGAACCTACTAAATTCATCGGGAAAGAAATAAAAGGATCTTGCAATTCTAGATACGGCGATCAACGTAGTTCGTTGGAGCGATAGTTGAGCCTCTATCCACCACCAAGATATACAGTAGAAGAGAAAAAAGAAACATATTTCCGTTCTACAACCACGTATCATATCTGAATAGAACAATTACATGGGTGGAGATGGGGATCTATAGTTAAAAATTTGAGGCAAAAAGTGGTGGTTTGCTCTCTTCACTAATCTTGTAAGTAAATGCATGGAAATTAGACGGGTACGTTTATAAAGAAAATCGCATATCACAAATGGATTTTCTTTCTGAATTAATTAGATGCCTTCCAATGAAAGATAAACCAAAAAGATCATTATCAAATCGTGGTCGTGCTTCTGGGAAGTAACTGCAAGACGTTAAATTTGACCAATTCGGTCATGTATTTCCCAAAAATATTGAAGGTTGGCAAAGAAGATGCAAATTTACATGTAGACAAAGCGCAATGTACCAGCTCATACTGAATGCTTTGCAATATATCATAAGATGAAAACCAATGGCACTTAAATGTCCTTTTACTTTTTAAAAATGGGCTTGCGGCCAATCTTTTTAATATGTCCAAAATGTGTTAGATATGTTCTTGTAAAGCTGTTGAAATAATAAAAAGAAAAATGTTCACATTTGTTTTGGTAGGGGTCCTATATGGGTTAAAGTATTTAAATTTCAAGATTTTCTTACAAGAAAGCCGGTCAATGAGTTCAAAAGAGGCAAAGAATACGAATTATATTTTCGAGATAACATATATTTAATATTCCCGTTTATCTTTATTTATATAAAATAGTATTTATCTCAGAAATGTTATGAAACTGCCGCCTTCCGAACGTTTGACCCGAATTGTAGATAATCACGAGTTCACGTTGGCGCGAAGCTACCGGCTTGCGCGGCGCATGCGATTCCAGCGCCGCCAACCTAAAAATCATCTGTGATTGTTTACGTGCTGTCAAAAAAGTAAACATTAGCATCAATACTTAAAATTTTCCTTGTATGTTATATGCTTATCACACAAATTTTAATCACAATTTAATTGACAATCTACCCCAGTATGTGTAAAACTCGATTTAAACCAGAGACTAGTACGACATAACCTCATTTCTACGTGTATGTTTTCGTTGCGTCTGAACCGGATAAAAAGGTTAAAATTTACGATTATATTGAATAGGTTCGTACTTACAAGAGTTATAAGATTAATCGTGCGTTTATTTCGCGGTGTTACGTTACTATGAACCAGCCATCTGTGTGTTCGACGTCAATAAATAACGCAAGGTCGGAGTGCGTCGTAGGGACAGAGATTCCGGCATCTATTATGAGTTTGTACCGGCCCAGAGGATCCCTGGCGCGAACTCTATACGAGAAGCAAAAAGCTGATGAATTTCTCAGTACGTTTGATAAGAATGAGGTAAGAGCCTAGGTTAATATCTTCTCGAATGCAGTGTGTTGCAGCTGCTATTTTACGAATGTACTTTTATGGATTAATTGTACCTTTGCTGTGTGTTATTCCACACTAATAGCACCGTAATGTGCAATAATTATCTTAGCGATTATTCTTTCATCAGCAAATATGAGATCGCCCTTTATTGTTTATAATTTGAAGACGGTCGACTGCGACGATGAATTAAAGGGTCCCTTATTCTTAGGTACTCTAAATATTCACGGCTTTTAGTTATTAATTATCCGAATACAACCGAACATCATTTCAGAGGCATGCAAACAAAAACATGCGTGACATTAATAGACAGTTTCAATTTCAAGCTGCAAAAGGAAAAGGAAAACGGTGCCGTTTATGTAGATTTTACCTTTCGCATAAATTTGCATTCGATTTGAATGTAGTTACTGGTTCAACTTTTGCACTTCACACTGTTCTTGAAGTGTAAAGTACTGTCAGTATGTAGACGGATACTTAAGGCAGGTATATCTACCCGTTGTAAGTAACTCAAGTTCCATTTATCGTCATTTATATGAATGTTTAATCTATTGTTCGGTTTTAAAAACATATCTGTAAGCAATGCAATTCGCAGAAGAAAATATTTTAAATTAATAGGTCCGATGCTAACACTACATACCTATTCCAAAATTTCCATTTATAATATCTAACGAGCTTCGTGAAATACCTTGTATACTATAAATTTGGTAGTAAAGGGTAGACCTTACACTTCTAGGCTTATAGCAAAGACTATGGAGTAGTAAGGCTAACAACACAAAAATATCGTCACACACCGCACCAAAAAAGTTTAATTGATTAATCTGGGACAGCTATTTCGAGGATGCGTCGATCCTCATCTTCAAAATAAAAAAGGCGCACTTTAGCTTCATTAGATTGTTTACATTAGCTTCAGTAGAGAAGCAAAGATACGAGGGATGTTTCCAAAGTTCTGGAAATTGTGTCCTAATTAAATTACGCAGAACTTATAGGCAATACTACTGGTGACATACAAGTCTTGACATGTTTATGCAGCTATCCAGTGCAATATAGTTCAGTCTGAGTCAGGTGTTCGACTGATATAGACGCGTTTTCGTAGCACTGTTCTTGTAACCATGGAAGACGCGGTTAAATCTCAAACAGCAATAATTTTCTTTTTGTGGAAAAAGGGTGTGAAAAGTTCAGTACGTTCAGTAAGTTCAGTACGTCGATAAATGAAAGAAACATTACTACCGTGGAGGACCTACTGAAAGAGGACAGGCGAATGACTATTCCTCAAATTAGTATACGTCTAGGAATAGGTACACGACAAGTTCATGACATCTTACATGATTATTTGGGCTTAAGCAAGGTTTCAGCTCGCTGGGTGCCAAGACTGTTGGAACCGGAACAAAAACTGAATAGGTCTAGGTCTGGTTTGTCGTCAATTTCAAGAGCTGTTAACCCGTTACGGTGATGAATTTCGGCAAAGATAATAACCATTGACGAAACATGGAAACCTTATTTCAGTCCTGAGACCAAAAATCAATCAATCAAAGAATGGCATAAACCGGAAGGCACTTGCCTAGAAAGTAGCATAAGAGTCCGTTATTGCAATAAGATAATGCAAGACCCCATACTGCAAGACTGTTTTGAACGATTTACGACGGGAATTGTTTTGCCATAAACCTTACTCACCAGATCTCGCACCCAGTGCTTTTCAACTGTTTCCAGTTTTGAAAAAAGCCTTTATGGGGTGTTAGATTTGAGGGTTTAATTGACGTAAAACTTATCATAAATAGGTGGACTGCGGAGACACCGAAAAAGTTCTTCGAGGACGCCTTAAAAAAGTAGTTTATCGTTGGGATAAATCTATTCAGTTAAATGGAGATTTTGTAGAAAAACTACAATATAGTATTGATGAAAATTGACAAAATAAAAAATTATACCTAAATTCCCAGAACTGTGGAAACGTCCCTCGTAATTAACAAAATCATCGCTTTGTTCAAGTTAATAACCTTGTAACGGTACTTATTTGCATTAAACTTTAAAAGATATAAAAGTAGTGTTATACAAATAGAATTCTTTCTTACCATTTTATAATATTTTCATGTACACCTCCCACTGTTACCTTATGCCGGATTTTCATCAAACAGACAAAACAGAACAGCAGAATCTCAACAACAAAGATTTGGGTGTTTTCAACTGTTCCGATTTTGCTTTTGGTGTCCTGGTCGGTGGCGGTAATACCAAAATGTTTCGGCCAGTTTCGGAGCTCACTCTGTTCCGTAGAAATCAGTTTGTTGTAGTTGTGTTTTCTTTCCCGTAAACTTATTTTGCGGTAAAAATCTACCAGAAGATCAGACAGAAAAAGTGGACTGTGCGTACTAAATAATAAATTTATTAAAAGTAAATCATTGCTACCTACTTCTCTTTTAAAAACCTCAATAGCAGCATACGCCAAGATGATAACATCTTTTTTTCTAAATACGTTGGTAAAATAATTTCTAAATTACAGTGTTTTCAACTTCATCAGGGTGAATACGGGAAATGAGTCATTAGTTCGATGTTTTTCTCTTTCAAATAATCAATAATTTGACGGGATTCTTATGATGCAGGTTGTTGATTGTTTTTCCTGATTTCATCGATGACTTCTGGGAAACAAATTGTTGAATACTATCCAAAATTAATCGCTCAGTCCTCCAAAGCAAACCTTGCAGCATGTCCACCACAACGAAAGAAACAAGCAATCATTCCTTGGAAGTGCTTCGCAAACGAACAACTTTTGTTGGATTCGGTTCATGCTTGAGCATACAAACAGTTAATTGTCGCTTAGTTTTCGGCTTGTACGAATATTTCCAAGATGCAGTAACTGTGACGATGTTGTATACGGATTTTGAAATTCCTCTGCCGAATCTTCTGAACACTTTCTTACAGCAATTGACGCGAGTCCTTATTTGTGCTTGGGTTAAGTTATACGAAATCCTCCAGGAACACACTTCCATGCAAAATCGAATGTCTACGATTATCAAATATTTTGTTAAATTTGTAGATGATATCCTTATTCTCGTTTAATCAATTTTTAGGTGAATACAAACCTTTCTTCTTCTATGATCGATGGATCCCCCTTAGTGTTCCTATATGCAACCCCTCATTACACGCCAACGATTGTTAGCGCATTAATAATCTACCGCGCTTATGCAAACTCAATTATCTTCAATTTTATATCCCATGTGTATGTAGGTTCATCATCAACGTCTTCGCCATAGTCATCATCATCCGAAGGAGAATTGCCGCTACGTCCGTCATCACCGATCATTAACAATTATTCAATAATAAATCAGTATTTGCCCTGTGAATATTTAATGGACGAGCGTGTAGGTCTAGTTAGTATTGGCGTGTCGGGAGGCGACTGCCTGTCTGTTACGTTTCTTCGTTACGATAGAGAGCGCCTAACGTTCGTTACACATACAGGTATTGCTACGTGCAAGGAAAATCGACGGTTGGATTTACTCACCCGCGGTCGGGTATCAATGCTTTCCAATCAGGAAATTTGCTCAGGAGCGAATGACTTATAGAGTTATCTACCATAGAGCTGCATTCGTAAAAAATGAGATGATAGAAAATTGTCTTGCTAAATATTTCTGTTCGTTGATGAAATCTTAAATTACTTAAGTGCATATTAACGGTGCGGTGCTCAAATATTGGATTTTTTCTTGGACGCATTCTGTGATGATAGCTAATAACCATTATAAAGGAAAGAAATAGTGTATTAAACAATCCAATCCCTTGAGTTAAGCAGCCATTATATATATTTGATAAATAAAAGAACTCAGTCCACTTCTTGTTTTGAAAGTGAAAGAATTACTTTAGTCCATAGCCGCAAGTGCTTAAAGTATTAAGAAGGAAGTCCAATAGTGGCAGTTACTTTACTATTAATAGTGATTATACATATACGTAATTAAAGATGTTGCACATTTATGTATTCATTCAACTAAAAAACATGTTCATTCAATACTGTAGCGAGTATATCCAACTTACCTCGCAACTTCACAGACCAAACTAATTATTTTTGTTAAATCAAATCAATATTTGCGTTGGTTGTGCTTCAAAATCAACTTCAAAATTTGCTTCACACATAGAGACGCCTTTTTTTATTTAAGACAACACCTATTCAGATTTGTACAATCTGTACAATATATATTTTACTTTGTACACGTGTTGATTGTTATTTTAAACAATATGGAGTGTTGACTAGATTTAACAAAGTTGGTTGGCTCAACCAATCCTTTCTCTCAGTGCAGAAATCGGATGTTTACAGTAACCGTACAGTAACGTTAAAAAAAAACGAATTTTGTGAAAGAACGGAAATTTTCATTGGCTGGTTTTTTACTATTTCAGTAAAGGCCTAGCACTACAATAATGCTTCAATCAACTTTTGGTAATGAGGCACAATCAAAAAATACTGTTTGCACAATTTCGTCTTCCGTGCTTCCGTCACTGATGAATTTCGTGAAGTCGACCAAATTCTGTTGCCGTTCCAAAAAAATCTCGTTCTGTGCGAAAGGACCAGCACCTGATTTACCATCTGTCTGAAGTTACAGGAATTGAGCTTAGAACCAAACATATTAAAAGTTAGTCATTACTGATCTTGGTCTTGGTAATTTGAGAACAGCTTGCGAGATAACTGGTCCAATATTCAGATTTGCATTTATTCTTAATGATGTTCGTTACTCGGATTGTTCGTTAACCAATTATCGATTTTTATGAGAAATCCATTAGGTAGTTCGAAAAGTTCAAAAGCTCAAAAAGGAATAGTTTTCTGCGTTCGTTATTCGAGGATGTGTTTATTACCGAAGCACCGAAATCCTTCGCGAAAGTGTTCCTTAATTGGTTTGTTTTCAATGCGAACTCTTGTTCTTTTTGTACGAAGCTGTATACTTAGTACAAAGTAACACCATTGTTTGTGCCGAAGTGAAGTAATGCAACGAAAGCTTTTCGCTTTCCAAGTAACAGAATGAACTCGTCTCTGTGCGGGTGCTAGTGGATAATTCTATTGTTTCTATTATTGAAACTGACGTTAGATTAATGATGCAAAAATCAATTCAACTGCGGCTTATAATTAGACTAATTTAATTAAAAGCGCCTTTTATCGGCGATCGAGCTTACCGTGAGTGCATGAAAAAAATATAACAAGTCACACATCCACACAAACACACACACATACACACCGGGTCATGTGTGTGTATCTCAACTTTCTAAACAGATTGTTAGACATGTTCTGCGCCCGTAAAGATAATGAGGACCCGATATTTGTAGTGTATAAGTAAACAGCGTTTCGTGACGATAATTGCTTGCATTATTACGTGGATACGTCGATAAAATAACACCACAAGCATTCACATAATACATTAAACAATAGGCTTGTTTCATATTTACGTCTATTTGTTCCCATTTTCCATAATTTCATGCTAATAATTGAACTTTATGGTATTGGCTTTCCCGAGTCGGTAGAGCGGTCTAGCAGCCAAATGAAAAACCAATGGCGACCGACCCGATTTAAATTCAATGTATTCGATTGGAGTCAGAGAATGCGCATGCACATATTACTTACGTGTGTAATTATTCTGCATAGTTCGCTTACATCCTTGTTGTATCCTAATCGATACACAGCTTGTTGCTTTGACAATTCATGGCTGTTTGACAAATTATTAGGTGACATCGTACAATAGTCGCGTTGTTTGCAATTCAGTTTATTGCTTTTGTAGATTCGCCTGATTTCCATAATTTCTTTATAAGTGCATTGTACCATTGCACAGGCTTACATGGAATTAATTTAATTTCATGGAAATAGAAAGGAATTTCTGAATCATTACTATTTCTACTGTTAGAGTATGCTCTGTATTATAAAAAGAAATTTGCATTAATATAAGCGACAAGTATTATGAAGAACTAAAAACTTGTGGTGATGGCCCAACGGGACACAACCTCAGGAGCCTTGTAAAGTGTTTCATGACCTTCTTACCTTCTCACCGTAAAGGGTAAAGTGCAATTGTACCTCAACTGCGAATGGTAACTCGAGAGTATACCGGATCCGCTAAGAAAATTTTTTGATCCTAGCAGGTTTCGAACACAGCGCCTTACTCTGCTCTGCCAAGCACACAATTAACGTATGTCCATGAGGAAATTAGAAGTGAAAAAAAAAGAATTACATCTATGTCCCTAGAGTCTGGCTTCGGGACAGGATGTATGTAATTCTATGCTAAACGTATGCTTTATTTTCTGAAGCGCCCTCACAATCAGAAACCTCCTAGGCAATCCGGGAATTTATAAAATGTAAACGAGACGGGCAATAGGCACCTACTATGAAGAACATACAGCACATTAGCGGTGTGGTAGACTAGAACCATCACGTGTAGCGCAACACATAAACGAAACTGGGTATAATATTAAATTAGAAAACCTCAAATCAATCAAGAACGTTACTTCGTCCACAGAATTAGTCGCTTATGAAACCATTTACATGAAGGGAATAAAAATCGATTGAATCTAGAAATGGCCCTCTAAATCGCACTGTATTAATGAGTTTAATACTGTAATACGTATCTATGAATTTAGTAAATATTTTGTGTCGTCTGGAATGTGTCAACACCTTAGCGTTTGCTAATCATTTGTAGGCGTATTTACTTTTTGAATATGTATGAAATGTGGTAATGAAAGAGAATCAGAAATCATGGTCATGATTGATTTGGCTTTACTATTGAAACATAGTTTTATTTTTAATCGTTCTGCACTTACAAAAATATTTTCCATATAAAATGTTTCAGAATATCCACCAAGCCTTTTAGTAGCCACGTTCTTCTCTAGTTTTTGAACAAAAACTGTAAATAGTGATCGGAAATACCTGAACGTAATAATTATTTTATCAACAGCTAAGACAATTCTAACCTAAAATCTCCACCAGATCTTAATTTACAACCTTAATATTCCTTTAAACCGACGAAAGCAAGAAACGCTCGAGAAACTGAGCCTGACAACCAAGTAAATTGAAATGGGTATTGTAATTATGAAGAATACGTTTATTTTCCATTTTAATGTTTTTGCTTTGATATTGTTGTGTCAACGAAGTCAGCATACGGAAGTTATTTTGCTTTAAATGTGATTATTTCACTTTTATTTTATGCATACCTGAAGTAGTAACTGTTAAATAACGCATGATAAATAGTGTGAAGTAGACGATTGTTGTGTAAGCTACTAATGCACTGAAGTTGAGGTACTTTGTGCTGTTTGTAACAAAACGTTAATTTTAATGAGCTTTTTCCAACATTAAAATACAATCTTTAAAAAAGTTTCTTTGTTTAATTTCTGAAAAATGATCTAATCTTACTATTGGAGCTGCTCGCCTGAGTTATTTTAACAACTGTCCACTATCCAACGACACCTCAGACGTCATTTTTATTGAAATGCCTTTCATTTAGTTTGAAGATTTGGGGAATGAAAAATAAAACTAAGGAACATGTTAAAAGATGTAGTGGTAGCCGGGCTGGAACTGTGTTAAATCTGCATCAATCTGCCTCTAGACCTCGAGAATTCTCTAAGCAACATGTAATACGAAAGACAGCAGTCTATATAAATCAGTGAACTAGCAGATTTTCGATGTGGCTCCAACCCGAGGACCAAACTACGAACAATGGATGTGCAAGGCAACATCAACGACATTTTAAGAGTTTTTCAATTTAAGTTACATCCTAATTTATTCTATCAAAGTAACTGCAATAATTTTGCCGAACCTGTAGCTTTAGCGCTGGAAATTAGAAATTTACATTGCTGTTGGTTTCTGATAGGTTTAATACAATTTTATTCTCTTCTTCATAATCTTTTCTGGATTCAATTACAATTTGTTGTGTCATTTGCGATACTAAGATTAAGATCATCTTTGGCCACAAATTTGAAAATTTACAAAATTTAATATTTAAATAATTTCCAGTGTCCGACATGTCTGTATAACAAGAAGATTGGTTTTCGATTTTGCAGATGGATTGGATCATTAAACCAATACTTAGACTTTCCTTGTAATGGCCGTACTGGGAACTTAGTGTACATCCACGTTGCTGTTAAACGTGCTGGATAGATCGCGACGTAGGGGGGAAGGTATGGTATTACTTTTCATTAGCATCAGCTCATCTTTCTACTTCTGCTTCTTCTTCATCTTCTTTGTCACCGTCTTCTAATTACTCCGCATCCAACGCATATATAACGTCGAGTGGACACCTGGTTTTGGTATTGTGTTCTCGAATTCCATTCAAGAAATGTTCTGTATTTCAGATTTAATTTATTGACAACAATGACTTGTTTCGTGTTATCCCATTGACATATAGATTTCATGTCATAGGCATTTATTTAGTTTATCCGTTGTGCCAAGATCATCAATCTACTTAATTTATTCTTAAAATAGACCACTATTCATTTTAATTATTATTATAATTCGATGACATTCTTTCTCTCTTGCGGTGTGGAGGATTCGCCGTCCTCGTCGAAGCCATTGATCACAGCTCTTCCGTCTTCGTCGATCGTTTGTTGCTGTCGACGCGATTGTGTCGTCTCCTAGCGTTGGAAAATTGGGTTAGAGGAGTGCTGAATACGTAATACGTACTCGAATTAAATCGAAAGAATATGTATTAATTAACCGTGTGGCGTGGTGTAACTGTAAACGTCAAGTGAGACTGAGAAAATTGCTCGGTTTCGATTGTGTTATGATGACAGAAACGTTTAATTGACAATTTCTTGGTGCCTAACTAACCAATGTATGGTGTAACGCTTGTCGAGAATGAATGCAATGCAATATATGTGGTACAGCGTCAAAACATTGGTTTAATTACAATTATCGTTAAATATGTATTTAAATGAAATAATAAAAACTGTATGTCACATTAATTACCTTGGTACATTTTAATTATTGATTCAGGAAAATACCAGCTTCTTTAATAACATATATGATAACAGGCTAGATGAGCAGTTCATAGAAACGTTTGCACCTTAGAAATAAAATGCTAAGTTATTAGCGCTTACTCGTGCGTCTACATATTTTGAGCTAAAATACCACAAAGTCTGTTCCATAATTACAAAGCTACTATTTTTCGGATGTTAATACCCCCACAAATTAGAGGTTTGAATATTAATTCCAAAGTTTGATAGCAGACAAATAGAAACAAATGAATGTAGCTATCATTTTTTCGAGATCCTGTAGAGTAAGCGCTCAGACAATCGAGGACGTGTCATCATCATGAAAGCATATTTGGGTGCCCCTAACATTAACCTGGTGGTTTCTTCCGCGAAGGTACGATAACTTATTTCAGAAGTAAGTTGTGCGTTTTATGGAATTTTCTCTCGGTGAAATGTTCATATTTCGACTAGACGTATTTGCTTTCTTCCGGTAAGGGTATCACCAAACAAAAGCAGCTTAAGTTGGCCAGGACTCGCGTACCTATCGATAAATATCCTTTAGATTTCTTCGAATGTGGAGGTCATGCATTTTTATGCGTGCGGGTTTAAGTACGAAAGAGAGTATTTCTCGGACTCGCGTATGCATGGATTACTCCAGGAACGTCATTAGGGCCCCCTAAAAATACTTCAAAGAAACGAAGTAATACCACCTGCTACCGTTCTGCATAAACGGAGCGCTTTCTTAGGCACACGGTCCTCCGTCCGATCCGCCCTGTTTGTCGCTACACCCCTAAATGACTATTTAATTCGCAAAAGGAATGGGATCGCCTTCCTTGAATTGAGTTGGCTGGATTTTATACAATAGAACGGACGTAGTTTTTCTTCCTTCTCCAGGAAAATTTACTTCCTTTGTGTCATTTGCGATTTAGATTTTGCGTAATCAGATTTCTGATGCGCGCGGTTGTCTGTGTTTTTCCTTATTATTCGGGTATTTTCTCATTTCTTTAGTTATACTCGTTAGTATAGCAATTTCAAGAAACAGATATATTGGAAAATGAAGAATTATCAGAATTACAGTCTCTCCCAAAAATTATGTTAATTCAGAGATCTTGAGCAAAACATGAATAAATAAACAATATACAAATTGACAACTAAAACTAATAGCTACGTATCTAATAGTGGAAGAAATATCGCGGCGAGGACATTAAATAATAACGCCTACCGTGTGACGTATTGTTACTTACATATGCAGGAGTTAAAGAACAAACAAATTTGCTTGCAACGCGTATACGTATATATCTGATTGATTTGTTTTTTTATCATTTTTATCTTTTTTCGTTTCTTCCCCACGATATGTACTACATGTATTTTTAAAATAGTAGGTATGAAACAATTCAGAATCGAATAGAATGCCTAAAATGAAATTCGACTATCTTGTAATTTCTTCAATATTCGGTAGTTTGTGAGATAAGCCGTTTAAAAAATACAACAAAAGCTCATGCGAAACACGCCAAGAATGAGGTTTATTTAAATAGAATAAAGAGCAGGAAAAGCTTTTTGGAAATAATTGCTTTCTTGTAAGCACTGGAAAAATCTGTTTAGTTAATTTTCAAGATGTACTGTTTTAGGCGAAATTGTAAATATTATAAAAGATAATAACGCTGACTATTTTGAGTAAGAATTTTTATCTGAACATGTATCCTATTTTCATTGGTTACGGAAATACGGCTGCTTAGTACTACTCTAGGATGTTCTTCCTTCAGTTCAGTATATGTGAGAAATGTCCTACTGAAATGTTGGTGTCGTATGCGACTAATGGTAACAGATTCACATAGAATATGTTCTGTCGTCTCCAGTTCTTTTCGGCAAAGACAACAGCTTTGACCTTCAGCTTTCCTTAGTTTAAATAGGCGGTATTTTAGGGCTACATAAATGCTGCCAATAATCTGAGATCCCCCTAGCTAGACGATAGTACTATTTTTGTTGTCTTTATTCTGAAATGCATTGCCAGTACGAGACCCTCCTATGTCTTGATTGCTTGTCTTATGTGGCTCTTTTGAAGTTAACAAATCGAATTAAGGTAAACGGAAGCTTATCCGCCGTTTCATATCCTTCGATCTCTTGAAGGCTTAGGACTCACTGTAAAGGAACGTGGTTATGGCATCTCAGTTGGTTTAGATTGCATATACATTCATGTATCTTATTTGTCTTTTTTTTTTCATTTTACTGCGTTTTGTTCACTGTATTTGCCTTTTGAAATTGTTTAAAATCCTTTTTTTTACATTTATTGCAATAATAATATTTGCAACAATGGTTTGAAACCACCTTGGTCAATTTCACAATAAAGTATTAATATTGACATACTATAAGGTTGTATTTTATCCAAACTCTGAACGTTGAAGAGAGTAGCTGGGATAAAAACTCTACAAAACCTGCACAGGATAATAGCAATTGTCCTGTGATTTAGCGCACTTACTTATGCAATTTTGTATAATTTCATTTGCAAAATTCGTAGGAGCACAAGAACAATTGAAAACTTCCTCTAAATGTGACGTGCACTGATTTATTGCGTTGGAAGGTTTTCTACGAATCCTAGAGAACTCCTTAACGTGCTGCACCAACGTGCCCTTTGCGATGCTACGCTAACAATTTATAAAAATCGTCTGAATTTAAATTTTGTCACGTAACGAAAAAAAGAACACGGCTACGTGATGTAATGAATACAAACGCCGCGAATAATAAATGGGGATGCCACGGTCGCGCGGCTCTCAATTCTCTTGCCTTTGCGGTTTTGTGGTGTTCCGTGTTATTATTAATAAAATCCAACGCGATGGGCGTGCGTCTAAAATTATTTATTATTGTTTATAGTGTAAGGTTTATTAATAATTGCTATATTAGTTTTGCGGAGTAACTGTCTCTAGAGTAGTGCAAGGATAATGGGAGTGTTGGATTGTTACAGAAAGGCTTGCTTAATTAATTGATTTTTTAACATTTCAAGATTTTAAAATGTATTAAATTTGCGTGCACGTACACTTCTAAATGCTGTTCTACGAATCATTATTTTCTTTTTTTTTTGAATAAATTTATTAATTTTAACTTGGAGCTATATTGGATTTAATTGTTGGTCATTTCTAGTAAACGGTTTAAGCTTTCTATAAATGTCTATTTACGCAGGTTTTTTATTAATGAGTTATAATTGCACATTACTAAACACAAAGTAAAACTAATCGCTTTTTTTAATGCAATTCTTTTTGTACTGTTTGGGGCTACTTGAAGGTGCGTGGATTATTTTAAACTACTATTATGAAAAGCACATTAGAAAATACCTAGAAAGAATAACCGAAAAATAATGCTCGTATAGCTTCCTCATGGTATTGATGGAATCACTCACGGCAAAAGCAATGTGAGGAGAGAAAAAACTCGGTTACGGACATATTTCCCCTTATCCGGTGTCATCAGCGTGGCTTTGAGGGTGTTCTTCTCCACCCAACACCGCTATTTGCCTCACAGTTCATATCACTTCACTTCGAAACGACAGGAATATAATTTTTTTGGGACTCCTATGGATCACATTCTCTTGCCGGCGCAAAAGTTACAATCTCCAACGGATTTCACAAAATGTTTTATGTTTGAACACAGCTTATTCCATTAAGATTATTCCCTTCAAACTAACAAAATATTTCTCGACAACACAAATGCCTTAAATTAGGAGTTGATTATAAAGATTCTTTCAAATTAATTTCATCTTAGCCATTTTGTTTATTTATATTATATATTTTCTTAATAGTTTTTTGTACTAAAGCTGTAGATAACTAAAAATGAGGAAGGCATAAAAAAGATAAAAAATAGTACAAATACGTTAAAACTGGTATTGTGTCTCATACAACTCCAAATGGAATACATACAGCTTGTATCAATGAGTACAACTGTGATATTTTTTATTTTCAATGTTGAGATTACGGACCAACTTTCAATAATGACTCTCCAAGCAATACAAACAAGCTTATTTTAATAATAGTCTTTGTTTATCATAGGATACGTTACAAACTTTAGAAAAGATTCTAATACCACCGGTATGGATTAGAAGACGCGTCGTTAAACCGATGCTCAGCCTTGTCATAAAATTTATATATAATTTGTGCACTCTCTAGCCAACTACTTAATAAATCAGCCGATCTTTCTTCTATGACACGAAAATTATTAGTTGCCGGGTAATAATTTTTAAGTAAGCTTCTGGAAATCTTCCATTCAATCCATTTATTGGGGAAAAATCCAACGGCAGAACTAGTAGTATAGGTATATAAATACAGACGCGTACATAAGTTGTAAGAGGTTAGAATTTAACGCGCGTCGTAGTAGTCGTAAAATTATTTACTGCAACGTTAAATTTCTGTTTTACAAGCTGTGCCACGGCGACTCAAGTGTATGTACAGTCGTTTCTGTTTGTATCTGGACATCTGCAAAGAAAAACATGATTTTTACTGTCGGTTGGAATTTGGTGTTTTATACACTTTATTTGTAAATTTGAGGGTATCACAATGATAAGTATAAAATACTCTTTTTTATTAAGATTTACAGGAGCTTCGTTCGCTAGGGCAGTTTCTGATAAATTGCAGATTATTTCAATTTTTTCTAATACGCATGCGCTTAGTTTGAAATTAATTTGGTATTTTCTTCGTTCATAGATTTCGATACGCTGAACCCATTAAAAGTTACCCGGATTTTCCATCTCTTACGGTAAGCGAGCTATAAGTTTGAGAATGTTAGGAATTGTTGATCCCTATCTTTGGCCTTTTTCGGGATGTAATTAGAAAAATAAACGAGATAGCTAAATGACGGTGGTTGGAATAGATTCTACGGGTCCGATTTTACTCAAAAACATGTAACGTCTAGTCTTTGCTAATTTCGTGCGCAACTCGCTTCTGCGAGCTTAGTTACAAGTAAACCTGCAGAAACGAGTTGCGCTTCACGAAATTAGCAGAGACTAGATAGACTTGGGTTTATTCGTCTCATGGGAATGAATGGGTTCGTGTTACGTGCTTACTGGTTTCCCCAAGAGCCGACAAAACACGAGTCTGTTTAATCTCTGCTAATTTCGTGACGCTACTTTAAATGGGACCTGGTTGTCCTACGTTTGCCACTTTATCACTGTGTGTTAAACCTGATTAAGATGGGATAACCGCAAATAAAAAACTATGAAGCACAATATTACAAGCTTTAAAGTGAGCGATTCCTGCCCTAATGAATCAACCACGCTAAAATGTTACAACTGAGAATTGGCAAAATTATATCAGACATGTCATGAGAGGTATAATATTCTGTCATATATTTATTTTGTTTGCTTGTGGTTCGTTTTTTAGTTAGTAGAAGATAATATATGGAAATTGGACAAAATGCAGGATGACTCAGGAAAGTTCATTTAGCATTTACCAGGCTCATCTTCATTATCCTCACTATCGGGCATATCGATTAATTGAACCGATTCTTATGAAATTATTTGTTTTAATACCTGCAAATTTTAATCGTTAAATTGACCGATTTCTCGGAATTGTAGAGTATTTATTTTATTTAAGGTTAACTTGTGAAAATATATCTCATTTTTTAATTGATATAAACATATTAATCTCTAAAGCAATTAATAACACTGCTTGAGATTGTCTTGCGAATATCATTTCGGTAAATTAGCATTGTATCTTCGTTCTGGAGGTGTTCGGCTAACTCATAAAATAACTT
This sequence comes from Oryctes borbonicus, assembly GCA_902654985.2. Classification (NCBI taxonomy): domain Eukaryota; kingdom Metazoa; phylum Arthropoda; class Insecta; order Coleoptera; family Scarabaeidae; genus Oryctes; species Oryctes borbonicus. Next base: position 4,190,002 of record LR736857.1, read on the forward strand.
ATTGAAGTTGCTTTCTTTCTATGTATTTATTCTCGTGTAAATTAAAAACTGAGATTCACAGCTAAGGTTTCCAACATTTTAATAATAACATTAAAGTTAGTTCAACTAGCCCAAGTCCGACAACACTTACTGATGTTCTCATCAACGCAATGCTTCGAGGCTACGATGAAACACGCTGTAGAGCGTCAATAAAACGTTAAGAGAACACAACGTATTTATATTGTGGAAAAGGTATCGAAAAACAGAAGACCAGCCTATCAAGATGCCCCAATATTGATACTGGTGACTGTACATCATGGAAAAGGCATATAATGTTGTAATGACGACCATACTATTAGTATATTTATGTAGTAGGTTTCATAAAATATACATGTTCATAAATTGTTTTCGGATTGAATCCATAAATCCGAATGCATAATAATTATTATTGTCAGACTTATAACTACTAGGGGGACCCTATGCGCGTACAATAATGGGTGGTAAGATATGCAATGTTGCACATATTCGCTTTTATGTGTGTATCTACGCGTCCATAGGCTTACACGATGCCAACCAGTACACCTCTTCTCTCCGCTTATTGTTCTCTCGGATGTTAAAGGTAAAAGACTCTAAAATTAATCACGGTGATTAAGAGTTTTAGTACAGTGCTTACATGCTTAGTGTCATGCCTCGTAAAATATTTTCCATAGTCACTTTACACGCTGTTCGTATGACCAATAGTTTACTTTGCAGTGCGTGCGTACCATCAACAATTGCCATATAAAGCGTTCGCAATTAAACTAAGCGAATTTATGTACTGTCCTGCTGGTTGTAATTTACCTAATTGTAGTTGTGTACGTTATTAGATAGTGATTTATCTCGGAGAATAATACGTTGCTGTTATTCGATCATTATTACTAATGGAACTGTATTGGGTAGAGATTCGGTACTAAATTACCAGAGAAGTGGTGGGAGATTTTAAGGTGAGAGTGAATGGCTTGCATTTCAGCTTGTATGCAAGAGGAAATCCTGTTTATATCCTCTGATCATTTGGAAGCTCCTCCAATTCAAAATCCGATTTGAATTTTAAAAAATATTTTGAACAACAACCAAATGTGTTCTTTCCAGTACCACAATTTTTGAAAGAAGAAATTAAGACATTAACTACGCAGATGACAATATAAGGCTGTTACCTTCATCTTTAAAGTCTTGCATTTATATCAAAAACAATAATTCTAAAATTACTATTTTTCTGTTACTATCAATTTATATACGTGTTATAGTAATAAACATAGCTTATGAGAATTCCCTCATTCCCGCAACTAACTTTCAATGTAATTGGTAAAAGATCACGCCATGCCTTCTTTCTGCTGATGTAACCGCTTCACTGTAGTTGTGCAGTGGCTACGAAGCTTGTTTGAAAGGACACACTATTTGCAGTTTTCCATTCTATGGAAAACCTATTATAATATTTTTGGCTCATTTATTTTGCTACAAGATCCGGTTATTGATGTTATTCTTAAATCATACTTCAAAACGTACACAAAAAACATTCAAAGACTCACTTTCACCGGCCTTTTGTTTTACTAGCTATAGTACCATTATATGCTTTCTCTTTGTCGGATTATGCTGTTTTATTTGGTAACCAAATTTTCAACGATGATTCGTTAGTAAACAGCTAACCAATCTCTAGCAATGTTTTATTCTGTGTATGGGGCAAACGTGGATACCTGGAATGCTTTTATTATTGTATCCCGGTAAGGATATTGGATCAAATTGAACTTGCTTTAGACTTAGATAATTATGAAGGTAGTTTTTTGAATAGTTCCTAGCCTAATACAGAAGCAAGTTCTTATGTTGTCAAATTCAGTTTTATTTCTCAACATAATCTCCTTGCAAGTCTGTATACTTTTGCCAACGATGCTCCCATTTTTTTAATCCGTCAACATAATAGCTCGCGTTTTATTCTGCAAAGTAGACGACTTCTATGGAAAGTTTGAGCATAGGAAACAGAAAAAGGTCGCTAGGAACCACATCTGGTGAATAGAGTGGGCAACCTATCAATTCAAACCTCAATTCTAGAATTTTTGCTATGGCGACCACTCGCCGAATCTGCATTGTCCTGGTGGAACAAAACTTGCTCTTTCTTCAAATGCTGCCGTTTTCTGAAATTTCTAGCTTTACCATGTTCAGTAATGATACGAGGTATACGCACCTGTGTTGTTATTTTTCCTTTTTCAACATAGTTGGCTAACACAATTCAATGATTATCCCAAAAGAAGTCGCTGTCAGTTTTCCGGCCTGCGCAGCCGACTCTCCCTTATTTCGACCATCCATTGGCCTAAGAAGTGTACTGGTGTATCCAAGTTTCATCTATAATTATTAACCGATGCCAAAACTCCGATTCATTTTGCTTAAACTGCTTCAGCAGGGCTTTGGAGAAATTTATTTGAATGCGTGCGTCGTCCTGTTTAAGCAAGTTCAGTCAATGTATAACACATTCTTTTGAAATGCTCACAAATCAGAGCGTTGGTTTGTTATTCTACTGCAAGGTTGAATAATTAGTGCCATTTCCCCAAACTTCTGTGTATGTGTGGTATTTTCACTATCAGCTCATCATCAGAAAAAAAAACTCAAAAAGCTAGCATAGTACCCATCGGTAGTGCAAAAAAATATATTTCATGAAATCAATTAATAGACATTAAAAATAAATGCGAAGAAATGTTTTCAAACTGAAGGAATAGTTAAAGGAATCGCATTAAATTGAATTGTGCTAATAATTCTTTAACACAATTTAATGAATATTTGAGTACCATTGGTGCCATAGACTTCAGGAAAGAAAGCATTTCAAAATTTCAACACGTAAAACAGGGTAATTTTTTAGTACTCCCAGCAGAAGGCTAACGGCCATCCCGTACGTATTCCCTACTTTTTTAAGCGTTCGCCGAGCAAACTAAGTAGATCAAGATATGCAAGGAACAAGGGGTTGGACGAACGAGTAGCGCGCGCGAGAGGGCAAAAGGATGGCGATGGTAGAAAGGAAGCAAGCAGGGAAGGAAGGTCCTACGCTACATACTTACACACGTACACACACCTATACACCTGCACACGACGGTAGGGTAGTTTGTCACGGGATGTGTTTTACGAGCGGTCCCAGAGGTGCGCTAACCTCCAGTTACGTACCTTCCCTTTTAGTCACCGTCCTGTTCTATTCGGCCCTCATCCTTGCCACACTGGAAGCGACCTCCTCGTTCGCTTCCGTCGTCCTGTTAGCATCCCTTTACCCAGCGCCTCATCCTCCTAGTCTCGTCTACGTACTATTCGATATCGCCCCCCGATTCAGAGAGTGGCTATTACTCGTATGGGAGTGGAGAGTGGTACGCGCGGACGTTCTCGACGAGAGCGGCACGCACCGTTTTCATACTCACATACATATATTATATCGCCGATGGATGGACAGATGGATGGGCGTATGGCTGGATGCATGAGATTGTAAATAAGAAAAGTGTGTGCGAACGTATGATGTTTATTGGGGACAGTTTTGACGGACAATTACGCTTTGATTGGATATTGGTCTCATTGCTTATTAGGATTATTAATTCTTTCATATAACCATTTTATTACTAATGCTCTTCCAAATTATCGCAAGGCCCATCAGAGATTATAGAATAGGATAAATTTTCTGATCGTAGTTTTAATGAAAATGATAAATAAAGCCATTTTTATCATCTTTACATTTGCAACAGATCTAAATTGCCTAAAGAATGTCTTTGGTTGTTTCATTGTTTGTAAATGCGTGTATATAAAAGTGGGACAGATGCGTTACATGGGATGCAAAGGGCCAACCAATTTTTTAATCGACTAGATAAGTACATAAGACAAATATAAACTGTACCTAACAAAGTCATAAAAGTTGTTTTTGACAATAAATGACTTTGAAACATGTAATCGAGGACACCACGTTTCTTACAACTACATCTGAAAAATTCCATGAATGCTGATAATATCCTTAACAAATCGTCCTTCTCAGACCGGGCTTAGTTCAACCTACTGATCTTGTTAACAAACAAACTATGTGTACATGATCCAATGAAAACCCTTATATCATGACACAGAAACCATTCATCCTGAAAAGTTTGGTCTTTGGATAGAAACTTCACCGAGCAGAAATATTTGGCCATTATTTCATAGAACAGTAACCGCAGAAAGATATCGTAATAATTTATTGTTATCTTTTCTACTTTCAACAAGACAATACCACAGCTCATAAAACTGTACAAACAATTAACTTCTTGCATGAAGCAAATCTGCTTTTCCTTGTTCTGCTCTTATTGAATTTATAGTCATTTGAATATCTTATTTCGTAGGCAAACACCTTTTTCAAACCTTAACTTGCCAGAACTTTCATTGGATTTAGCTCTGGATACTTCTGATAATTTTATCTTCTTTAGGAGAGATTCAGTTGTGCGGGAAAAAAATCACTTCGTGGACTTGGAGGCAATTTTGCCTGTTTTCTGGTATTAATTGTGCCAAACTATAATTATCATCTATTAACCTATTGCAATAATCTTTTAAGTAACTCTCCGCGCTGTGCTGGCATTCTCGGGGTATCAGGTTCAAACACCGAGCTCGTTACTCTCAGACTAAGGTCTTCCGTAGTTTTTTTTTACTTCCAAATGTGGCGAATGCACATTTACAATGTATATTTCTACACTAGAAAATTTTCGTTGTTATTAACAAGTACTTATAACTTTTTATTAATTTCCATGCTTCAGTGGAACAAAATACTTGCTTCCGTTTCGAATACATTTGTATGTACTTACATACGAGTGCTTTCTCGGCGCGACAAAAGACAACATCTGCCGTCTCGGCTGAAATCCATTTCGAGAAATTTATATATTTTTTGCCACTATTTTACTTTACTCGCAATCAAAATGTGATCGAGAACGCCGCGAGGTATTCCGAAATACATAAATTCCGATACATATATCTGTATATATCTATATATATACCGTGAGCGAGAAAGAACCCTACCCCTGTTCCGCCCTTAAGTAAAAATATATGTATCGAGTATTGGAATCGAATTCCTAGCTTGACACTCTGATACATTTTAAATTCACATTCGTAAGTACGGAGAAATATCGGGGAACGTCACCGGAAACGGGAGAGAGGGCTTTTGTTTTACTCTAAGGTGTTACTCGGCACTTCAGGTTCGACGTGAGAACGCCTCAAAGCTTAAAGCCATCGCCGAATGGAACGCCCCACTCTTAGAAAATTTATTTATATCCCTATATAAATAGATAGCTTTTTTCGGATTTTCGGAATAAGCGGGAATTCTAGTACTTACCTATTCGTCTTTTTTTTTGTACTTGTAGCACATATCTTCCATTTTTTGCTAGATTTTAATACATATTGCTAAAAATCGCTAAGCTTCACGCAATTAACAAATGACTCTAGCAATAGCGTGATTGATAGCTAACTCCCCACTGACTACCCATTGCTGATGGAGCATTTTTAGTAATAATCGGTAAATTTTTGCGTCCGAGCAAAATTTAACATTAAAACACTTCAAAGTGCATCGCAGTACCGTTAGAAGGACCATAAAAGGACAGGAGAAGAATGGAGGAACTAGAAACAGTGAAAAATGTCGCGATCAGATCCGTTACAATCCTTAAAGGAACATATGGAAAATCATCGAAAGGTCGTTCATTCGAACCTTCTATAAGATGACCAGAAGGTATCAGTTCACCTCGAAGAATAAGGGTGTTAGAATGAAAAGATATAAAGAGCTGCTCAAGCGCATTTACACTGGTAAACACCTTGACACCTTCTTAACTGATGAGAAACTCTTCACCATTGAACAGGTCGTTAATTCCTAGAAAGACCGTATTCCTGCTGCAGACACACCAGTAGCTATTCAACACAATCGAGTCGTCAATCGGTCGGGTTATCCAATTGCTCTCATTGTTTAGACTAGGTTTTGCACATTCGGAAGAAGGAGGTGGCCCGTTTTACCAACATCCCCTACCAGAATTTGAATTGGACCTTCCAGCAAGGTAACGCACACCCTTATAAGGCAAGAGTCGCCTAATAACGATTGCAGACGTCCCCTTATTAATCCCTACCTCAGCGTGGGGCCCGCATTCGCTAAACCCGAACCACATGGATTATTCCGTCTGGGCACCGGAGGAAAAAGCTTGTCCAAATTTCGAGTCGTTTAAGGGGCCGACATTGACCAAAGCTATCTTTTCACTCTTGTATTCTGATACCCTAACTACCTCAATTTAGTTAAGTCTTCATAGAGTAAAGTGGTTTTTACCGTGAAACCATTCTTTTAGTCCACCTTGTATTAGAAAAGCTTCGCTACCATTTTATTTTGACCTTAAAAGCTTCTTGCCTTGTTTAAATTTTTTGTTCGGGTTCAAAATGCTGTCCATTTTACAAATTCAGTCGCGTAACAAATATTAACAGTAAAATCTGTTTGAATGATACGTTACTTATCAAAACTCAACAAAGGGTAAAGTGCTTATTCTTAAACGCTTATGAATTTGTACTAACATTCTCATATCTCTGGCAATTAATCATCTCATTGCGAAAACGTGAAAAAAACCTAAAATACCCGCCTACATTTTAAAATTTATTTTCTTTTTATGAGATTGTGTATCACCTTATACTTGTGCTTTCTTTCTATCGATTTGAATAAATTAGATTTCCCAAACATTTTACGCACAAGTTATTAGACCAATAAAAATAAGCCTATCATTCATGTCTCGGCTTCTTTTCATCCATATTTTTAGATATATCGATGAGCGAATAATTGTACCGTCAACGTTACAGTAGATGATCCATAATTATGACGCATCATCGACGTTCGATTTTATTAAAGGAACCAAAACAGCCTAAAGAAAGTAAATAGTGTCTGTCCGTTTGCCCATCGATGTCGATATTAAATTAAACACCATTAAATTGCGATTAGATTTTCGGAGTTTGCCATCACTCTCTGTGTTATGGGAACTAATTATAAGAATGGATGCACCACTGATTGTACAATAGGTAAGAGAAGAACAGTGTAGCGTATTGTGCTGAATATCATGCCGCATAGGCGTGGTGCAATCAAATGTCGAGAATTTGGATGAAAATCTCGGGTTACGTTTTGCAGCTCGTTGAATGCAATTTACTCGGAATCCCGTCCTCAGGGGGAATTTAAAATGTGATAGACTGTTATGGGAATTTTGATTAAAATGCTAATTTATTTGAAATTAAATTTTACTATTTACTTGTCCAACAGAAAAATACAGTTATTTGGTTTCTGTAACAGTTGTGAGTTGTAAGCTGTAAGTTATAACACTGTGTGAACTTCCATTTCAGACTTTATTGGTATCTTCACCATATCGTCTTTAGGCTACAAAAGCATAGTAGCTCAAATTAGATTGGTTATAAAATTATACTTTAATTGTCGATTATGTCTTAGGGGGGTTGTGGATTTTTATTTAGAATCGGATGAATTCTCTTGGTAACAGTGGCTTTCGTGATAAAAGAGAGTTTTCCTCACTTTTTCTTTAATTTGATGGAAGTACAAACATGTGCTATCAATTTCGAAAATGTTTAAATTACTGTAACTTTGAAATTCAAAATTCAGTATATTTGTTGAAGGACACTTAACATTTTATTTATTTTATTCCAAAAATTCATAATTTTATTTGTTTTATTCTATATATTCAACATTTTATGTGCTGTAAATCCAGTATTTCAATTGATTTATTTCCTTATAAATTCATAAATTTCATAATTGTGTTAATTAAAATTTTAGCGTATACGCATTTAATGTAAAAATTTATTTAATTTCTTATAATGTACGCAAATATTTCAAACTCGCCAACGTGCAAATTAAAATTCGCTTTAATTGTCATTTAAATACGTGTAAGAAGGAGCTACTGCTAGCGCAGAGACAGCAGTGCGGAGGAATAGATCCTGGAGGTAGTGTATTGAATACATACATGAACGCATTTCTGCTGTAGTGATCGTCAATTTACTGCTGTCGGTTGACCAGACATTCAAGTCCTCCTGTATTTGCATTTTTTATATATGAAAAATAGCACAGGTTTTTGTTACAAAAGGAACTGTTTATTTAATAAATTTATTTTTTATATCTACATATTGTTTCAAATTAGAGAACAAATATTCAAGCATTGCATATATCTAGACATAAGCAATTGGTCCCTTTTTACAAGAAAGACATCCGAAGCAGACGACTAACCGCATTGTTCTGTAAACCAGGAGAACAAAACTTATATTAAAATTATGTTTGAATTTGCAAAACAGAGACATCCACATTTTATTTTAATTTATATTCGCTTCCGCCAGTAACATGTGCAAATCCGCGATTTTCTTGGTTTTTTTCGACGCAAATAAATTTTTGAAAAATATTGACCTCGTTAGAGGCTTGAAGCTGACATCTCCTATTTGTCGGAGAGGCGTGCTAACCACTACGCCACAGCGTTTGTGCCAGGAACAAATCACTTTCGAAGTCCCAGCTTTTATTTATGCTTAAAGATACATTATAATATCTTGACAGATATATATTCTTACATACTAAGTACGTTAATCAATTAATACACACGTATGGATGAGAGTATCTAATTCATCACTGAAAATGTTGAATTAAATTGCTATATCGACCTCTACAGAAATATGCAGGCGTTGCCACAGGGTCTGCCACTGTGTGTATACGCGTTTCGCTGTATCACAGAGCTCATCAGTACACCTACGTGGAAGGTAGCAGCTGTAATTCAAATTGTCGTATATATACGATGCATGGATGAGACTATCTAATTAAGATACCCTGATCACTGAAAATGCCGAATTAAATTGTAATATCGACCTCTACAGAAATAGGAAGGCACTGCCACAGGATCTGCGAGGTTTCGACGTTTTCACTAGTATCTTTAATTATATAGTCTCACTCATACATGTTTATTTATTTAATATCGTTTATATATCACAATTTGAATTACAGCTGCTATTTTCTACATGGTTGTCTGATGAGCTGTGATAACCCGTATACACATAGCGGTTGGTGGTAGCTGGTTCATTAATATATTCATTTAAATTAATACACAGTGTGGCCCATTTGAAATCGTAACACCCCTGTAGAACCTATGTTTTACGTTAAAATGAAACGATTTTTTCTTTAAAATGTCAAGAGTTCATCTAATTTTCAAGGGATACTATGATTATTTAGTCCGAAAATAGCAGAAATTTACTAGCGATTTTTTTATTAAAAGTCTGACTACACTGCTGAATTTCAGAAGGTCCTAAAATGGTTTTAAGCAAAATTTCATTGAAATATATTTATTAATAAAGAAGTTATCAGGGAATCATTTTTCACATTTCACGTCCCACGATTTCATAAATCCGCTTCTACTCCTACTGACCAAGGTAGGTAAAAAAACAACACTGTGCTTTTTTTTATTTAACGCGAGATAGTCATTTATAACAGGGTTGTTGTGGTTTTAATGAAAATGTATGAAAAAGCATCGTTAATTTTTTAGTTTTTTAAAGTTATTTAATTCGAACAAATATAGTTATTTGTTATTGAACCTGGGCATTGTAGTCTATTTTGCGCTAACGTTAATTTTTTATTATTTTGGCTACGACGGATCTAGTCGTCTATTCCCATATGGTATAACATTTCTACTATTACCTATTACATCCCCAGCATATTTCCAAATTTGTAATCAACTGTTCTTTAAGTATGCTTCTCAAAAATATGACGTATTCAAATATCCGTAAAATTAACAAATATGTAACACTTCTCTCGGATTTCTATAAAACGACAAATATCCAATTATGTTCCTTTAAATTGGAAATGTGATATTTTAATTGACAAGTTAATCGCCGTCGTTTTTTTTTTGTGCGGGATCCCATCTCGGCTAGATGCGATGCGATCGAGAGACAGAAAGCGGGGCCGGTCGAGATCCAGCGCTTGGACTTGCACTTGGTCGTGGGATAATAATGCCCGGTTAGCGCTAGGCTGGAGTAGCAGCAACGGCAGAAAATAGGAAATAAAACATCGTGTGGCGGTCACTTATAGACTTACTCGATCGAATATTTCAAATGCCTGCTCGTATCGTAATAATATAAATTATTAGCGGTAAGCGAACGAACTATGCAACATTCCTGTGCAACTTTTACAAGTACGTTCGTCCCGGCTCTCCATGGATATCGGAATATGATTCGTGTGGAGTAATCGAAAGGACACCGCATAAAAATTGCATCATAAAGAATGAATATCACGAAATAAGTGGCTATCTTAGAAGCGAGATATAGGGAAAAAAGCGCTTGCCTATTGTTAGTGACCTCTGATGAGGGGAAGAATTATCGATACGTTAAGGTATTTACCACTCAAATTACATCTGGACCTTTCGCCATCAGTTAATATTACCTCAAATTATCCTGTACATTTCAAGTATTGAAGTATTTATCATTATATTGGTGCGCCTATCATTGTATAAAAGCATCCTGTATCTTATCTGTGTGAATTGTGCGGTTTGTGTTTTTGCTTGCACAGCTTCCAACTCCATTTATAACTACAGTAGGCAAATTCGGGTGCACACCACCGGCGCAGCTAACGAATGGACTCTCGCATGTGAAACACTAGTCAGTATCTAGTTCGTTGCCGCCTGGAGCGTAGGTAATAGTAGCAGCCAAGTACTCTGTGTTCTGTTTTTAATAATGTCGGAGGTACGTAGATTGAGAAAAAATAAGATTTATGTACATTGATGATTCGGTGTAATCTGGCGTTTACTTTGTTAAATGACGGTTCATTTATTTCATTTTGGAACAAATACGCCAATATTACATTACCGAACAGGACCACGTTACAAAATTATTTACCACCTTTGCGTGTACATTTAGAAAATAAAATTAAGGCTCAACTGAAAAATAAGAAAGTGTGCAAGTGTGTGGATGAAACAACTGATTGCAAAAAAAGATCTGTACTTAATGTTATGGTGCGCAAAATGAAACATCAATCGTCATCTTCAATTTTATTGGCTCCCAGACAAATAGAAGAATGTACTGCCCAAGTAATTTCAAAAGTAATGTTAAGCACATTGGAAAAATTTGAAATATCCAGAGATCAAGTCTTAATGTTTATGGCGGATGGTGCCGCAACCATGCTTTCTTGTAGGCCGGTCTCTTAAGGAACAGCGTGGTAACTTTTTACATATTACATGTAAAATTCATGCTCTACATCTTGTGGCAAAGACAATTCGTAGATGTTATTCACAGGTGGATGCGCTAATTCCGAGTACAAAAGCAGTGTTTCTGAAATCTCCAAAACGTATTCGCGAATTTCACAGACTGTTCTCGTACCCCTGAACCACCACAACGGATCCTTACCTTGGGGAACATGATTGCAAGCGGCATTTTACTATCATAAATATTTTGACAGTATAAAGAAGGTGGTGCTATTATCCAATCCGAAAGAATGTGCAGCTATCAAAACTAGCCAGAAAAATTTTAAGATAGCCAGGTTAAAAGTGATTTACAAACTATTCACAGCAATTACATCGGAGTAGTGCAAGCAATAGAAAGACTACAAAATTCTTCACCGTCGTTAGAGGAATCACCGCAAATTGTGAAAGATGTACACGCACAGCTTTGTTCAGTAGAAGACGTAAAAAATGAGCGTGTTGTAATTAAGTTTGAAATTGTTTTTGACAAAGATTCAGATTTTGCTATACTTAGACAAATTTGTGAAAGTTCGTCTACAGATGGGTTAAGTTGTTTCAAAGATTTTTTTAATTATGCAAATATAACATCACTAGTTGTAGAGCGATCGTTTTCTATATACAACAACATATTTTCCTTACGGCGGACGCGTTTTGCAGAAATAACTTTGGAAACGCACGTAATGTTAAAAATATTTGATCTCGTTTCTCCAGTTTTTCAAGTCACGGAAGACGCTTATGACGGTAAGTTTTTTTTTAATCATGGAATTACAAATACTCTCGATCTTATTTTTTATACATATGACTAGAGATGGCAATTTCCCGTGTTCATGCAGTAACATAGAGATAATTTATCGAGATCGGTTCATAATCTACAAAAACCATCTTAAAAACTTTTTTGGATCTAGCACCGGAACGGCACCGTTCGCGATAACATATCTCTGCATACTGACTCCCTTTGCATGCAAGAGTCCATTCGTTACCTACGCCGATGGTGCGCACTCTATTTATAATTTACAAATATTGAAAAGTGACGTTCAGCCAATTGCGGTCTGACAACCTTTGTCATGATGATCCTGTTTGACCCATTTTCTATTCTTCGGCAGCTTTTGTAGCAGTGAAGCTCCTTTTTGTTTGTTCACCAGGGTTTTATTAGGTAAACCTATCTCCAGCTAACGGCTAAATAATTCCCCTTCGCTCCATTTTCTTCAGTTCCCTAATATATAGCGGATAGCGTTTAGTCTAAACAAAAATGTTGTGACATATATCTTACTATCGGATTTTCTGGTTGTTCCATTTCATCTGTTCTTCTATTACAATCATAATTTTTCCATCCCTGGCCACATATGGAATCCCATCCACGCGGTGCGATAAGACCTCATAATACATAATTATGGTAAAGTACCATTTTCAGAACTTATTACGGGCGTATATGCGCTTACTACCGCATCTTACATTATGCGGTTTTTTCGCGGTTACCCCGCCTTCTATATTCGTAAATATTTAATACCGATTGCCGTCTCGTGTCGTTTCACGGCGTCCTTTCTCCGCTTCCAAGCTTCCAGCATCCACCCCCGGTTTCCTATTATTATTATCTCGTGAGAAGTGAAACAGACGTCCCGACGGGATGTAAAGTGGATGACGGAGTACTACTGTGCAAACACATACGAACCTATATGAATGTATGTGTACATGAATATATGTACTTATTTAGGCACTCGTATATAAGATGAAAATTGACAGTTACGGCTTGATGCACTTCTGCTTGAAGATCTTAGATTACAGTTATATAACTAGCTTAAAAACCGCAAACGGAGTTTATAGGAAATAAAATAGACAGGGTCCTAAGTTGGTATCTTGCAGTACTCGTCGTACTTATGTAACAGAAAATATTTCTTTAGATACAGAAGTACCTGAACAAGTTGACAATAGTTGTAGCGATATTCGTTATTTCATCCAACTAACTGTACTTACCGCAAGTTTGACTTTATTCAATGATGCTAATATATCTTTCTTCATCTCCTCTACAAGCACGTGTTTGGTGTCACGAAAAACAACCAGAAGAAGAATAGTATCATATACAATAGCTGACTGGACTTTAGACTTCCAAGGTAAAAGAATGATTGAAATGAATTAATTCAGAGCAGGACATACAACCGGTCACGAATTATCATTAATTTCTCGTCAGAGCATTCGTAATTAATTAATGGTTACTGTAGAATAGAAGAAATGTAACTTTTATTAGAAATGGTTAACGGTTACCTTTTGATCAGCATCGGCTAAAGAAATGGGCTGTCTCGGTTCTAATTAATTTCCTCTCTATTTAATTTAGGAATGAATGACATGAAGAATTGATTTTGTTGCATTAAAAAAATTATCATATATTAAATAGTAATTTCTGAACAACCTAATAGCTTTTTTATTTTCGATAATGTTTAAGGATTGTGTTTTTGATAGGACGAGAATAGCTTTCGTAATAAGATTTATTCAGAATTGTGATACCGTCTACTTGATCAAGAATCGCTGAGATCCGCCAGTTTTATTTTCTTGAAATGCATTAAAAAAGAAACTTACGAGGTTGATTGCATCAACTTCAATTGTTTTTGTGAAACATTTTTAAACTTTCGACATATTAATGCATCAAAATTTCTGAAAACAAAGTAGGCAAACTACAAAGTATAAGATGTTGAAAATGTGTCGTATAGTAGATCAATCGGCTTAAAAATTCCTGTTGCACCTATTGTACTGCTTGTACAGCAATTACAAGTCGAATGGACCCTTTAAATGTATCTATCGTGTTGGGTCTAGATTTATAAACTGAGTTTTTAACGTAATTGTACATAATGCGGAGGAGCACCATCCCGTTGAAAACACAAGGTTGAACTTGATAAATCAGGATCGTTATCATCCGGAAAGAGAGTGGCTGAACCTGGAACTATATCATTTTGAAGGTTATTTAGATGTCTTTCTTCAGTGAGGGTTTCACCTATGAAAAACGGTCCGATTACCCTATTTTGAACAATGTCTACACAGATATTAACGTTTTCATTATACTGGGTGTGGCTGGTGAGTATTTTCCTCCACCCAGTATCTGTAGTCTTGCCTATTATATGTAACTTCATCAGAAAAAGAAATTCTTTGAAGAAATCTTACGTTATTATCTGTTGTGTCAATCATTATTTCACAAAATTGATGTCGCCTATCAGGATCATCTTCCAATATCCTTTGAGTAATTGCGCATTATATGGATGCCGCTTTTCTTTTTTTTTTTAATTTCTTTACGGTGGTTCTGCGAATATAGTTGCTATGTCCAGCTTGGGTGGTGGATATATGTAGGATTTCCCGGTACTGATAATATGTTTAATTCTATCTCTCTATCCTTTTATCGGTATTTATCATCGAACATAGTACAGACTTCTCTATTATTTCTACTTACACCTTCACAACCCAACACAATCAAAATTTCTTCAATAAAGTGCATTTTGGACCTGATAACACTACAAAAAATGTTAATATTTCGAGAACCATTGAAGACAGGTAGAGGACATGTTTTACGAAAAATATCTTGACTAAACCACTGTTCCTGGTGGTATTCGAACACGTGTCTCGTAACACACCACTATTAGCAACAGGCCTTCCTACCACTGAACCATTAAGCTTAAGAACGGGTAGAAAAGGGGAAAATTTACATCCACAATGGCTGGCATAAGATAATATTCTAAACCCGATTATATTTGATGTATTTGTAAACAAGGAGAATGTTTCCCAGCCTCTCAGTTCCATTTCTTCGTTTTGCAACTTTAATCTCGCCCTATCGCAACTACTGTATTGGTATTATGCTAAAATAATTGTATCTACCCAAATCTATCTTGCTTTGCGTTAGCTATGTCTCTAACGCCTACTTTTCTTTTATTTATGTTACTGTGTCCGTTTTAGCATACTATAAAATTCTATTTATTACTATTACAACTTTTTGTAAATACAAAAAATAAAAAAAAAAGCTTTTTTGCACAACTTCCTATTCCTTTGCTTCCCTCATCCTTCTCTAGGAAAACCACCGATCTAATGGTACTGATAAACAGTGAACGAACAATACTACTTAGGAAAAAGAAGAACATCGAAAAAAAAACAAAGATAAAAAGAAAGGTTTTTAAACCAATGTTTATTTACGGTAGCGAATGGTGGACACGGTTAGAAAGGGATTGAAATGAATTGATTAGCACTGAAATAAAATTATGCAAAATCTAAGAGTAAACATGAAAAGATGAAATGCTTTTCAAAAAATAAGTGAAGAACCTTTACGAAGTTACAGAATTATTAGAAAATAAAACTCCGAAGAACATAGGGAGAAGAGACGATGGGGAGTAAAAACTATGTGGTTAGGAAGATGAAGGAAGGTGCCATATCCATAATCCAACTATACAACTACACCTCTTGGTAATTAGATTCCGACTAACCACTTCCAACTTGACTAAAAACATCCAAACTTTGTTTAGTGAATCAGAAGAAATTTTATTTATTTCTGCCAAAATCTATTTTGTGTTGTAATATCAACATTTCCATAAATCATCTCTTAACATAATGAAAACCTTTCAAAGCAATTTGTCTCTATATATTTTTTGTTGTAGTTCAGTGATAAACTTCATAATAAATTGTACAAGTTATTATAGTAATTATTAAATTAATATATATTCAAGAAAAAGAAATTACCTTTACATTATCCGACATAAGTTGGTAAATTTACATTCGACTGATTGTCTGAGAATGATCGAAGGCAGTACTCTAGAGAGACATCAATCACTTACGGTGGAGGTACGCACCAGCGAATAGAAATACACTCAATGTTTCGCCGTGAATACCGAAACAGAAGAGTGACAATTTACCATTTTCTTTGTTTGGAGAATTTTATGTATGTAGGAATTGCGCCAATATGGTCTGAGTTACACTGCGGACCCTACTCTTTATTTATCGATAAGGGTAATGAAGGTTGCTTCCTCATAGGTTTATTATTGCCCTTTTAGTGTTCCGTGTAGACGGGATGAATTACCTAGATGGCAATTAGAGTATTAAGTCCTTAGCTACTACTAGTTTAATAGTTATTAGAGGAGTGTATGGAACAAGGTTGTTAAGTGTACTCTAACAAATGCAGGCAGAATAAGTGTTGCTGATATTCATCATTCCTTCGACTAGCGTCCTGCTCAGTAAAGTCGCATTAAGTCACCTTATTTGCAATGACAGACGTATAAAAATTGCGACAATTGGTGATTTGCGTAATGTTAATGTTGGAATCGTTCATTCATGAATTCTCGCCAAAACGTATTTGAAATGGATTCCAAGACAATTGACCCAAATCTATAAAGATAGCTGTGTTCGCACTTGTTCTAAATGGTAAAAATAACAATGGTTTTTAAAGGGATGTAATGGCTTTTACTACGGCCCTAAAGCAAAACGAAAAGCCTATCGATAGTAAAGCGATGTTAACGGTCTTTTGCTGCACAATAACGCCTGCCCCAACACTGCTCAGAAAACGCGAGAGATCATCGAAAATTTTGGTTAGATGGTATTGCCACATCCATCTTATAGCGCCGCCCGAATCTCATCCGTTCAGCACACTCAGAGTTTTTACACAGCACCAAGTTCGAAGACAACCAAGCGGTCAAGAAAGCTGTACGTAAATAGCGAGGTCAAGATTTTTTTACGGCGGAAATTAGAAATCTCCCAAAGCGATGCCTAAATGTTAGTGGAGATCACGTTGAAAAGTAGCGTACATTGAATAAATTTTTTGTCCACAGCCACTATTGAACGTCCCTCGTATACTTTGATAATTTTCATCATAGCCGCATCTTTATTTCTATTTGAAGAAAGTAGAAATATAGATATGACTTTTAATAATATAATAGAAGAATATTGAAGCAATATAAGAAAGTTGGCTGCGTCAATATTACTCATTGCAAGGAAACACATGTAATACAGAGAAACGCAGACTTAAAGGAAAAAATAATTTTGCTCCAGTCATTAACACCTACACAATTACCTACATAATTACTACTTATAATATCAGAAATACTTTTAGATCTTAAGAAGTATTAATAATGAAAATAACAATGACTGAAGTAGTATGGCAATCACTAAATGTACCGGCACACTCCGCACTACACAAAATGTTTAATAAATTCGAAACACATGTTTCGAAAATTCGTGAATGGATAGTTTATACAGAAAAGTATAATTCGACCTGGTTATAAACTTTTGGCCTTAACTTGACAATGCATTAATACAATTATTAGACAGTCGATTGCTCAAATCCGGTCACACTAACCCGTACATGCCTACCGAAATAATTTAATAAAGTCGGTAATTACTGATTTGGTCAGCTGTATTTGGTTTAATTAGTGGAGAGATGACGGGACGCTTTTAATACAAATTACGTATGGGAAGAGAGCGCGACGGGTGCCGCTCGTTTAAGGCGAAAAGGAGAACGAGTTAACAAAGTACAGACCAACCGTCGCACGCATACACGGCCGCGAACGCATACACGGACGCATCTCACGAGAAAGAAATCAGAAGCAATGACCAACACCTTACATATCTACAAATTACATTTCAACCATTGTTGTCCGACAAACGTACAGCCCAACAACCACCGTATCTACATAAAATATCCTTTTTTTCTCTCTCTTTTAGATCGCATTCTATACCAGTGTTCCTCAACGTTTCGGTATTTTCATGATACTCTCGGAGTGGAATCCGAGTCGACGGTATACAAAATAGAGTCGATATTTAGAATCTGTTGGGGGTTACAATTACTTGTGTAGTATCAATGTCGAAACGCCATCTTTACATACAATATTTTTCTCCTCTTTTGTTTCCTTTGGTATATCAGTAATTAGGACTGGACATCGACATTGCCATAATGCAGAATTGGATTATAAATGTTTCATAAATGTATAGTGGTGCTAAAATCTTAATTCCAGAGTTTCTAAACGGTTGTATGAGAAACCACTTTACACATGCACGTTATTAAGTTGTCTCTGTTGAACTAACACAACAGACGAATGAGTGGAAGCGACTGCATGTAAGCAATCCAAGGCCACAACATTAAACAATTTGCTCAACATGATTATGTCAATTTAGTTGATTATTGACAGTCGCTCAAATAATCGACTTATTCCTAATTTTTATATAATGGTTTTCTTGTAATAATAAATTAGAAGACGTGTAATGCAATAAACATATTATTTGATTATTTAAATTAACGCAATTAGAATTGCACAAAAAAGGAAAACTATCAACAATAGAAACAAGGCTTCTCAAATTGCCGACAGAGAAACTGGAATTGACACGAGATACATCGTCAGCGTATTAGGACAGGCAACAATCAGTCCAGACATGAGGAAGATCGTTAACGTGAATTGCTAAATCTGGAAAGAAACATTACATCAAACCAACCGTATACCACAATCAAACCAAATATCTATTATAGAACTCCTTCTGTCCAACTGATCATAAATAAAGTTGAGTGTATTAAAAATTGCAATTGTAACCTAATGCAGAGATACTTGGTCTTGATGCTTTGTTGGTGATCGATAAGATATTAAATTAAAAGCCACAAGAATTACAGTATTACCTACAACGTATTTTGCGAGGAAAGCTGTGGTTTAGAAAGGAGATCCTGATTGACATCCAGACGATATAGGTCTACGCTTACTCAAGATTGTTGGTTTATTAGTTTTTTCAGTTGTTAAGATGTTTCCACCTGTTTTGCTCACTTCGTTTCTTCCGATATAATGTGATAGACATTCCATTAATGTGACAACAAACGCCTTCCAAAAATTTAATTTTAGGTCTTCATAAATCCAATGAGTTAAAATTTATGAACAACTACAACTGTTGTTGTAAAAATGAGGAAAAGCATATAATTATTTGTCAATGTAATTCAGCAGAATCAACTTTGCCCATGGAAGTGGACCTATTGATGGTCACAGTCATTTGATCTTTGTCAACAAGCATAAAGCAGATCATTGTTGTGTTTCTTAGTGTTATTAATGAATTTACTGGATTTAATAGTCACTATAGATGGTTCATGATCGGAGGTGGTGGTTGATTTCCCAAAAGGAAATTCGTGATTATATTTATGGATCTAGATCTAATTAAATCACTAGTATTACATGAGGATAAGAGAAATTACTAATCCACAGATCTAATCACTAATTTCCTTTTGAGAGATCAATCACCACCTCCGGTCATGAACCATTTATAGTCACAATTTATTAAATCCAGGATAATTTATTAATAACGCTAAGAAAGATTATTATTTACGTACAGAAATTTGGTTGAAATTTTGGAAATCGGTAAAACTACCTAGAACGTGGACTGTGCTTCAACAGGTCTCAAGTTTTCGAAACGAACAGGTAGAAATTACATCATCTCAGCAACCATCTGGGTTCTGTCTAGACTTTTCCTGTTTGGTTGAGAACCATACTGCAAAGACGTCTTTTTCAAAATGCATACCACATTACTTGGCGTATCATTTCGAAAAGCAAGTTGAAAAGGTAGCGTTCTAACAGTCGCAGAATGGAGACGGCATATGTGCATATGTTGAATATCGTAATCATGGCCCTCTATAACAGCCGACTTTTTTATGAAAAGACCTCGTTTAGCATCTAGAAAGAAATTGTTTTTTTTTATAGAAATTTGCAATACTCCTGCCATATTATATCAAACTTGTGCCGACGGCACTAATTTCAAAATCTCAGACAAGACAAATTTCAATTTTAGTTCGTTGTAAATGGTTTGATAAGAAACTAAAACTCGTATTGTTTGGAGTATTTAAGACGCCCGTCAGTTAATTTCCAATAGAAAGAGTAATTTGGCATTCCAATTAAAATCGAAGAATCAAGCCAATTACGAATAGCGTTTATTAAACAAATTAAACTGTCTAATGTAGGTAACCAAAGTTTTCACATAACCTTGACCGACTAATCGGCCCTCGTAGAATTAGGATATAATTAAAGGAAAATAATTACAGCTGGGTATCGTTGGTTGAGAAACGCTGCTCCTAATACTATAGATCTATACATTTTATTCGATATTTTATTTGTATACATGTACGTTAACGTTTATTTATTTACGTGTCCGTCAGAGTTGTAATTTGGTGTGACTGTGTGTTTAGTTCTGATTATGTTGCCTTCTAAAAGTGTTGACGTCATTTCAATACGTTGCCTGTCAGAATGTATACGCTTCTATTGTTCGTTTGTTAATGGTGCTACTGGCTTACTTGCTGGCTGACTGACTGGCTGGTAGCTCCTCACTTCGTAATGGCAGTAACTCTCTCGAATTCCTAGACTGGTATTTACCTTCTGAATGGTCCGAAACCGCCTCTTGTTCTAGCATCTCAGCCATCGCGGCATTGTCGGACGTATAATGCATTTGGTTCTCCATCATCTGATGCGCGTATGACACAAAGCGCGGAGTGGATTTTAGTTAGACCCAATTATCATTGGTGATGGTCATTTAAACCTATAGATGAGGTTAAGGTGTGTATGTTGCCTATATGTATACGTATGAAGAAGTAATAATATTAAGCACTTAATTCTTGAAATGGAAACGAAATTAATTTTGTTTCCTGGAATACTCTATCGGTACATTAAAAATAGACTCGGGGTAACTTCATAGGAATATACGTATCTATATATAGGCAGGACTTTTATACTTTTATACAGAATAGATGATTTAGACCAAAAATAACCACTATTCATAAAAAAAATTATCAGTAAATACGAGGATGATACGAGAAGTACTCATGTTTGGAGACAGATGGCGGTTTGTTGTTATCAAAATCTACATTACCAACTGTGAGTACTATTCCTTAGTCGGATAAATGAGTTTTTTCCCGGCGAACGTGCACCAAAGAAGGCGAAGAAAATTACATCAAGCGAAAAAGCTATAACGATGATTTTTTGGAATTCGCAAGGCACAATCTTGATTTATTATTTAGTGTCCACTATATTCGCAAGATTTTGCCACATACGATTTCTTTGTTTTTTCCAAACTTGAAATAATGGCTTGTCGGAAAGCGATACACGTCAAATGAAGAAGTCATCGCCTAAGTAAAGGAGTATTTAGCAGAGTTCGAAATATCCTATACTGGAACATTGCTGGATCAAATATGCAGAGCTATAAGGAGAATATGTCGAGAAATAAATTTACTAAATGCAAAATAATTGTGTTGCCTTCCTTAACACAGGTATTTATCATATCATCCTCGCAAGTTTCTACTTTTTTATAACCGAGCATATTATTGAAGTGATGTAAATGGTGAAGCCAGCCTACCTGTTTTTGAGCTCCTTAAATACAGAGTCTATTACACCTGCTGCATCCGTTCTTCTTCAGTGCATTTACAACAATTAATTCTGGTCCCCATCCTATTTTTGTCTTTGCACCACTAGGCGTTCCCAAAGGACTAGACATTGGAGTTTTTGATACTCTATCAGGGGCGCTAATAGCAGAAGTTTGGTAAAAACATCGGATTGCTTGATTAGAAGGCTTGTTTCTGAGATTAGTTGAACTCGAAATGTGAGATTTTTGGTTTTGGATAGAGGATTTGATGCTTCACGAATGCCTTGCTATTAGTTACCGTAGTTGCATTTTGTGTAGTTTGTAAAAACTATACAAAATATATATTATCAATACTTATTATATCAGATTGAACACATCTGTCTTCAACTAAACATTACCTTCAATTCAATGTACTTTAAGTAACACAGGAATTATTCTATTGTGCAACGTACTATATATATTCTACATTTTTTACATGAGTAACGTATAATAATATGCATAAACGTATGATACCATCCCTACCAGCAACACATAAATAATTAAGTAAAAAGCGAGATTAATAATTGCTAATAAATCGCCAAAGTTGGCTGCGTTGGAAACGAAAAAAACTTAAAAAATCCCATGTACAAACACACAAAGAGGCATTAATCCGGTGTCCGTATAAATAAAATAAAAGTGACGTTAACGCTCGTGTGTGCGTACTTATACGTACGTGTGTGTGACAACAACAATAAGGGGCATCCGAAATAGCCTAACAGCGCGCGACGGACCCGGCAGAAGCATCAGCCACGACCGCAACAAAAACCGAACCCCCGATGGTATTTTTATGGCGTTCGCCAACACCAGAATCAAGGCGGCTTCGTATTCATTCTCGACGTTCCTCGCGACCTACTAAAAACTATCGGTCGGTCCTCTTCTTCGCATCTAACACGCTCGAGTCCACTCCAGTCCTATAGTCCGGCGAGCCTTTGATAGGTAGAACGTCTTCTCGAGCGTGAGCAGAGATGAGGATTGTTTCGTCTTCCCTACTTTAGTGCAATACATTGACGTCTTTCGATTGTTATAAAACAGTGTTTTTGCTCTTTTGTTAAGCCATCACTGCATTCTAGTGATGTGGTCAGAAAACGCCTCATATCTTCGTCGACGTCTGCACGTATAGAGTGCGCCAATAGCGAGGCGTGGCTTTCTTGCTTAAAACATTACGCTGATAAATAGGGCGCTGAAATTAATAAGCTCTATACGTATAACCAGTAAGGTAATAGACACATTTATACAGTACAGTTCAGAAGTTTCTTGGTTATCTTAAATAATATTTTATTTCGTCCTGTTATTATTTTCTCTCTTTCCGCAACTGTTGAATATGACCTCCAATTTGGTGGTATGAAAGCACCAACCTTTTCTTCAAGTTATACAACATTTGAGTTGAATTGCAGCAATTTTTTTTTTCCAAACGCTATATTTTTGAAATAAGCGAAAAATCCGCTGGGTTTAAATAATGTGACCTTGGTAGATTAAAACGTCTGCTTATAACACGGTATTAAAAATAGCAGTTAACGGGTCTAATCGGTAATTGTGCGAGGGTTCTCCTGCGTAAAAATTATGTTTTCAACTGCGTTCTCGTCGCAACTGTTAAAGCCTGACAAGCTGGTGGAATAAGAAAAACACCAAAATGGCAGAAAAGTGATACCATGCAGGTGATTTCTTCAAACGTGTATTGCCGCACAGATTATTTTCAATATTCGAATTCAAAATTTGATATTTTATTAAGATCAAAAATAATATTTCTGTTGGTTAAGAAGCTTGTTTCAAAGTTCTTTACGAATTGTATGACGATTGCAGCTTGACGCAAACAACGCGAAAACAGCAACGGTTTTAACTATGTCTCGGTACGTGAGACATATTTTAAAATAACAAAGGCATTCCTAAAAGACTATAAACTGAGACTATTTTTTTTTCTTTGACAACAATTGTGATTATCTGTGAATATCGATGTCGCCCTTTTGCCAAGAACATATTCTGCATACACACTTGTTCCGTTTCAATATTCTTCGACCAGCTATTCTAGCGATAATTATGAAGAAGTAGCGAATGTCCGCAGCCGGAATCTTTAGTAAATGTTGTCTAAGTAACTCAGATGTTGCTGTTGGCTACTATATCCATCTATAACACTACTGCGGAATACAGAAGCTCTTCTTGAAATCTCCTTTCGCCCTGCCCTACTACCAGATGTTCCGAATTCAATACTCGTTTAAACATAATGATACATGTAAATGAATAGATTCTACGCTGTCATCGAGCTGCTGCTTCTTCTTCTTCGTCTCTGGTCTTGCTACCGCAACTGGCTTCTGTCGCGGCTCTTTCTCCTCGCCGTCTTCAAAGATAACGAACAGCAGCTAGCTCATACCATTTGTGTGTGCTGAGTTCGCGTTTATTTCATTACGGACGCACAATGGCGTACAAATATCACGACGGTCAGGTACAAGTAGTGCCTTTTAGGCTTCGATAATATCAACATGTAATTCTACACGGCGTACGTGGCCGAGCAACTATATGAGAGCTGTTTTAATAACTACGTGATCGCGTGTATTAATTCCTACAAACAAATGATTCCTATTTGACTAGTTAGTACCAACGTAATTGCAAAAAATCGATTTAGAAATAGGATTAGTTCACTTTTATTTAAAGTCTTAGAGCTCAGACACCCCGTTGTTCCGTCACCACAGTTACAAAAAGAAATCATATATGAAGTGCACTATTATACGTATTCAATGGCAATGTCAATAATAAAGTCGAATAGGATTTAGCACTCTGCAATCGTACATATAAAAATAGGAAAGAACGAAGGGAAAAAAATCCAAACAATCCACGGATGCTATATAAACTCCGCTTATATCGTGAGCTAATTACCGTAGTTATTAGTCTTAGGATGTCAACGGTCGTTGCTAATAACGATTAGTAACTATCGTACGACGTAAACGCACCCGACTTAGTACACCGACTTTAGTCAGTGCAACCAGCATCAAGCTACTCAGCGCCCATTTGTTTTGTGTCATCTGTAATTTGTCAACTTGACTATATTCACTAAAGAAGATTTTTTTATAGAGATAGTTAGGCTTACTTTTTTGCATTAAAGATTCAAAGCCCGTCAGCTACATTACCACCACAAAGTATCAAAATTGCAAACATTTCACACACCCAACAATGAACGACATTAAATGTTTCGTTCTTTAATTTAAATTTCATTCTTAAACAAATTCCATATTTGATATTCATCGACGCGGCGCGCTAAAGTAATGTGGTGTAAACCATCTACCTCATATTCACATGTGCAAGCTGGAGAATATGAAGATCTTTAATTTGCGTAAATGGGAAGGCAAGCAACCATGTCCGAATTTTGCTTTAGCAAAGCTCGAATATGCATATTGTGACACTTTAGAGTTACTACGCTAAAGTGTCTGATAGATCCAAGGATGGATTATGGCATACTACATAGGATGACATTCACCAGCTCCCCATTTTTCATCTAGAAAGAGTCTAGAGATGCTAAGACTACGACTTCAACCTTAGCTGCTGACGTCTTATCTAAAGGGTCTACTACGTTGTTAGGGTGGATGGCCATGACTTTTGAGACAAAAGATTTTTAGTTCTTAGTTCACTAGCTTGAGTTCAGCATATTTTGTAATTATCACCAAGCACGAGAGGATGAATTTTAACAGGCCACCTTCTGTGTCTCTGTGCCTTAAGAACACTTTGAGAGATTGATATAACTAGAGATGACCAAGGCAGGTGAAATTTTTACTTTTTTGCAGTGAGTAGACTCGTGTCTATTCGTCTCATAAGAAAAGGTTCTTGTTGCCTAATGGTTTCCCCGAGAGTCGACAAAACACGTCTAGTCGCTGCAAAAAAGTAATAATTTCACCCGCCTTTCTCATCTCTAGATGTCACCATCGCTTTGGTAAACCTCGATTCACGTAACAATTGGAAACAGATTATACAAAAATACCTTATCTTTCATGTCACATGAACTTTTTTTTAGTTACTTTTTAGTTATTTTCTCTATTTAATGACATATCCTTTATTTCTCGGCAATAGTATCTAGGACACAAGACTTTGTTTCGAATAGGAACTATACTACTTAGGTACATAGAATTCATACCAACGATGACTGACTCGCACACCAGAAATATTTATAAAGTATGTCACGTACTACAATGGGCATTACTATGAGAAAACAATATAAATTATTTATAAATAAAGCTTTAAACTATAAATACACTTTAACGTCAACTTTATTCGATTTCAATTAAGTACATATATAAACGCTTTTCCTGGTAATTACAGCAGTACATAAATTATGTATGTAATTGACGTTGCTACAATACAATACGTATCAACACTGTTAATAACAATACATCTAACAGCTCTTAGCAAATAAAGTTGATATCTGTTATAGAACACTTCAACTCTTTTCATATTAATTAGTGATTAAATACAATAAGCACGCTTATATGTAATCATGATGATGTTGCTAACAAGAAGAAAACTGCAAACTCATTACTTACTGATGTTCCTTCGTAAATAATTAGAGTATTTGCTTACTGCTTCCTCAAAAATCAAAATCATTCTACTGGAAAGTATTTACCAACTATCAATGTGTGTAATAGTAAATAATGTATATTGCAGTAGTTTTTGCTGAGTCTTCATTAGTCTGATATTACAGCCACAATAACTACGAATACAACAGTATTTCTGTTTCGTGTTTCCAAAATTAAATATTTATAAATAAGAAATTTATTATTATAATTCGCTACCTTGGTAATGCTGCCCATAGCTTATTGCATTTACTCCAGAATGTTAATTTTGCATTAACAAGCAAGCAATCTAGAGCAGCAATTCACGGACCAGTAACTCAAAACTTGAAATCTCGTGGACCACTAATTACAAACTTCCCCCTACACAAATGTATATTTTAGAGGGCGAGTCGGGAGGAACGAACCAAACTCCATAGTGTAATGTACACGTGAAAGCAAAAAAGCTCATATGTTTTTATTCGATTTTTCAACAACCCCGCCATTGACCTCTTTTTATGTTTCATCTACGAAGAGCGTCTATTGCTCTCCTGATTGCTTCACGTCTTTCTTTAATATCAGCTGCAATATTTCCAATACGCCGAATTTGTGCATCCGAGTGTCGAATTTTGGCTTGTAAACTTGAACTTGCCCCGTGCTGTAAAATCTGGAGATCTTTGAAGTCAACTAATAGGATCACGGTGACCAATCCAACGCACTGGAAACCTATCGTCCAAACGTTGCTTGACCTGACGACTGAAATGTGCAGGAGCTCCATCATGATAATACATTTGCATTCTGATGTTTAAAGGGATCTGCTCTGGTAGTACTTGTAATTCATTCTGTAAACAATTTAATTAGTGCTCTCCTGTGAAGCGATTGTCCAAAATGAAGGGGCCAATTAAATAACTATGAACCATACCACACCACATATTTACCGACAATTTGTGCTGAAAACTATTTTCGACTGTCACGTGGAGATTTTTGTCTGACAATACATGGGATTTTCGGATGTTACTAATGCCCTTTTTCTAAAGATCTAGAGTTATCACGATGGTGCGTTCATAAAATTTTGCGACATACATGTGGAATTGAGGAAAATAAAATTACTTGTCCACTTGTATTTGAAGAACATTTAAATACGTACAGATATTTAAATTTTCTCAGAGGCGATCTTTAAATATCTTTAGAAACTGTTTTTTCACGTGTGGTTCGCGATAATCTTGGACAACGTTTTAATATTTGATTGATCAGCAGAGGTAGTTCGTTTCCATTGCCTCGGTGTACTAGATTTATTTGTGAAGTAAAATCAAAGACATCGAAAACCAACTACTCCGCAATTAATGACTATAAGAGCGATCTATCAAATTTCAGCGGCAGAAATTGTAGTGGCTGTCCTTTTTATCCGCCATTCATAGTAATGACAGACAGCTTGAACATTTAAGGCATTAGAAGACCGTCCGCGTTTTTAGTTTGTTTTGTGTCTCATGGCAACTTGTTTCTGATTTTTTTGTTTTCTCTGAATAGAAACTTTTTTAATAACGCGCTTAGATGAGAGAAATTAATTGCTATATCGACCTCTACAGAGCTAAGCAGTTAGTAATGCTCCATATTCTGCGAGGATAGCAGGCTTTAATTACCTTCAAATTGCGCCTCTTAGCGCTTGATTAGAGAAACATATACTCCAATTAAATAACATTTCTTAATCTCCTTAAATTTATCTTTAAAACGAATCCAAGTTCTTAAGAATCAATTAAGACAAACCAACGTTATCACCGCATTCTTTTGCATACAACTCCTACTTTCATTTTATTTAAAAGAATTGAGTATTAAAAAAATTCTATCTACTTTCTCATATTAGTTGCGCCCTCTAGCGATCAATTCCGAGCATTGAAAGTACAGTGCAGTCTCGATAACGTGAACTAATTATAGACGACCGTGTTCATATATTCGAGAAGTTCATGTTACTGGATAAAGTCAATCACAAACAAAGGTGGCATTAAAACTAACTTAAATGTGTGTTTCGCTTAAAACATACTTTATTTAAAAAAGGAACACATCAAATAAACAAGTCTAATTTATTCTTCTTTAGAAAGTAATCTAATTTTGTTTGACGAAATTTCATTTATGTTCACGTTATAGAGGCAAAGTGTTCTTGACATTCACGTTTTGGAATACGCATATCAATTTGGCTGTTCACGTTTAGGGATGTTCACGTTATGGGACGTTCACGTTATCGAGACTGCACTGTATTTATAATGAAAGGCTCTTAGTTTCTTTGATAATTGAATTTCTTTTGTCATTGCTAAGGTAGAGCCTCTGTCCATCCTTAAACGGTCACCCGTTATATACATATATTTGCTTCTTTGTGTTTAGACATTGTTTATTTGTATACATATTGACTTGTTCTATCCTTCTTGTGAGGCAAAGGGGGGCAAGGGATGAATAAATTATTATCATTATTATTATTTAAGGGTAAAAATATCTTCTTGATCAGAATTATTTAAAAAACATACTAGCTATATGAGTTCCACGGCGTAGGTAATTTGTAGCGTTGAGAAATATAGCTTTAAAGAGCTAAATATCCGCAATACTCTAGTCGCCCAATAATTATAACGCTATTATTATTGTGTATCCTGTTTCGTAAGTGCGCATAATCACTACCGTAACATAAAAAAGAAAAGAAAACTAAATTGAAGCAAATACAATTTTTCCTCTCGCGCTATCAGATCGTACTGGAATCCGGCTGTTTTAATTACTACTTACAGGACTGATTGATATATTCCGTATTCACTCATACAGACGCACCGAACACAAATAGGTCTACGATGTATATGTGAACGAATACATACGCACACATAGGCATTTGTACCAAATAAACGCAACGTTTTTCTCTCATTAGAGCCCGCTTCTCTTGACAGCATTCTTTAACACTTGCTCCGCCAGTTACAGCTACTGTTTACTACGGGTCGACGATTGTTAATAATCCAACTAACCTATCTCCAACTTATAATCAACATAAATAATGAGAACTTAATTAAGACCATATTTTAGAAACGCAGTATGGGTGGAGACACAAAACAGAAAAATATGACCACGGCTGCGTTAGCACTTGTACGTATAAGGAATGGATTGTTCTGGTTCATTTATGTATTGTTATGCCATATACATGGACAACGAATGTTTATTCCTTAGCTGGAAAGCCATTTGTAATGTTATGCAAGCCTTTCATACCAAATGCATATTTTCTTCCGTAATATATTGCTTGTATTTATGCGTATGTACTAACGAAATAATAACTTAATGTGCAACAACTTACAAGCGATATCGGCTACAATCTTATTGATTCTATTGAATACTCAGACAAATTGTTTAGATAAAGAGTCTTGTGATTAAATAAGAAAATGTGAAGTATTTAAGTGCATGTAATAGCTCATCTAAAAATAAGCTCCTTACTAAATGAGTGGCATAATTATTTTTGTATATGAATAGATTCATCGTAATCACATAACATTCTATATTTTTGTTTTCGCTCGAGTGTAATGATTTATTACTTTTTGACCTGGAAATTGCTTTAAATTATTTTTATCGTAAAATGGTAAGTCAGTCATCGGTTGTAGCAGTACCTCCGAAGCTCCTAACAGTGGTCGCAAAGTCTTTTGAAAATAATTGCGTAATTCAGTCGTAACAATAATAACGCTATTGGTTCGAGTCTTATAACTTTGATTCCAAACGATGAGTGTACATCGGGCTTTGATTTTGAACGAGAGAAAGCGATCTGTGCTTAAACGGGTGAGTGTGCGCACAAACTGATATGTAGAGATAGTCGTAGCGTATAAAATGGTTATTTTTAGTTTATAATTCGACGTCATTATCTATCAAAAAAGGATTGAAATATACTTACCAATCATTCTTAATGCCTTCGAAGCATATATTTCAATTTTAACGAGCAATTTATTGAACCTATTTGATATTCGAGGATGCTTTCTTCGTACATATTACCTGACCGGTGGTAATCATCCTTGTACTTTATTTTTGCTTTTTTTAATTTACTTCTAATTTCAAGATAGACTATTGGCAACTATTATTTTAGAAGAATACTCGTTACAGCTTTTACTTACAATTTCTGCTTTGCTGATCTTGAAGAATTAGTAATATGTCTTTGAGGTTAAACATAAATGCTACAATAATGATACCATTATTCTTAAAGGTTTTCCAAATTACGCCAAAATAACTAGTAAAAGATGCTAAATGTAAGGGCTGCTTGACAGTAGAATGACTTTCCTCTGGAGGTCGTTAGAATTGCCAAGGCGAATACGTTTTTAACTTTCGATAATTTATTATATGCTACTGCTATCTATGTTATTATTAGTCCTACAAAATCGGTTAAATTGGGAAACTAGTGGTGTCTTTGCTGCTCGTTAATGATTGAATAACGCAATTTTTCCAGAGAATCAAAATTTGCCTCCTCTCTACATGGCTTGCATAGTGCTGAAAATTCTGAAAGATAAATTAAACATTTCTGATATAAAACGGTTATAGACTACTGTACTGAAATGGTTACGATGAAAGTTACATTGCCCTTTTTAGTCTAGCAAAGATACGCGTCTGCGGTATATTTTCAGTTTCACTAATGTTTAGGTAATTCTATGCGAGACCAAATAGTTTACGTTTTCCAAAAAAGGTACATTGCATAAATTGCTCCCTCGTTTAATTATCAAACGTACCAAATTTACAGCAGCTACATGTAATAAATACCTAAGCTGTATAGTACATGTATTTTTAATAGAAACTAAATTGCACTATTAGTTGTTTTAACATTTTGAAAAGAATGGAGGTTTGCGCATTAACCACTAGCAAAGAGACTACTAATTTGCCAATTTAATTAACTTTGCAGGACCAATAGTAAAGGATATAGCATTGTCGAGACTCTGGTCATTCATATGGAATTGTTTGAAGGTAATACGCTACTCACCGTTGGGGTTGTATACACCCAAAAAATTTAATACAAGTGGATCAGCCATCTGTCAGACACAACTGGAGAAATAAAGTTGTTGATAGAGTGAAAGTTTATGAACTAGCCAGGACTGCGGAGATCTTTTATCGCTCTTTATCTGTTTCACCCGAACATATGGGCAAAAAGGAGCTGGTAACATAAATGCCGCATTTATTGCTGTTCGATCAAGACAGAAATTACGTAACAATATAAGTGGTATTTTCGGGTTATGCGTAAGCGTAACCAGAGTGAAATTGTGTGGTATTGTTATAGAATTTGAATAATCGTTGTTTCACACGAAGAATGAAAGAAACAGTGGATATTTCCTAATGAACCTGTATCAGAGCTGGTAAAACAGTGTCATGGTTAATCGAAAAGAGGGCGTTTCACCCACACTTCTTCGGAAAAGGAGAAAGTGGTAGACCACAGTTAGCACGGTAACTCAACGTGTAAACCACGTAAGAGGCGAAACTAACTGAGCGGGAAGAAGTTTATCACGGCAACTCAGCATGTGAACCATGTTAGAGACGAAAATCAACTGTGGGAGTACGAGGGGAGCAGCACGCTTTTATATCATCGGTGGGTGAGGACTGTCACTCGGTGTCGCTGTTACTTTCGATATGGATTACGCGCCTCCATATGTCTCCGAGGGTTTACCTGTATCTTTATTGATGTTTAAGGATATCTATGGACTCTCTAATTTTCCTATTGTAATAGTGGGAAGAATTACAAAGTAATAATATCTGGTGGCCAGTGTCTAGATAATGTTCAGCGATAGCCAAATTCGAAGGGAAGCGTGTTGTAGCGCAACATTCGCGCTCTGTCAAACGAGTTTTGACAGAGCGTCCTATTTCGTCGATATACACTAAACCACATGAGCAAAAGGAAATTTGTCTTTGAGAGAGGGAAGAATTTCTGAAACCTTTTATCCATAACTAGCAACATTAACGAGCATATACCATACACAGCACATATTATTCCAAAACTGATAGTATTGACTTAGCTTTCGTTCGAAGAAAATTTAAGTTGAGGTTTGTTATACATGTGATGTTCTAATCTGATTGGTTGATACGTTTTAGGAAGGGGATGAGTACACACGTGCTACATAGTAGTGTCAGCTTAAACGGAGCTCCTCGACCACGATTTGACACTGAAAACATTGAAATACTCAAGATATCCTGATTTTATCCCATTCATATCGCGCCAACCACATCTTCTTCCTCAATTTGAATTACATGACTTGGTGCGAGATTTGAGCGTACCAAAATTACAAAGAGAACTTCTTGGGTCACCACCACATCAATAAAATCTCTTAGCGAAACAAATTAATATTTTTGGCAACAATTATGACACCTCTTGTCAAACTTTAGTAATGGATATGATTCAAGCATTTCATGCAGTTACCTCTGAAAATGTTCCTTGAAGTGTACATTTTTGTCCTAGCCAACGTCAATGACGAGAACGATGAACCACTACCAGCCACCAGGACACTGGCAATGTAAAAGCGTACTAAGCCAAGAGGAATTCTGTTATAGTATAAGACGTTCAGAAGGAAGGCTGTGGAGTCATGTTATAATGTCATCAGCGGGAAATCATTTTTGTTAAAATCCAAACGAACTTAGAACTAACTTGATACGTCTTTTATTATCATAAGTGTTTCTGTTTTCTATTAAAGCTACTGCATGTCATTCTTTCTGCACTAAAATCTGAGAAAATGTCTGCGCGAATAGACATTCGCTTCGAGGAAAGATATCGTACGTCAAATTTTAAAATTTATATTTTTTAGACAAATAACTCGTTAAACATCAATTGCCACAAAATATGTTTCAATACCACACTGTTTTTTGTACACAAAACTTGTTTAATACATCATTCCATAAAGTGCATGTTTGCTCTTAACGCAAGGATATTACCAATAATGGGAGATATTCCTAATCCTGAATATTCATGTATTAGTAGTACTCAAAAACCATATATTCGTGTAACGTTCTGCTTGAAGAAATACGATTATCTATATCATTTAATTAATATGATACAATCTCGAAGAGACTTTGTCTACGTAAACAAATTAGCCCAGAAATCCTATTAGTCCATCGCTTAACGACATCGCATAGATAAAGATGCCTCGTTGGAATTACTGTGGCTATGGAATTATTCAAATCATCGGGACGGTCCACTGTGATATGGCTCCTACCTCGCATACCAAACTACCGTAAAGCAGTGTTGATTACAGATATAATCTTATTACCTGTGTGTAATACAAGGGAGTAACGTGTCCGAAACGAATTTAACATTTAGATGAGCAGCTAACCGACCGCGACAACCGTTTAAATATGAAATGAATAAATTTTGTCGGTGAAGCCACGCACGGTGAAAACTACTCGTATCCATACTCACATACGTGTACGTGTGCACCGTTCAACCATACAAGGAGGTACCGAGAAGTTGGCTCATATAAGCGACTCGAAACGAAAACGTATTGCTTCATCGTGTCGGCAACGGTGACGATAGTTAGTAGTAACGGTGATGCCGGGTAATTCGATATGTAGAAGGGTTTGTTTTCTGTCGAATGCTAATCGTTGAATCCAGAGACGTCTCGAATTCCTTACAGTTGTCTATTTAAAGTGCCTGTCGTTTCTTTTTAAATTAAGAAATCGAGATAACCAGTTACACAATAAAGTTAATTTACTGTGATTGTCAATTTATTTGATTTATCTAGTGTAAAGTTCCAAGCAACCAAATCAATATTAGACGCATGGAATATACTGAAATAAATGTAACAATAGCAATAATAAAAATGTTTCCTTTCTGCTAATAAACCCTATAAACCATTCTCGAATGTTCACCATGTGTCGTGCCATATTGGCGGGCAGCTGGGATCTTGACCTCTGAAATGAA
This sequence comes from Oryctes borbonicus, assembly GCA_902654985.2. NCBI lineage: Eukaryota > Metazoa > Arthropoda > Insecta > Coleoptera > Scarabaeidae > Oryctes > Oryctes borbonicus. The sequence goes on from LR736857.1 coordinate 4,224,015, forward strand.
AATGAAAATGCCTAGAAACAATAACCAAAAAATATAATGCTAAGAGAGAAGGTTTGGGGAACAGTACCCGGTTTATGTCGCTGCTTCCTGAACGGCAGGCATGCGTTTCTTTGGCACTAGAGGGCGCCAAGAAATGTCGAGTTTGTCGTTTTGAAAGTTGTGGTATTAACTGTGAGGCAACAGCGATAGAAGGTAGAGATATGAAAAATACTCTCGAAACCACGCTGATGATGCCGGGTAGGCAGAAACATGTCCGTGTGTTAGTGTATTTTTTTCTTCTCTCTCCTTTTATTGCGTTTGCCGTGAATTATTCCATCAATACCATGAGGAAGCTAAGCTATCTTAGCATTATATTTTTTGGTTATTGTAGGACATGTACGAAAACATGAGATGTTTAATAGAACTTGATGATCTACTGTGTCTCTGAGTTACAAAATTACCCAAAAACCACGTGGTCTTCCAATTCAGGTTGGCGCTCCAAGAAATTTACCGGAATCGGAGTGCTGCAGCAGCTCGTTACCTAAGCGTACATTCAGTAGAACGAATCTATTGCTGTTGCACTAGGAAAAAAAAATTTCTCCCAATTTTAATTGCAAATCTCACCGTATCCTGCTCACGCTGATTGTATTGTCGTCAGCGTATACTTTGCCGGCGGAGATCGTTCATGTATAAGGATAATAACAAGGGATCCATTACGGATCCTTGATAATTCCGATCTCTCGTTTCTCATTCTCACCCTTAATTTTCTGACGAGTTTATCTCTTCCTGGAAAGGGTTACAAGATGTTGATATTTACTTTTCGCTGCATTTCGTTTTCCTCGCACTTGTGGTAAGTTTTATGTTTTACAATTTTACAGACATTTGAATGATTTTTTACTTGTATGTACGAATAGAATCTTCAATTTAGGGAGGTTAGATGAGTGTGATGTATTTAAAAATGGTAAAAGAAAAAAACTCGACAAAGTGAAATATTTTTTCTGCAGCTATATCTATAATAGTATAATAGTATAAGTGTAAGTTATTCAAGAACGGTACACTACTAGCAAACTTGCTATCCTTATATATAAAAATTACCACGCTTTTAGAATCTATGACGTAACGTCACGTTCTCTTCTTGAACGCGCTATACACCTCAATTAGCGTAGATTATTTTATGAGTTTTATTGTCAGCATTTTGCTACCTACATTAAACGTTCTCAGGAAAAGTTTCGTTATTTCGTATTCGTTAATTCTTCAATCTGTTCAATTACTTTAATTCTTAATTTTTAAAACAGAAAACGTAATGCCAATATTAGCGAATTTTCACTTTAACGTCTAAAAATTATACCTTCAAATTCTTCATTTGCTCTTTTAAGTATCGGTTGCTTCGAAACCGATCTGGAGAAAATATTAATGAAAACACGAAGCGTAACTTACGCTAGATTTTCAGAATTTCATATTTTAAAAATTTCCTTTACGTAGGTACCCCCTTGTCTTATTAAAAACTATAAATTGGAAGAGAAAATAGCAGACTCACGCTGAGTAGCTCATAACTAATTCCCAATGTTGTACTCCATTCATCATCGCATTTCAAATTTACAAGTTTCATTGAAAGACCAGTAAGAAACATTTTCTGCGCTGTATACTTACGCATCAATTTATTCGATTTGTTACGTGATTAATGGATTCCTCTACTCAAAATGGCATCTTTAAAATTGCAAGGAAACCGTACTATGAATTTGATTTATTGTTCACTAGGTTGTCAGCAGCAAAGAATCAAGTAGCCTGTACTGAATATTATTTTATCTTTATCGTGTCCTAATCTGATACCAAAGGACACTTGAGTTATTATCCTGCTACCATCTAATTTTATTCTGCGTAAATTTTAACCGACGAGAATAATAAGGTTGATTCTGGGTTGGTAGGTTGAAATATTGAAATAGAATATAGCGGATGTACTGTCCCCATCGTGCAAATTGAAATAATACTATAGGAGCTATGGATCATTTTTATTAGTAAAATTAAGGCTAAACGAAGACGTACAATACCATATTTGGCATCACAGGTAACCCAATTTATGAAACTTCCAAGTATACGATTCAATATCTATTTTGCTCTAGATAATTGCTATAATGTTCATTAGGCAACAGCGATAAAGCTCTAACTTCGCGATGCCGCAGTAAAGAAAATTATTCACTCATTGCTTATAATTACTCACTCTCTAATTAATGGTAAAAGGAACTGTCCCAATAATTGCTGCATATAATCACTGTGTAAAGCCATTCGTTTGTAGTACCGTCCCGTTATTTTAAACGCAAACATTTCATAAATTAATCTCCGTTTTATTCATTCAACAAATAAGGATTCCGTTCACGATTTATGACAAGCGGTAAACGAGAACAATGACGAGTTAAATAGAAGAGAGGAGAAAAAAATTGAATTAATTACTTTTACCTTTCACGTTTCTTGCGCGTTATAGACATAACGAGTAGGAATGAACACGTAAACATATGTTTCATCGTTTGCGGTTTTTCGCATACGATGAGTTTCACAAGATACATACAGATAGGTACATCGTAAAAGGAACCACCACAAATAGAAATATTATTCAAAGATTACAATTTTTTGGTTGGATAATATATGTTGAATAACTGTATTAAGGAAGACAACGCAACTGTTTTTGCATTGACAGTAAATCTATTTCTCGAGATCTCCTTGTAGCTCTACAGCGATATTCCAATTTTTTCAAGCCATTCATAATAATAGGATTTGCCGAACTTTGCAAAATAGGCCTCTGTTTCGGCAATGACCTCTTTATGTGACGTGGGTAACTTTCTGCCAAGTTGCTCTTTCAAGTTTGGAAAAAGGGGGAAGTCAGGAAATAAACGAAAGAAGAAACAATCCAGCAAAACAATATTATGCTCCCAACAAGTCATTTATTAATAAGAAGAAAATAAGTAAGAACATAATAACGACTGTATTCAAAATGTGCAACATGTGGAATTGTTGGACAACAATCTAAAAAGTAGACTTCTGACAATGGAGATGAAATATGTAAGAAGAGTAAAAGGTACAATATGCTGCAATATGATACACCTGAAATAGTTTGGTCATTTAATAAGAATGAAAGAAGAAAGACCCGTGAAAGCTATGTGGGAGGGAAGACCGATGACGCAAAGGACAAGAGTGCGACCCAAGAAAAATGTGGAATAGGAACTAAGGATATACTGAAAGAAAGCTAGTGAATAGTAATGAGGAACGAGGCAATCAAGTCGGCAAAGGACAGAAAAGAGTGGAGAAAATTATTGAATAAATACCTAGACCTGATGGTTTGACTGACTAGCCAATAATTTTAAGGAGGAAAGAACAAAAAATAGTTGTTGGCGGATCATACTGCCTATAGCTAATTACCAAACAAATTAAACATGGATCCGGGGTATTTAACTTAAATATCGTTTCATTCAGCATAGAAGACAAACGGCTTGTCACGGCGAGAATATCGGCGCAAGAATAATTAATGATACAATTCTCGTAGCTGTCAGTGTTCTGTGGTGTTCTTGTTGCGGTCCTTGATGGTTGGCTGTTATTGTTGCGAAATATATAACCGAACCACTTCAGGTGCTCGTCAAAAACAAAACGCGTGCAACGTACTTATGAATATTTATACGCAGTCGTGTTATGTATAAGACATATCGCGCCCGTGGTGAGATACATATATTATTATTATTCATGCGCCTATTCCAGCTCGTCGTCTTCTTCGTCGTAGAGACGTTCTTGATGGGCGAAAAGTTTATATTAATACCGGCGCATTGTTTAACGATTCTTCGGGATTACAATGTATGTATAATGTGAATACTCGCACATTGCGCGTGTTAATAACCTTTCTTCTTGGTACTTATTTCGCAAGCTATGTTTATTATGGCACTTATAATAGTAAAAACTAACTACATTGTAAATTGTTTTGTGTCATCTATTGCTGTAAGGTCTATCCTTTACCGCTCCTAAAAAGTAAACCTAGTGAAATAGGGTTTGCTTCCTTTAATTGTACAAACTGTGAAAATCAAAATCATTAAATTTCATATTAATTTTAAAGTTCCTGATGCACACTGGCCGGGACACTAATAGAGCAAGATGCACGCAAATCAAGCACTTTCATATTATCTTTGATCAATGATTATAATTCCTAAAATCTACACTAATGTCGACTGGACATAATTTATAAACATGTGAATAGCGCCTCTGGATGTGTACCTTCGGACGCAGTATGCAGTATCGGTCTTCAGGCACCTAAAAAGTATCACAGAGTTTCCGGTCCTACTTTTCAACGGTTCAACAAAACTAGTTCACTTGCTGCTCCACGTAACAATCGAGGAATAAAATGTAGTTGATGCAGTGTTGGGCAACCCCAGCCTGAGCACTAGACACATAGCAGCACAGTTTCGTCTTTCTTAAAACTGTGCATATGGCGAACACTGCATCGTGAACAGTTACATCACAGTAAATATTATAATTGGAAAATATAATACTTTACACGGGCAGCTTTCTCAGTCCATTCTTTTTATGTTTTGATATAGTAATGTGGTAAATCACGTTCAAAATTGAATTATATTTTACAAGAATTGATATGAGTAAGACATCTGCGACCTTTTTAAATGATCCTCCCCGTGTCGTTAACATAAATTTTTAAACAGATTAATCCACTTTTCCCGTTCGAAATTTACTCTTTCATGTACTTGCTGCAGAGAACCTTTCCATCAACGTTCGTGTAGAAATACACTCGAATTCGTCGAAGTAAACGGATAAGGCAGCGTTTCAGAAAATGCCACACTTCTTTCCTTCCAACATCCTGCCGGAATGCAAAACACGTAAAGCGGTCGGGTTCTTATTTATTTAGAACAAAAAAAGGTTAAATTGGGTATGAAGGAGGCAGCGCAGAAGAAGAAGAGGCGAAGCCGCGGACCGGACGAATGGGGGGCAGCATAAATTAATCACGGCTACACGGAGGGCGCACCTATTGTTTTTTCTCCGTGTTGCACGTGTTTGTCTTTTGTTCCAGCGTATACAGCGTGGTCGAACGCTCTTAACTGATCGCGCTTATCTTTCGAATCTCCTTCTCTTCGAATGGTACCGCGCGGCGATGGAGGAAGCGTAGATAATACCTATGCAAATAGGATAGGACAGAATGCGTTTCGAATTTATTGATTTATTATTTTTCACGTAAAATATATTGAAACTCGGTATTTGCAAATCGACAATTAGAGGAGGAATACTATTGATTATCAGTATAAATTCTATTAATCATATTTTAAGATTATGTGGCAAGTAAATGATTGAAAGTAATTTTTTGCACAGTAAAACAAACAAACTGGTATTAACAAATGTCACTTCAACTTTTTGATCTTTTGTTTGCTGTTGTCCTGGTAACTAAGCAATATTGACACCAAATTGCATGCAAATGCAAAACTTCGCTCCGCCACTGCAAACCTCTTTCTCCAACTTTGAACGTTAAGCGAATCCATCGTTATACAAAAACGTTAGAAGTATGAATTCTCTATACCGTGTACACCGAAAAAATATATACTCTCCACTCGGGAGGAATCCGCGATTAATTGTAACTTGTTACTAACTCCTTAGTTTGTACTCTAGATGAGGAATCTGATTTTGATGGATAATTACGTAATAGAAAGAATCCTCCAAAACGGCATCCGCTGTTTTAAATTTGCCTCGTCATCATAAATATTTTTTATTACTAAGATCATTAACAAATGTACCTAATCTTAATTTTACGCACCCATGAAATTACATTTCTTCCTTTGGTTAGTCATCTAACAAATAAATGTATGGTCTACGTCTGAAGAATAAAATCGTCCACGTTGTTAGGTCAATAAACCGCGTAAACATCTCTAGACGTACAACCATACTAAACATATTTTATTATTTCTTTTTTTGCTACTGTCAATATGTAAACCGTTACCGACTATAAAATTTACGAAATTTCAGTGGTATCGATGCGACCTGCAGAAATTACCTGAGTCAATCGCTTCCCGTTTCATTCAGCTGGAACCCGATGAAGACACATTACATTTTATTCGGCAATCCGAAGAGAAGTCCGACTGGATTTTAACGCAGCTTTGGCATGCACTGGCCAAGGCGGTTCTAGGATGGTTTATGACTCAAACTTCAATAAACGGGTAAGTAAAATAGGTTGCTAATAGAAATGAGAACACCGATAAATTTCATTTTATTTCGCAGAATTTGTGGCCATAGTAAAGCTTATTTTGGTAGCGCGAATTTTACGACGCCCTTTTTGCCGGCGGTTTATTATTAATCTTGCAAATGTACTGATGTATTCATTTTTTTACTATAACAGAGGCTCTTTTAAAATTTTTCCAATACACCATTTATTTGGTTAGTTAAATAAAAAATATTCTTGTTGTCTTTAGGTAAATACTACGAATTGTCAGGGCAACAAATAGCAATTTTAAAGCAGTCTTTTTCGAACTACAAATTTAGAGTACGCTATGCAAAAGTCTCACGCTCTCTCTCTCTCTCTCTCTCTCTCTCTCTCTCTCTCTCTCTCTCTCTCTCTCTCTCTCTCTCT